>JAULBX010000002.1:0-600000 GCA_032358255.1 Heterotrichella gracilis
GTTGTGGATGCTAACGGTTGTACTTTTGGGCCACAAACCATTATCGTTAATGTGAGACCGGCACTCATTGCTGTGGGATCTTCGAGTACAATATGCGATACAAAAACACTTACATTAAAACCAACTATTGTAAGTCCGGGTAACGGCGGAACTTATAGCTACATGTGGAGCAACGCAACAACCGGACCTGTTGCAACAGTAACTGCTAATTATGCGGCAAACCCGAATACGTATACCGTAGTTGTAGATGATGGTTGTTCTATACCAAACACATCGGCTATATTTACTGTATATGTTAATCCAACACCAAACGCAACTTTTACACCTGTAAAAAGTGAAGGTTGTGCGCCATTAACTGTTCAATTTACAGGTCTTGGTGATTCAACAACTACGAATCCAAATCCGTTCTTCTGGACATTTAGTGGCGGAAGTGTTCCTGCGAGTGCAGCATTAAATCCGCAAAATATTACGTTTGCAGATGCAGGAACTTATTCATTAACATTAACGGTAACAAATAAATATGGCTGCCAACAATTTATGAGTGATCCAATTGCTGCCATTGCTTATCCTGTGCCGGTTGCAGGTTTCTTCCCAACACCACAAAGTGCAAGCTTGTTAGAGCCTACAATTAATTTTACAAATACATCTACAGGAGCAGTTCAGTATGTATGGGATTTTGGTGACTATAGCTATCCAGCAACGAACTCATCTTATGCTGTTAGTCCAAATCATCTTTACAATAACGTTGGACAGTACCAGATCTATATGGTTGCAATTAACTCATTCGGTTGTAAAGATACTGCAGTTACTACTATCGATATCACTCCTGACATGGGTATCTATATCCCAAATGCATTTACACCGGATAAGAACGGACGCAACGATGTATTTATGCCTTATGGATATGGTATAAGCGAAGAAAATTATAAAATGCAGATCTTTGATCGTTGGGGTGAATTGATCTTTACTTCAACTGATTTTAGAAAAGGTTGGGATGGTAGCGTAAAAGGTTCGGATATTAACGCTGATAGAGGGGCGGCGCAAGATGGTGTTTACATTTATAAGATACAAATAACCGATCTTGAAAATAACAAGAAACTTTATGTTGGGCATGTGACCTTACTGAAACAATAATTAAAAAAGATTCAAATAAAAAAGCCTCTCGGAAATGAGAGGCTTTTTTATTTTTACGCAACAACACAAATTTATTTCTTTCCAGTATTTTCTTTTGCAATGACAACAAATACAGGAAAGTGATCACTGTAGCCACCGGTATATGTACCACCACTGTAAGTTCTAAACGGATAATCTTTATAATTTCCAAAATCGGCTTTTAAATACGCTTTATTAAAAACCCTTACAGTATAATATTGCCAGGTTTCATATTTTTTTGGGAACCAGGTTTTATTTAAAATTACTTGGTCAAACAAATTCCAACTATCCTGCCAGGCCAACGTGCCAGTGCCATCATTATATAAAGGCTCCATTGGATTAAAATACTGATCGTCTTTACATTTAGCGAAGTCGCCACTAGTATTTATCACTTCCTTAATACAAACATTAACCGGATCATCATTAAAATCGCCAACTAAAGTAACTTTCGCATTAGGATCTGCTTTTGTGACACTGTCCATAATGTGTCTCGCAACTTTTGCGGCAGCGTTCCTGTTTGGCCTGCTTTTTAATTCGCCTCCTCTTCGTGACGGCCAGTGATTTACCAATACAGTTAATGGTTCGCCTAAAAACGAACCACTTACCACTAAAATGTCGCGGGTTTTGTGAGCCGTATCTGTTACATAAGGTATGTGATATGAAACTGCTTTAATAACCTTAAAATAAGAAGGATTGTAGATAAAAGAAGGGTCAACACCACGCGTATCCGGCCCTTCAATATGTACAATTTGATAATTACGTTTTTTCAACCTTGGAGAATTTACCAGATCCTGCACAACACTTTTATTTTCAATTTCACACAAACCTAAAATGGCCAAACCATCTGGCGTTGCATCGGTTGCCATTTGCGAAATAACTTCTGCCAGGCGATCTATTTTAGTACGGTAACGTGGTCCGTTCCAAGCGTTTGTTCCTGAAGGCGTAAAGTCCTCATCGTTTTTCCATTGATCATTTAATGTATCGTATAAATTCTCTACATTCCAGAATCCAATGGCGGATACAAAATATTTTTTATCCTTCTCCAATTTCTGGCAATACGAATAGGAGGTAACTGCAATGAACGCAGCAAATAATATTATTTTTAATTTCATAATTCTTTTTAAGAGAGCCAAAAGTAATAAATAAAAGCCGCTCAAATGTTAAATGAATATTTTCTTCGGTTAGCAATTCTAATTTTGCCATGCTTATAAGCAAACCCATGTATCCACTCATAATTAAACTAGCATTTAAACCGTTTTAACATTTAGACTTAATATTTTAGGTAATATTTTGTTGACAATTTGCTAATAATGCAATACTTAAATAACTATATATTTGCCACGATTTAGTCAGAAGTGATCATCCTTGAGGTAATATAGAGACTCTCTTTATACTCCCGAAACCGCTTCATAATAGTTAGAAATAATTAGGATGAAGGCGGAAAAAACTCCATCCTATTTTATATTTAAACTGTTTTCTAAATATTACTTTTTTAAAATTTAAAAATAAAACAATATTTAATAAATTAGCTAAATGATAAATTTTATAAAGCTCAAAAATTTTATTTGTCTTGCCTTTTTTCTTTTTACAGGAACTACTTTTGCACAGGTTTCTCAGGCGGATTCTACAATTACTTCAGATCAAAAAGATAGTTTAGATAACTCTTTTAATATTCCTGTTTTTAATGCTACCGGTGGCGATATTGATTCTGATATTGGCCAACAGGAAACATCATCATTATTGCAATCAAGCCGCGACCTTTTTGCGCAGTTTGCCATCTTTCATTTTAATTCTGCACGTTATCGCATAAGAGGTTATTCAAACGAAAATCTGTTAATGATGATAAATGGTATTGATATTAATAATCCTGAAATTGGCTTTGCCGCATTTGGCGAATGGGGAGGCTTATATGGCGCAGCGCCTTTTAGCGAATATAGACTTGGAAACGGTGCCTCGCGTTATGGATTTGCCGGTCCTGCAGGATATAATAATTTTGATTCAAAGGCATCTTCTTTCAGAAAAGGCACACGTATTTCTTATGGAACCACAAACAGAAATTTCAGACATCGTACATCCATATCGCACTCAACAGGTATGATGCAAAATGGTTGGGCATTTAGATTAATGGCAAGTACTACTTCGGGCGACCAGGTTTATGTTCCAGGTACATACATCCAGGCAAATACTTTTTTTATGAGTTTGGATAAAAAAATAAATAATAAAAATCTATTGTCTCTCACAGGTTATTATTCTCCATCAGAAATTGGCGGCCGCTCAAGCGCACAACTAGAGGCTTACGAACTTACTGGTGATCATTATTACAACCGATCGTGGGGATATCAAAATGGTAAGGTTAGAAACTCCGTTGTTCGCAAATCAAACAGACCAACATTTATGTTAACACATGTTCTTACACCAAAAAACACATCCAAATTAACTACGACTTTATTCTTTAATACCGGAAAGTCGAGCGTGTCAGGAATAAACTGGAACAACTCTCCAAATCCATGGCCTGATTATTACAGATATTTTCCAAGCTATTTTTACAACCAGGGGCTAACTGAACAAGGTGATGCACAAAAAGCATTGTGGGAAAATGATGTAAACACACAACAGATGAACTGGGACAGAATGATTGCTATGAATCAGGATAACCTATACACGCCTCCATCACAAGTTGGACAAGGTTTAAATACCGGCGAAACAAGATCGAGATATATTCTTGAAGACAGAGTTGAAGATCTTAAAAACATTGTTTTAAGTTCTGTATTTAATAAACGCATTGACAATTTATTTATTAGTGCTGGTGTAAATGGCAATATTTACCGTAACCATAAATATAAAACCATGAATGATCTTTTAGGTGGTACTTTTTGGTTAGACTACGATCAGTTTGCGCAAAATCTTGGTGTTAGCTCTTCATTTCAACAAAATAATCTTGCTAACCCGGATCAAAAAATTTATAAAGGCGATAAATTTGGTTACGATTTTAATATCAACATTAATAAAGCACAGGCTTGGACACAAGCGGAATACAGCGTTGGCCATTTTGATGTATATGGCGGGCTTCAATTCTCAAACATGCAGGTTTGGAGAGAAGGATTTGTTGCAAACGGAAAATTTCCAACCACCAGTCAAGGAAAAAGTCAAATAATCTCTTTCACAAATTATGGTGTTAAAGGTGGTATCACCTACAAGATAAACGGTAGAAATTTCATTACTGCTCATGGAAGTTTTTTAACTCGTCCGCCAGAGGTAAATACGATGTTCATTTCTCCTGAAACAAGAAACGATATTACACAAGGTGTTACATCAGAACAAGTGGCAAGCTATGAATTTAGTTATCTTCTTAAATCTCCAAACTTTAAAGCAAGAGCAACTTATTATAATACTTCTATCAATAACCAAAGTAATATGCGTATTTTTTGGTATGATATTTATAATTGCAATGTTAATTATTTTTTAACCGGCTTAAACGAAAAACACCAGGGTGTTGAGCTAACACTTGAGAAAGTGTTATTTACCTCTCACATTTTACAAGGTGTTTTTGGTTATGGAAATTATTATTACACCAATCGCCCTAAAGCACAAGCATGGCAATCAAATAACAATACTGAACTATACACAAACAGAACTATTTATTGGAAAGATTATTACGTCGGAGGCACGCCTCAGCTTGTTAGCGGTTTTACATATAAATACATGGGCAAAAAATCCTGGAACGCAAGTGCAACCTTTAATTATTTTGGCGAATCATACATTATGACAAACCCAGACCGAAGAACAGAGGACGGGCTGGTTCCATATCAACAAGGAGATGAACAAATGAACGATGTAATTGATCAGGAAAAATTACCTGATTTTTACACTGTTAATTTAAATGCATCAAAATCTTTCAGGATAAAAGGTAAGTATTATTTAAATTTTAATGGCGGCATAAATAATTTATTGAATAATACAAACGCTTTGAATTTTGGGTATGAGCAAATGCGTTGGGATGTTGGCCAGTTAAACAGGTTTCAAAATAAATACCAATACATGATGGGTTTAACCTACAGGGTAAATGTTAGCTTTAGTTTTTAATTGATAAATAATTCATACTATGAAAAAAAATATTGTAAATCTCTTTTTATTGCTGTCTCTTTTTTTGGGAATTGTTTCCTGTAAAAGAAAAGGCGAAATGCCTCCAGTAAAACCAAAGGCCCCTTCATTAACAATTGCTGAACTTAAAGCGATAGCAAGCTGCACAAACAGTTGCCAAAAAGTATTTACAACAGATACCTATTTATCTGGAGTAGTTCTAGCAGATAACGCAGCGGGTAATTTTTACAAAGAAACATTCATAAGAGATGCAACTGGTGCGATACATTTAACATTAAAGACTGCTCCACCTATTTTTGTAGGTGATAGTATTCGTGTTAACATGAAAGGACTGAGCATTGGTTACAATACTACAACCTTAATGTTAGAACTAGATTCTATTGATCCTGACAGATCGATGATAATACTTGGCAAAGGTGTTTATCCTCAACCAAAAGTAATGGACGTAAATTTAATAAGTTCGCCAGGGTACTATGCAAGCTTGCTAAATGACCTCGTAGTAATTAATGGAATTGGTTTTGCACCAGCAGATACAAACCAGATATATGTACCTATTAATTCTACTACTTCTAATCGCCAAATGTTTACCTGTGGCGGAGACGCCATTACATTAAGAACAAATAGCTACGCCACTTTCTCAGGACAAAAAATACCAGGCAAATTTGGTAACATTATTGGTATTGCAACAGGCTACGGAAGCACCAAACAATTAGTGATAAGAAACACAACGGAATGGAGCATGAATTCGCCAAACTGTGTTATACCTGGAGTTTATCTTAAAAAGAATTTTAATGATAACTTAATAACCAGTGGTGGGTGGACCACCCAAAACGTATCGGGAAATATTAACTGGACTACGTCAACACTTGGGTCTTGGGCTAACAAACCTTATGGGCAAATAACCAATTTTGTTTCCGGCAACCAGGCTTGCGAAACATGGCTAATTTCTCCGCCAATGAATCTTTCCGGCGCAACAAATCCTGTGCTGAGCTTTCAAAATGCGTGTAATTATTCCGGTCCGGTTCTAGAATTGATGATATCCACAAATTATACTTCTGGCTCACCGTCAACGGCAACGTGGGCGCCATTAACATTTACTCTTTCAACCGGAGGGTTTGCTTTTGTAAGTTCAGGCAATATATCTCTTAACGCATATAAAACAACCGGTGTAACCATTGCATATAAATATACGGGGACATCAACTTCCGGGAAAACCTGGGAAGTAGATGATATTTCCGTAATAGAAAATTAATTTAGTAAAAACGAAAATGAAAAAATTAAATACACTGTTTTCCCTTCTGCTTCTTACATCTGTTTTAATTACCGGATGTAAAAAAAAGTTTGATAACCCTGCTCCAAAAACTCCGCCACCAGTAAGTGGGTATATTACTATTGATTCAATTATTAAGAGATATAATGCTTATTACGCAGTGCCCCCAGATAGGGTTTATAAATTTAAAACAGATGTAAATGTTGTTGGAGTTGTTACTGCTGATGAAATAAGTGGTAATCTTTATAAATCAGTTTATATTAAAGATGCGACTGGTGGCATGAAAATTAATTTAACTTATTCGGGTGGCTTATATGTTGGTGATAGTATCCGTATTAATTTAAATGGTGTTAAGTTAAATAGTTATGGTATGCAGATACAACTCGATTCCATTGATCTTGAAAGAAGCGTACATAAAATTGCGACAGGTTTAATTGTAAAGCCAAGAAAAGTTAACTACACTCAATTGATCACGATGAACCCTTCGGTAAATCAATTGTATTATCAATCAGAATTAGTAGAGTTAGATTCTCTTGAGTTTGACAACGGTTCAAAAGGTCAAACATTTGCAGATGCCATTGGAAAAGCTTCAGCAAACCTTGTATTAATAACTCCAAGTTCTATTCCAACTATTTTAAGAAGTTCTGGCTATTCAAATTTTGCAGCTGCTTTGGCACCTTGCGGAAAATTAAACCTGGTGGCTATTGTTGGGCAGTATAACGGTACAATTCAACTTACCTTGCGTCAGTTTAGTGATATTAAAGCAACCTCTACGGGTACCTGTCCTTTACTTACTAAAAATTTTAATGATAATAATGTATTAAGCGGTGGCTGGAGCAATTTAAATGTAACAGGAACAGTTAACTGGTCATCTTCTTCGGCAGGTGGTGCGTCAACGCCATATGCATCTATTTCAAATTTCCCATCTAACCAAACATGCGAAACCTGGTTAGTTTCACCACGTATAGATCTATCAGCTGTTAATAACCCTGTACTTAATTTTATGAACGCCACTAATTATGGGCCTTCACCATTAACCTTAATGGTATCTACAGATTATACAGGCGGCCCGGTAGGTTCAGCAACCTGGGCACCGTTAACGTTCAACCAATCAACTGGTGGTTTTAACTTTGTAAATTCCGGAAACATCTCTTTAAGCGCATATAAAACAAATAACGTTACTATTGCTTTTAAATACAGCGCATCGGGTTCCGGCGCTACATGGGAATTAGACAATATTGTTCTTTTTGATCTTTAATAAAAATACTGTGGTATAAAACAAAAAAGCCTTTCAAATTTATGAAAGGCTTTTTTGTTGTTTAATTTTTTTATTTATCCTAGTAAAACTTTTTTTGCGTCTGCTAAAATATCCATCGCTTTTTCTTGTGTGGCCGCTTCCGCATAAGTTCTTAAAACAGGCTCTGTGCCACTAGCGCGAATCATTAGCCATGTATTTTCATCAAAGAAAAATTTGTAACCATCAAGGTCATCAATGCGCGACACTTTATACTTACCAAATTCTTTGTAAGAATTATTTTTACAATTTTGCAATACTTTATTTTTTATAACTTCATCAATATAAAGGTCGTTACGCTCGAAAGAAAAAGTACCGGTAATAGCATATACTTCTTCAATTAATTCGTTCAACGATTTTCCGGTCTTGGCCATGAATTCCCAAATGGTCAATCCCATCCAGATGCCATCACGCTCAGGAATGTGGCCTTTAATAGCAATACCTCCACTCTCTTCTCCTCCAACCAAAACATCTTCGGCAACCATAATACTGCAGATATATTTAAAACCAATTTTAACTACATCTAACGGCAAGCCGTAATGCGCGCACATATTTTTAATTTTAACGGTTGTACTAAAAGCTGTTGCAACCTTACCGGTTTGGTTCTTGTATTTTACAAGGTAATGTATCAACAACAAAATAATATGATGGGAGTCAACAAAATTTCCTTGCCCATCATACA
The DNA here is from genome assembly GCA_032358255.1 of Heterotrichella gracilis. NCBI lineage: Eukaryota > Xanthophyceae > Tribonematales > Xanthonemataceae > Heterotrichella > Heterotrichella gracilis. The sequence continues at coordinate 8,500 of JAULBX010000002.1, forward strand.
ATCCAATTCTGTCTGCATCGCCGTCAGTAGCAAGTCCACAAGAAATATTTCCTTTTTGTTTAATAAAATTACTAAACTCTAAAAGGTTTTTATGAATTGGCTCTGGCGCCTGACCGTGAAAGCCCGGGTTATGGTCATTATGCAGATGATAGATCTCCGGAAATAAGCGCGTCATTACACGCTGACCTGCACCAAACATTGAGTCATAGGCCAAATTTAAATTTGCATTTTTTATTGCCTTGAGATCAAAATTGGCTTCTACATGTTGAATGTAAAGATCTTCTAAAGGAACTATCTGCAGATCTCCTTTTTTTTCCGCGACTGCGAGATCAACAGAGTTATAATCAATTGAACATTTTTCAGGAATGTCATTTTCAATTTCCTGAACTAATTCGGGGCCAAGTGGGCCGCCATAATGTGCTTTAATTTTGTAACCGTTATACGTTGGCGGATTGTGGCTTGCGGTAATAATAATTCCTAAATGGGTTTTATACTTTACGCAGCCTAAAGAGATCATAGGTGTGCTTATAAAATCTTTTGCAAGCAAAACTTTTACACCATGAGCAATAAATACTTTGGCAGTTACTTCTGCAAACATGGGGCCGGCAAAACGGCAATCGTGACCCACAACTACAATTGGATTTTTGTTGCTTTTAACTAACCATTTTGCAGTAGCCTCGGTAACTCGTGCAACATTCTCTTCTGTAAAATCCCGTGCGATAATTGCTCTCCAACCATCTGTTCCAAATTTTATCTTTGTCATAAATATTTTATTTAAAATTTAACGCTATAGAATTAGCTATTTCTTCAAATTCTTCTTTACTCAATTGTAATTTTGAATTTGCGAAATTACAATCGTTCATTGTTTTTATTGGAATTAAATGAACGTGAGCATGCGGCACTTCAAGCCCTATAACCTGCATGGATATTCTGTTGCAGCTAACGGCTTTTTTTATTGCTAAAGAAACTCGTTTACTAAAATCCATTAGGCCTAAATATGTTTTATCATCGAGATCAAATATATAATCCACTTCTTTTTTTGGAACAACTAAAGTATGACCTTTTGTTAGGGGAGCAATATCTAAAAAAGAAAAGTAATTTTCATCTTCGGCAATTTTGTAGCAAGGTATTTGCCCAGCAATAATTTTTGAAAATATACCTGGCATTTTATTTAAATAGTAATTTCTGAGATCTGAAAAGTAACTTTTCCGGCAGGTATCTGCACATCCACCTTCTCTCCCACTTTTTTACCCAGTAATGCTTTACCAATTGGCGAGTCGACAGAGATCTTTCCGATCTTAAGATCAGCTTCGTTCTCTGCAACCAAAGTGTATTTCATAACAGCTCCGTTATTTGTATTTTTAATTTTAACGGTAGTTAAAATACTTACTTTCGAAAGGTCGATCTGTGTTTCGTCAACTATCCTGGCATTAGCAATTACATCTTCTAATTTTGCAATTCTAAGTTCTAATAAAGCCTGAGCTTCGCGTGCGGCATCGTATTCTGCATTCTCGCTTAGATCGCCTTTATCACGAGCATCAACAATGGCTTGAGTAGCTGCTTTTCTTTCAACAGTTCTTAGCTGTTGCAACTCATCTTTCATTTTCTGCAAGCCTTCTTCGGTGTAATATCCTATTTGTGCCATAATTACCTATTCTTAAAAAAACAAAGAATCCCGATTAATACCGGGACTCTTTTATTATAACAAATGTATTAAAAAAAATCTATAGATTCAATCTTAATCCAAACGTATGGGTTCCACCAAACGGATTGGTTAAACGGTAAGAATAATCAAAGCCAACTGTAGATTTTTTCTCGTTAACTGGTACTTCAAAAGTAACACCTGCTGCAGGTCCTGTAAATACAGTTTGACGAGTATCTTCTTTTAAAATTCCTTTTTCAGCATAATAACCAGCTCTAAACATTAACATATCTTTCCATGCATATTCTAAGCCAAACAAAAAGTTATCGTTAGTAAATGAGTTAGATGTATAAGTGCCATTAAAGCTTAAACGGTGTTTTTTAGATAGACCTGTGCTGTCTTTTGTAAGATAAAGATCGTATGCCATACCAATATTTACCAATGCAGGTAATTCAAAGGCGCCAGAGCGGTTATTAACTGTTAACTCATATTTGCTACCGTAGCTAACTGTAGTTTGACGAGATAAACCATCACCTCTGTAAGACATTTTTGGTCCCCAGTTCTTCAATGCGATTCCAATATGGATCTGATCGTATTTACCTGTGTGGTATTGAATACCAGCATCAAGTGCAATACCTTTAGCAGAAACGTTAGGGATCTGTTCGTTGATGATCTTAAAGTTGATACCACCAAAGATATTATCAGAGAACATTTTTGCGTAAGATAAACTGATATTATAAAAACTTGGCGTGTAAGTACCTAAACCGCCTTCGGGTTGCTCTTCGGTAGTGATCTCGATCTTACCGGCGTTAATAGCAACAACACCTAAGCCAATAGTTCCGGTCTCACCAACACCTTGAGTTACACCAAAACTGTTGATATAAATATCAGTACCTTGTAACCAGTTTGAACGGTTAAAGATAACTTCGGTCTTACGTGTAAAAGCAGTACCTGCAATGTTCAGGAACTGAGCTTCCAAACCTCTTACCTTAGCAGAGTTAGATCCAACCATACCTGCATTTCTTGCGTATGGATTTATCAATAATTGTCCGGCTCCAGCCTGACCCCTTCTTTCGGGGTTACCGGCATTACCAACGGTTGCAGCAACCATTAAAGCGGATAAACTAATATATTTTAAATTTTTCATCATAAGCTTTATTAGCAAAGGTTAGTAACTCTGAACATCTAAAGGACGCATTGCCCCAAACCATTTAATTATTTTTTCTCCAATTCCAGGTGCATCTATATAGAAGATATATAAACCGCTTGCAACCGAAATACCGCTTTGATTCTTAAGATCCCAATCGGCATAAGGTATACGTTTAGCTTGTTTAATATCATTACCCGTTCCTGACGTTCCCAGGTAAATATCTTCTTGCCCTGTAACATCACGTGTAATTGTTCTAACCAAAGTACCATTCATTGTAAATATTTTAATTGTACACTTGCTTGGTAAATTTGTAATTCTTACACGGTTATCGATCCTGTTTACTTCGTAAGCAGAAGAACCATAATAAGGATTTGGAACAACTTTAATCAGATCTAAAGCACTCTTAGCTAAATCACCTTGTCCATATAAAGTAGCAATATCACTTGTATTAAATTGATACATCGGGAAATTGTTATTTACTGGGTTCGAAGCAGTATGAGTAGTTAAAGCACTAGGAGTACTTACAGTCTGAAATTTATTGATAGATATTGCTGATTGAGGCGTAGCAAATGTAGCTACTCCAGAGAAACCATAACGATATGGTTTTGCAACATTTATTTGTACCCTAACATCAGCTGGCATATTAGCAGGATCAGAAAAATTATATCCTGGAGCAGGCATTGGCATTGATACCCACATGATATCACGCTCTAAACCATTTAATGGCCCTAAACCTGCACCACTATTATCTTGGTTAAATGATGCGCCAAAATATTTTTGCAACACATTAATTGACCTTGCACCAAAATCATATTTAAGCTGTCCATAAGGCTCACCGCCTAATGTAGACTCCCAACCAAACGGAACGCCTGGTGTTGGATACGACGATTGAACAGAGTTACCGCCAAACACGTAAATAAAATGTTTACCACCAAAAGCAAATGGATATGGTGAATTATAACTAGAAGTAGGATTCCACTTCATATCGTTTCCATTATTTTCTTTTTGATAACTATCTTCTCCAAACATCATATTTAAACGCTCACCGGTTTCAATATTAATTGCATAACCAGGGAACCAGCCCATACCAGTTGCTGAGATAAATGCCGGATCATCAACATTAGAGCTTGAAGCTGTACCTATTGCATAAACACCGTCTTTATTTACCGAAGGATGTCTTCTTGGACCAAAGAATACACCACCGCCTTCGCTAAGTGTATATTTTTCCTGCATTTCAATAACCGGACATCTTGTCCATTTGCTCTTATCTTTAGTAAACACGATAAGTGCACTTCCAAGTTTTCTTAGATCAGTATTTCCATCTAAGCTAGGAGAGCCATCACCAGGTGTTCCATAAATTGCCGGATAATTAATAGCATCCAGTTTCCAGATCTTACCATTTAAACCAGGTCCGCCAAAAACACGTGCTGGTACATTTGGTGCGCTGCTAGAAGTAACTGAATAATAAGATGCGGCTAATGGATATGGCGCCCATGTTCCACCTAAAATATTTCCGAATACTTTTTTAGGATCGTAAAATGCAGCAACAACCCCAGCATTATCTTTTTTATAATAAGCATCTTCGCTACCAGCTGTTTTATTGTTTCCGGAAAGGATCCAGTTAAACGGTGTGTTACCATCTACATCAGGAACGGAATTTAACCATGCCGGACCATTAACATAAGAGATACTTGCTCCAATAAATGAACCTGCTGCAGGACCAGGATAATCAGAATCTAAAGTTTTGAAGTCTGTGAACTGACCAACAAATTCACCCGGATCGGCAACTTGTTTAATTGTTATTGAAAAACCTAGGTCTGGAAAATAAAATTCATTTCCAACTTTAATTGTCTCATAACGAATATCCGTAGTATTTGTTGGAACGATAGACGTTGGGTAATATGATTTACCTGACTGAATATCTTTTAATTCCCAACTTGTATTGTCAATATTTAATGCTGCAATACCAAGACTTGCTGTTCCTGAAGCTGTAGGAGTTGGCATTGCATTTAAACTTGCCTGAGGTGTAGTTGAAGTAACAAGATTATTAATGAATCTGAAAGTAAAATCAGAATTTTTTACGTTCAACGGATCCACAACTTTAATGTTAATTGGACCTTGTGCATTTTCGTAAGTAACATCTGCTTTAAATCCATTAGCTACGATCTCATCTTCCGATGCTTGAGTCATGGTTAAAATATTTCCACCATTACCTTGTCCTTCGATCCTTGTAATTTTTGGACCAAAACCATAAGCAGCCTGAGCTACTGTACCATCTTTTTCAACGTCTGGAATATGAGGAATACCCGCAGCGCGTTTGAATTTACGACCTTCAAGATAAGGGCGTTTTTGACCTAAAATGTTTGCAGCAGGATTTACCGAAACAGCAACATCTGGTGCATAGGTCAAATAATTATTATAAGCATAAGCTACAGCAAAGAAATAATATGTTTTATTATTAATTAATTTTCTGTTTGATGAAGTTGAAAAGGCATCATCTGTAACTTTAAATGTAGATACTACACCTTTATTCAAACCTTCTACTTTTATTTTTGGTACAAGGAATCCAACATTGTTATCTAATTCAAAATTAACAATACGCGAAACATTATTTTCAAGATCGCACTGGAAAACTGGAATAGCTTTTGTTCTGTCACTTAAGTCAGTTGAAGTTACTTTATCATTAACAACTTGGTACACAATATAACCTTCAAAACGATACACTTTATCAGGATTACTTAATGCAGTAATAGTTGATGTTGGATCAGATAAGATAGAAATATCTGTTTCAGCATAATCATTATTGAATGTTTTGTAGTTATTTGTTCCTTTTTTGTTTGTAAGGTAAATGATCAATTCATTGTTAGTTTCCTGAATAGTAAGATCCGGAGCTTCAGGACCATCTAATAATTTAAAACAATTATCAAATAAAGCCTGAGCTTTATCATCGGCTGTTTTTAAAAGATCGATAGAAGTTAAGTTACCACCTTTTACAGGGCTTTGCGCCCAAGGCATACCAAAAGTAATATCGTTTACTGCACCAGGTAATAATCTGAATGGACCTGCTGATTGTAAGAAACGTCTGTCACCAGGTAAGTTACCTGCAGATTTTTCAGTCCAACCTGTTCCTGTAACAGGATTACCATCATACACATAAGTTGCAGGAGCGGTTCCACCATAAGCATTACCACCAAAAGTAAATGGCGAACCATCTTTCCAGAAACCTGTCATGAAATTATAATAGTGAATAGCGATATCCGGATTAGTAGTTTGTGGAGGGAAAGCACCAATGTTATTATTGTAATAAGTAAAACGACTCATTTGAATTGTTTCGCCTGGTTCATCAATTCCACTGTTTGGAAGTCCTGTTCCGTTGTCGTTATCATTATCGATCCCATCATTTGCATCAGCTAACGGACCTTTAAAAAAGTCGCAACCTAAAGCAGGAGGAAAATCTCCGTAACCATTAGTACCAGAAGCTGTTTCATCAAATGGATCGGCGTTGTAGATATAACCTAAACCTCTTGATACGTCGCAACCAACATAATCATCCAAATAATATCCAAGATCCGGATCGTTCCAAACTGTAAAATAAGTTTGATTTAACTGGAAAGAAGAACGGTTATGAATTTCATAACTATAAAAAGTCATGTTGTTAACCTCATCGTTTGTTTTAAAAGCAAAAGCTTGTGCTCTCACTTCAACACCAATAGGCACACCTTGTGTTTCTGTGTGAGCGCCCCCTTTATCATTAAATACCCAAAATAAAGTTTGATCACCATATAATTTAGCTTTACAAAAACCTAAATTATCTTTTAAAGCTAAATTTTGAACGTCATATGCAGGATAATCGCCAGAAGTAGGATCGTAGAAACCATCAGGAGTAACATCCACAAATGGAGCCAAACGCTTACCTTGATTTTTACTTACATCACCATTACCAGGCCATGATAAGATACCAGGACTAACTGGGCCACCAGCAACAAAATTATCAACCTCAACACGAGTAATTTTATAGATCTGATCGTATTTAGCACACTCAGCAGGGTCGGCAGATGCATTAACTGTATCTAACGGTCCAGGCCAAAAGTCAATACCGTTTTGACGATAGGTCATGGCAGCAACTTTTAACTGACCACCCGCATCTAAACCACCTAACCAGATCGATCCACCAAAACAAGATGATGCACCGGCATTTCTGTTAGAAGTTGCAGGAACGATGTAATAGGCATTACCATTACCTTGCAAATCCCACCACATATCACCACCACTATAAATAATGGTCCTAACGTTGTTTACCCAAAGTTCGGCTGCTGCTTTCGGAGCAGTACACTCTGCCATTACTTTTTGGCCAAGATTAGTTACAGATGTCTGTCTTTGACTTGCTGCTTTTTCTCTACCATAAATGCTTATGCTACATAAGACACTTAATAATATTATTATTTTCTTCATAGTAATTCCTCCTAAAAATTAAACATTACACCAATACGTATTTGACGCGGACTGCTGTAATTACCTGCTTTATTGATACTGATATTATATAGATCTGTAAAAGAAGTTGCGCTGTTAGCTAATGCTAATGCTGCCTGTGCTTGTGTTGATGTTAAATAACCATCGTCAGTTGGATTACCGGTGTAGTTATATACATCTAAAACGTTACGGTTATTAAATAAATTTAATACTTGTAAATACACATTTAAGTTAGCAGTCTTTTTATCTTCATCACCTTTTTTACCAAAGCTTAAAGGAATGTTCTTGTCAATTCTTAAGTTAGATCTAAAACTCCATGGTTTAGATGATCCATTGATCTGACCAACGATACTTGAACGGGCACCAGCCACGAAAACAGAATAAGGCACGGCTGTATTCCAACGTGTGTATGGTGTACCAGAACCTAAGATGAATGATAAGTTAAATCCAACATCTTCAAGTATTTGAATAACTTTTCCTTTTTTGTTTTTGAATGATGGTCCTTTGTAATCTTTTTCAGCACCAAAACGGTAGTCATAGTTAAATACAAAACTGTGACGTTGATCAAAATCCAATGGTTGAAGGATACGTAAATTAGGTTGACCTGATCCGGCTAAGTTAGCACCAGAAGTAGCACTAGATCCTGAACCTTCAGCAAATTGTAACGTGTAGTTTGCCGAATATCTTGAACCACCTGTTCTACGGAAGTCAAAAACAAACGATAGACCTTTTGTAGTACCGAAGTCAATATTATCATATTGGATATATGATTTTGGATAAGCTCCTGTAATATATTTTTGATTGATCATATTACGCATCTCACGATAGAATGAAGTGATCGTTAACGATGCATTTTTACGCTCATTTAAAATTTGAGAGAAACCTAATTCGTAATCAATTGTTTGTTGCGGCTTCAAATTTGGATTAGTAACCAATGGACTGCTACTTTCAGCATCCATATAATAATAATCTAAAGGTTGTAATTGGTTATTTGTAGGACGTTGTGTTAAGATATCATAGTGAGCAAAGAAATTAGCAACGTCTGAAATAGGGAAAGAGAAAGCTATACGTGGCATAACATTGATGGCTGCAACATAATTGGTAAATGCACCAGCTGACATTTTTTTATCGTAGTTTGAACGATCTTTAAATAATGGAACCGGGTTACCTGATGATGCCGCAATCAAAGATGGATCTGATAATTCATTTCCTTCAGAATCATACCATTGATCACCATCTCTATAACCTTTAATGAATAAAGGCGATTTTCCACCAGAAGGTGCTTGAGCAACATAAATAGCAGCGTCTTTAGAAAGATTTCCCGGTACGTTATCAGCAAAACCAGCAGGAAGATTTTCTAATGATCCAAGGTCACTTATTTTTGCTAATTCATGTAAAGCAAATTTATCTTTTAATACTTGTTGATTCGCATCGTAACGGTCAACACGTAAACCTACGTTAAACTTAATGTCTTTAAAGTCAAATTTGTCCATCACATAAACCGAAGCATAGATCGGTCTGAAAGAACCAATTGGGAATTGATGTCTGCCTTTATCATCAGTAGCGTCAAGGAAATTACTGATAGTTGTTTTACCACCAACTTTTTTACCATCGTGTGTAAAACCAGCATAACCTACGTAACGAGTGGCACCATTAAAGAAAAGATCTTCAGGACCAAACATATCAAGACTAAGATCATTAGGATCTAAAGCATCAGTGTTTACAAAGCCTGTATAATCAACAGGTAAACCTAATTTCTCTAATAATTTTTCCGAGAACTTAGTTTGTTTATCCGCTTCATATTTGTTCTCATAATAGTAGTATGGTACTAAACCAGAGAATTCAGGAACTAAAATTGGATTACTCTCATCTAATTGAGTAGTGTGACTATTAGCATTTAAACGCATCAACGTCCAAAGACCAGAAGCATTTAACGCATGGAAACTTTGTGTACGTTGGTCAAATTCAAGACCAAAGGTTACAGCATGATTTTTAATATCTGTGTTAAAGCTGGTAGCGATCCTGAATTGATCTTTTAGATCTGTTCTGTAGTTGGTAGGATAAACACCAAAATTATTGAATAAGTTATAAATAGTTGCAGGAGCAGATCCGTTAACAATACCATTATTACCTTGAATATAACCTAAAGTAATGTTTTGGTCTGAAGGAGTATTATTTATTAAATAAGTAGTATATATAGCCGCATCCGGGTTTTGTGTCCCCGCTTCAAAAGTTACAGGCAATGGCCTTCTTCCTAAATATTTGTACGCATTAATTGTTTGTCCATTTAAGTTAAATGCGTCATCATACAAGTAATTGAAAGCAAAGTCTTTTCCTAAGAAATCCTGGTTAAATTTACCTACGTAACCATAATCAAAGATCTTATCTTTATGAACCGCGCTTTGATTTACAGTTTTTCCGTTTTCGTAACTCACTAAGAATTTAAAGAAAGAGTTAGATAAAATGGATTGTGTTTTTTCTTTATTACCCGAGCCACCAAATTTTTGTGTGATAGATAAGTTTGTTCTAAAAGTTCTATCTCCTGTTTTTGAGTTGTTTTGTGAGTTTATTAGTTGATTTTGAATAGCGGCATTGTATTTATCATTATACTCATAAAAAACACCCAACGATATGTTGGTATTTCCTGATGGCGCATAATCAATTTTACCATTCAATGATAATAAACGTGAAGAAGCGTTTGGTCTGAATTTTTGTGTTTTAAGATCGTCTTTAGTAATGTATTCTGATGAACGCACAAAACCTGTTCCTGAAGGAGAAGGTAATAATGGCGTTTCTTTTATTTCTGCTAATTTTTCATCGCTTAGAACATACACCGGAACGAAAGAAGGTGCATTATCTTTTACGTAGTTACCTTGTCCTGAAACGAAGAAACCAAGCACCGTACGTTTAGTCGAATCTTTCTTTTTGTAGATCGGTCCACCAACGCTAAAACCTAATGAGTTGTAACCGTATGGATCTGTTAATTGAGATGAGATCAACTCTATACCTCCAAAATATTTCGACTGAGGACCACGGGTTGAAATAGAGATGGCACCCGATGTTAAGTCACCATACATGGCAGGAACCCCACCTGTAATTACGTTCAACTGCTCAATAGATTGTTGAGGTAAGTTTGGCGTACCAAAAACCTTTACACCATCCACAAAATAAGTAGTATTACCGCTACGTCCACCACGCACGTTGATGGCTTTTCCTTCATCGGCCTGGTATACACCGGCCGTTGTAGCTGCAACTGAGTTAATATCTTTGGTTGCTAAGTTCTGGTAGTCCTCACGGGTAACAGTTTGTCCGGACTTAGTATCCGGATCGATCAATGGAACTTGGTAAATAACAACTTCAACTTCATCTAACTTCACGCCCTCACCGTTTGACAAGCCAATGGTAATGTAGGCAGTCTTGCCATCACCCACTTGAATGTCTTTAACCTCCGAAGCCTGGTAGCCAACATAAACACCTTTAACCGTGTACTTTCCGGGAGATAAAGGCTTTATAAATGCCTCACCATCCATGTTTGTAGTAGATACACCTACCTGAACCCCGTCTTTGTAAGCCACAACGTTGGCAAAAGGAATAGCTTCCTTAGTCGCTTTATCCTGTAATACCACTTTAATTGCACCATTCCCATCCTGCGCTAACGCCGCCAGGCCTGTAAATACAACTAATACAACTGCTAAGTAAATCTTCTTTATCATATATTGTTAAATTACCTTAATTTTTCCACTTATAAAAGCCTTAAAAGTATAAACACTAAGCATTAATAACAAGCAAAAAACCTTACATTTTATTAAGCTACTGATTTCCAATTTATTAAACTTTTAATACGCTGTTAACATTATTTTCATATTATAAAGCTAAGCACAATGATTTTAATAGAAATTAACAAGTTAAAATGTGGTAACACGAAATTTATAAGTGGTTAAAAAACCGGGATAAATGGGGATATTATTTTTTCCGTTTCTTCTTTTTAAACAAACGCTTAAAAAATGGTTCGCGTTTATTGTTGTTGTTGAGGTTGGACGTTTGCTTGCTTCTTTTCATACGCTTACGCACTTTTTTTGTTTGCAAACGCTTGTGGTATTTTTTGATCGCTTTTTTCTCGGCCCTCTCTTTACGCCTGTTCTCACGGGCTTCCAGCCTTGCTTTCTTTTGTTGTTTAAGGTCTACTTTTATAGATTTTTCTTTTGGCCCGGTGCCCTTTTCTTGCGAAAAAGCAGGCGAAAAACTCACTAAGAATAATAATAGAATTATTATAATTTTAGATCTCATTCTCTTTTTTGTATTCTACCACTTCAACCCCAAAACGTTTTAAAAAATCAACGCCTTCGTCGTTTGCTAAGCCTTTGTATTTGGCATAACTGTGCATAAAATATACTTTTTGAATGCCTGTAGTGTAAATAACCCTGGCACACGAAATACATGGCGAAAGTGTTACGTACAATGTTGCACCCTGCATGCTAACCCCATTTTTTGCGGCATACAAAATGGCATTCTGTTCGGCATGCAAAGCTAAAGAACAACTTCCCTTGCTATCACGTGGACAGCCAACAACTGGAAATTCGATATCGCAATTATGTGTGCCGGCTGGTGGACCATTATAACCTAAAGAAATAATACGGGTATCTTTTGTTAGAACCGCACCCACCTGAGCTTTTACGCAATGTGAGCGAAGGGCAAGCTTTTCAGCCAGTTCCATATAAATATCGTTGAAGGAAGGTTTTTGCACTTGATTTAAGATTTTAGATTTAAGAAATTAAGATTTACAATGCTTCGCTAACCACTTCTTTAACATCATCTGGCAACAAACGTTTTAAAAGCGCTTCAATACCCGCTTTTAACGTCATGGTGCTGCTTGGACAGCCACTGCAACTGCCGCGCATTTGCACAGTAACAATGCCATCCTTTAGTTCTTTAAAAGTGATCATGCCGCCATCCGATTCAACAGCCGGACGAATGTATTGCTCGAGCACTTCAATGATCTTGTTTTCCACATCATTTGTCGGCGGAACGTGTTGTGTATTTATAGAAACAGTTTCTTTAAAAGAAGAATCTTTTGGCACTTCTTGCTGCGGCAATTTATTGATGATCGCATTGCCTTTATTTAAGTAATCCGTTATAAAAACACGTAATTCATCTCTTACCTCTTCCCAAACAATACCATCCTGTTTTGTGATCGTAACAAAGTTAGAGGCAATAAAAATGCTTTTCACAAACGGAAATTGAAATAATTTTTGAGCAATTGGCGCATCTTTTGTTTCACCTGCAGTTTTATATTCGGCTGTTGCACCACTTACTAAAAGTAATTTATTGGCAACAAACTTTACACTCGAAGGATTTGGCGTTTCTTCTACGTAAATAATAAAAGGTATTTCGTTGGGATTCATATAGACTGCAAATTTACAAACTAAAAGCTTATGATTTGCCTTTAAATAATAGTACTTTTACGCCAAACGATCATGCAGATAAAAACTGATTTTTTAGTTATCGGGTCCGGTATAGCAGGCCTAAGTTTTGCACTTAAAGTGGCAGAAAAAGGCAAAGTAATTTTAATTACCAAAAGCAACGAAGATGAAAGCAACACCAAATATGCCCAGGGTGGCATTGCTGCTGTGTGGCATGATAAAGACAGCATAGAAAAACATGTGGCAGACACTTTAAATGCCGGTGGCGGATTGTGTGATGAAAGAATTGTGAGAATGGTTGTTGCCGAAGGCACTGATCGTGTAAAAGAATTAATTGAACTGGGAACGAAGTTTGACAAAACAGAAAAAGGCGAATATGATCTTGCTAAAGAAGGTGGACATAGCGAAAACAGGATCTTGCATTATAAAGATATTACGGGCTTTGAAATTGAACGCGCTTTACTGCAACAGATCCACAGCCATAAGAATATTACAGTTTACGATCATTATTTCGCCATTGATATTATTACCCAACATCATTTAGGAAAAACGGTCACTTCTAAAACGCCCGACATTACGTGTTATGGCGCTTATATTGTAAATACTAAAACCGGTGTTATTGATACCGTACTTTCAAAATTCACAATTATGGCAACCGGCGGTGCCGGCCACGTTTATGCAACAACTACCAACCCTAAAATTGCAACGGGCGATGGTATTGCTATGGTGTATCGCGCAAAAGGTCTTGTAAAAGACATGGAGTTCGTGCAGTTTCACCCTACTTCACTTTATAATCCGGGCGAGAACCCAAGTTTTTTAATTACCGAGGCCATGCGTGGTTTTGGTGGTGTTTTAAAAACACAGGACGGACGTGAGTTCATGCAAAAATATGACAGCCGCGGTTCTTTAGCCCCACGCGATATTGTTGCGCGTGCTATTGACAACGAATTAAAAATGAAAGGCGAAGATTTTGTTTTTTTAGATTGCCGCCATTTTGATAGAAAAGGATTTATTGAGCACTTTCCAAATATTTATAACAAGTGCATGAGTTTGGGAATTGATCCGTTTGTGAAAATGATCCCTGTGGTTCCGGCACAACATTATTTATGTGGTGGCATTGGCGTTAATGATAATGGACAATCTTCTATCAAAAATTTATATGCTATTGGCGAATGTGCCTGCACAGGTTTACATGGCGCTAATCGTTTGGCAAGTAATTCGTTATTAGAAGCGGTTGTATTTGCGCACCGCGCAGCGGAAGAAGTAAAAACTTTAGTTAATAAAGTTGAGATTGAAAATAATATTCCTGAATGGGATGCCGAAGGGACAGAACATGCTGAAGAGATGATCTTAATTACACAATCGCAAAGAGAGGTGCAGCAAATTATGAGTAATTACGTTGGCATTGTGCGCAGCGAATTACGTTTAAAACGTGCCTTCGATCGTTTAGAAATTTTGTACATAGAAAATGAAGCCCTGTATGATAAAACGGTCATTACCCAAAAATTGTGTGAGCTGCGAAATTTAATTTGTATTGGTTATTTAATTATTAAACAAGCCATGAAACGCAAAGAAAGTGTTGGCTTGCATTATATGGTAAATTATAAGAAGTAAACCCGTCATCGCGAGGAAGAATGACGAAGCGATCTCACACAAAGAACTAATACAATACTTTAATTTTTGAAATAAACTGGGTTTGAGATTGCTTCGCTAACGCTCGCAATGACGGCGCTACCCCTCCTCTCTCATTTTCAACGCTAAAACATATTTTATTTCCGAGAAAGAAATATCAGCGGGCAATTTACTTTTTATTGGATTTAATCCGGCAGCCTTATCAAATTTTTCCAAAGCCCGCATAATTGTTTTTTGTTTTTCGGGAGAAACTAAAAAATCAATATTTATTTCGCCACTGGCAACATAAGGTGTTAAATGACTTTCTAATGTTGCTTTTGTAAAACCACGCATGATAGAAATTTCTTCAAGACTTAAACCCTCTTTAAATAATTTAAAGGTTTGTTCGCTGCTACTTACTTTTTTTTCTTTTCCTTCAACTGCAGTTTTTTCCTTTTTTGTTTTCTTTGTTTTAGTTGGCGCTTTTGCGTCCATGTTCGATTCCAGCTCATGCTCCTCCATAAATGCTTTTATGATCTTCAAAAAATCATCTCCAAATGCTTCTACCTTTGCTTCTCCAAAACCGCTTATTTTCATTAATTCATCAGACGTAGTCGGTAAAAATTCAGTCAATTCTTTTAAGGTCTTGTTACTGGCAACCATATAAATTGGTTTTTGCTCATCGTTACAAATATCATCGCGCAGCAATAATAATTTTTTGTACAACGCGGGATGACTAACATCTCCCGAAATTTTTGCGTTCCTCGCATTCTCATAAATATTTATGCGAATAGCAGGATAAACAATTTTTAATTTTGCTTTTAAGAACTCATGTAAATTAAATCCATAGGCGCTCGACTTAAATAAAGCCAATTTCGTAAACACCTGCTCAAACAAACTTTGTAGCTCAGTATTTATTTCTTCAGCCGCTTCTTTACTCTCGGTAGTAAAAGGAATATTCTTTAGTAAACTATTTACTTGCTCTAATTCAGTTTGAAAATATGCAGAAGCTTGTTCCAAACGTTTGCGGACACCTTCGTCATGCTCTACGTTTGTTGAAGCGGCAATTAAATTACTTAATTGATTTTTAAATTTTAAACTCACTTCATTCAGCGCATCCAGTTTTGAAAAGAACTTTTCGCTCCAATCATTTAAAGAAGCATGAACCTTTGTTTTATATAACTGAAAAAGTCCAGCAACATCTTTGCGCACATAAATAATGTCGGTAAGATCAAAAAGACCGATCAAAACAGTTTTGATGTATTCATTTTTCGACGACTTAAAAATAGAATCAATAGCGTTTTGATCTTGTTTATTTTCGGAAGAAAAATTCAGGATCTTTTTATCATTAAATAACGTCTCTGCATTTATTTTTGAGCTCAACGTTAAACCCGCTAAACTGCGGCAGCGGCTTAACGCCACGTATACCTGCCCCGCACTAAAAGAGTGCGCAGCGTCTATAATAACTTTTTCAAACGTTAAACCCTGACTTTTATGAATGGTAATTGCCCAGGCCAAACGCAAAGGGTACTGCGAAAACGTGCCTAATATTTCCTCTTCAACAACCTTTGTTTCCTTATTTAATTTATAAGATACATTGCTCCAGGCTTCTTTGTTAACTTCAATTTCTTCATGATCCTCTTCGCATTTTACTTTTATAACGCTGTCACTTAAATACGTTACTATACCAATTTTACCGTTATAGTAATTTTTTTCAGGATTGTTTTTTAGGAACATGACACGCGTTCCTTTTTTTAAAGTTAACTGTTCGTCTGCCGGATAATTCTTTTCGTTAAAAATACCTTCTACTTTACATCTAAAGGTGTAAGCTTTGTCTGGCAGGGATCCTATTAATTTTTGATTTATCTCATCTGCTTTTTGGTTGTGTGTTGTTAACGTAATATTTGATTGGATAAATTCCTGAGAAAGGTCTGCGCGATAATGTCCGTTAAGTGTTTCAAGATCATTCAGGCTTAAATTATTATTCCGTACCTTATTTAAAATATCAATAAAAGCAGTTTCGTTTTGGCGATAGATCTTTTCCAGCTCAATGTAAACCGCTGGATTATTTCGAAAAACAAGGCTGTCAAAAAAATACGGACTTTGATAAATGTGATTCAATAAACGCCACTCTTCGGGATTAACTACAGGTGGCAATTGATGCATGTCGCCAATGAACATTACCTGAACGCCGCCAAAAGGCAAATGTGTTTTTTTTCGGGTGCTACGTAAAACAAAATCTATCTGATCTAAAAGATCGGCCCGCACCATACTAATTTCATCTATCACCAATAATTCCAGTTTCCTGAAAATAGAGAGACGTAAACTATTGTATTTAAATTGTGCGGCCGCTGCTGCGGTTTGAGAAAAATCTACCTGATGTTCTAAATTTAATACCGGTAAAAAAGGAGCAAAAGCAAATTGAAAAAAGGAATGAATGGTACTTCCGCCGGCATTAATGGCGGCAACACCTGTTGGGGCAACCACCGCCATTTGTTTAATGGTATTTTCTTTAATGTACTTTAGTAAGGTTGTTTTGCCTGTGCCTGCCTTACCCGTTAAGAAAATGGGTTGGTTGGTTTGGTTTACAAAATTTAAAACGTGCTCAAATTGGGCATTTATTTCTATAGTACTCATTATTCATGCAAAATAAAGCAAATTTTATAACTTTATAGCAATATGATCGATTATAAAATATACTGCGCCGGAAAATTTATTTCAACTCCAAAAAAATTGGAAGTCACTAATAAATATTCTCATGAAGTTTACGCTGCAACGTATTTAGCAGATAAAACAATTCTTAACTCAGCAATTATTGCTGCCGAAAAAGCAAAACACGTTTGTAAAGAATTAACCTCGCTTGAAAAATTCACGGCTTTAAAATTTATTTCGGAAGAACTTGAAAAGAATAAAAAACATTTAGCCAAAGTTTTATGCATTGAAAGTGGTAAACCAATTATTTATGCAATTGGCGAAATTGAACGTGCCTCGCAAACATTTTTAATTGCCGCAGAAGAATGTAAACGATTACCTAAAGAATACATGAGCCTTGACTGGACCGCCAACGGAAAAAATAAAGAAGGCCTTATAAATTATTTTCCCATTGGTATTGTCGCAGGAATATCGCCCTTTAATTTCCCTATGAATTTAGCCGTGCACAAAATTGCACCGGCTATTGCAGCGGGCTGCCCCATCATTTTAAAACCTGCTTCCACTACTCCACTTTCAACATTAGAATTAGCCCACATAATCGCAAAAACAAATTTGCCAAAAGGCATGATCTCTATTTTACCAATGGATAGAACCACAGGGAATTTATTGGTGACCGATGATCGCATTAACCTCTTAAGTTTTACAGGCTCACCGGCAATTGGCTGGGAATTAAAAAAACAAAGCAGTAAAAAGAAAGTTATTTTAGAACTTGGCGGTAATGCAGGTGTAATAATTTCTGAAGGTGTTGATATTAAAAAAATAATTGCAAAATGTTTGGCAGGTGCGTTTTCGTATAGCGGACAAATTTGCATTCACGCCCAACGTTTTGTTGTACACCCAACCGTGTTTGATGAATTTTTAAGTTTAATGACAAAAGAAACAGAAAAATTATTAGCGGGTGATCCTTTAAAAAAGGAAACAAAGATCTCTGTTATGATTGATGAAGAAAATGCAAAACGTGTTGACGAATGGGTAAAAGAAGCCGTAAAACAAGGTGCTAAATTAATTTGCGGTGGTAAAAGAAAAAAGACATTTTACGAGCCAACTATTTTAACCAACACCAATTCTAAGATGAAAGTAAATGCCGAAGAAGTTTTTGGTCCAGTAATTTGTGTAGAAAAATATAACGGAAAAATAGAAGATGCTATTAAAAAAATAAACGATTCTAAATTTGGTTTGCAGTGTGGTGTATTTACCGATTCTGTTTCAGAATTAGATCAATGCTTTAAGCATATAGAAGTAGGCGGCATTATTCATAATGATGTGCCAACGTTACGTTTTGATCAAATGCCATATGGTGGTGTAAAAGAAAGTGGGCTTGGGCGAGAAGGTGTTAAGTATGCCATCATGGATATGATGGAACCAAAGATTCTTGTGAAATAAATTTGTTTTTCTTGATGTTTTTTTGTCACCTTTATTGCAAGACAAATGCGCTGAGCACATTTGAGCCGGCTTTGTGCGGCGGCACAATTTTTCTTTTTTACTTTTCCTTAGTCGAAAAGTAAACAAAAGACAAGGCAAAACAATCTTTCCACGCACTCTTGATTTTTCTTGAAAGGCTAATAAAGTAAAAAATTCTGTTCATCGTTTTAATTTGGAAAGAACAGAATTTTAAACGACAAGCGCCTTTATTGCCTTTCTACAAAAAATCAATTCACCCTCTCACGGGCCAAGCGTTTTGCCTGGTCCACGCGCCGAAAACTCAAACATCTAACCGCAGATGCGGACTTAATGCTGTTCGCGTAAGCACACAATGTGAGTCGGCCTCATAAGATTTTGCGTAAAAAATCTTGCCATTCAAAAGCGTTGGCGTGTGCGAAGATGATTTTGGCTGTTCGCGAAGCGCTTAAATCATCGGCTTGAATGACAATGATTTTTAGCAAAATATTATGAAAGCCTTGATTTTTTGGTTACTTCCGCACCATCCCGCTCAATGCTCCGCATTGCCGTCATCAAGCAAAAAGTGACGACAGAAATAAGTTCGGAAAATAAAAAGTGGAGAAAAGAATAATTTAGAATTACTTTTTTAAAGAATTCATTTTTTTGAATCCTATTAACTGATCGTAATACATTCCGATCTTACGGTGATAAACAAAAATATTGTAATCATTTTCTGTATCCCAATGGTTTCCTTCTATAATTGTTTCGTCGCCACCTTTTTTTGTATCATTACTTAAAACATAAATGTAGTTGTAATAACCTTGCTTTAAATACAACTGCGCTTCGTAACCAAAACGTTTATAGTTGTAAGTCATTTTGCTGGCTTTGTTCATGCGCCAATCAGTTAATTTTCCAAGTATATAAAAGTTACCGCTAGCTTCGGGTGTTAAATACGGAAGAAAAAAATCAACAAATACATAATCGGCTTCTGTATCCATATTCCCCTTAAAGTCGTTATTCTTAATTAAGAATTTTCCATTAAAATCGTTATAGAATAAATATGGTTTTACCGAGCGTATCTCTTCTTTATATAAAACAATGTGATTTTTTAAATTCTCATCTTTATATATCTCTTTTACTTTTTCTGAATAAAATCTTACGCTTCTTGCATCAAAATATCTGAATTCGTTTCCACCATTAAAAGTCGTAGCGTCATCTAACGAATAGGTAAGCGTATTGCCTCCCATAAATGTTGGCTTCACATCTGTAACTGCATTGTCCCAACGGTTATTTTGAGTTATAGTTACTTTAAGATCTTTGTATGGATTGGTAATATCATAACCTGAATTATTTATCACAAGGTCCATATGTTGTTTGTTATATTGCTCTCCATCACCTATAGGCTGCCTGAAATTAGCAGCAATGGTAATTTTTGGATCGTAAATTAAAAAACGCCTGCTTAATACAAGATCTTTTTTATCTCCGTCGGCATATACATAAACAATGTAATTTCCACTTTTAGTAAATTTTAAACTCTGTTGAGGAAATAAAATATCGTAGTGAATATATTTTTGTAGTGTGTTAGTAGAAAATGAATAGTTAAGGATATTAAGGTCAAAAAAACCTGTCATGTATTCGCTTATCATCAGGTCACTTGGTGTCCAATCTGCATTGCAATGAATAAAAGAAATGCTGTATTGTCTTTTATCGGCTTCCAGATCATCAAAAGTTAATTGTATTTGTTCGGCACCATTAAGATCAATAATAGGTAAACCAAATTCCCAGCTTGATTCGTGGATCTGTACTGTTTTTATGGTTGACTTATAATTGTAATCATCATATTTAAGAACGTTATCATTTACATAATCTTCATCCTCGCCCGTTTTAGTTTGGGAAAGCATGGCAATGGGTAAAGCAAGTAAAAAATAAATGAAGGTTCTTTTAAACATGATCAAATATAAACAAAGCGCAGTGCTTTAACGAAAATGGAAATGCAATTATTGTAAAAAAGTAAAAAAAAGATCCCGTCATGGCTAAACCGTGACGGGATCTGTATAAAAAGAGTTAAAAATTAGTGAATGATCTTTTTAGTGATCTTGCTGCTCTCAGTTTCAACCGTTACAAATAACAATTGATTTTTTGCTTCTAAACCAAAATGTACTGTTTCGTTTTGAGCAGTAACTGACCTATTATCTACAATTTTTTGTCCTAAAACATTTGTTACAGAGATATTAGCTTTAGTAGTTTTATCAAAGTTAAGATCTACATAAACACCACTTACATCATGCTTAACCATTACTGAGTTATCATTGATAACCGGCGTATTGTTGTTAACACCTGTTGTAAGATCAGCGCAAACTGTTAATTCAAAACGTGCTGTTGATGTTGTATCGTTAATTGTACAAACGTATGGGCTTGCTTTAATGTTATGCGTAACATTTAATAATTTATCTTTTAAAGTTACACAAGCATTTGGCGGTAATAATTGCATATCAAAACCATTAATTGTGTACTGACCGCTTGCCATTACTTTTACTAACACAGGAATAACTGCGTTTTGAGTTAAAGCATATGGTAAACTGTTAATTGAGTAATCTAAGTTTCCACCTTTTGTAGAGATGGTTGTGTATTTGCTGTATCCACCAGGATATCCAACATAACCCGGAGTTTGGAAGATCTTGCGGGCATCCCACTCAATATCATAAGCATTTGTAGCTGAACCGTGGAAACGAATTCCTGTTTCATCATAGTCACCACTAAAACCTTGAATTTGCAATTTAATTGGTAAACCGTAGTTAGCAATGTTGCTAGCATTATTTGTTTTCATTACTTGCGTTGCACTAGAAACCTTGTTTGATTCTTGTGCATTTAAACTTGTATTTGAAAGCGCCTCAACATAAAAACCTTGTCCGGCAGGAATAAAATCTGTTCCGCCATTTGTTCCAAAACCATTTACAAATGTTGCGTATGGTCCGTCAGCATTATAAATATAAATTGCGTTTGTAACTTGTGGATTTCCGTTCCTTAATAATGTCCAACGAATTGGAGATGCGTAAGGGTTTGCAATTAAACAAGTACCGCTTTGAGCAGAATTAGTTAAGTTAATTGGTAAACCGCCTGTTACGGGAGATCCAACAAGATCAATTGTAATGTCAGAAGTAGTTGACGGACCTGTTCCTAAATAGGTCCAGAAACCTTTTCCAGGAGTTAAAGCCGTTCCAATAGTCATAGTAGTATCGTAACCATAGGCGTCACCTTCATTCCAACCTTGTACTGATTCAAAATAACCACCAGCAGAAGTTACATCTGTTGCAGAACCTTCGATAGCCATTGGAAAATCATCGTACCAATCGTTCATGGTCATACCACTCACACCTGCTGATCCTAATAGAGCCCAACCGGTGTTACCACCAAGTATAAAATTTTCAACAGTTACGTTACCTGTAATTGAACCACCCGCTGCGATCTGAGCTATTCTGCCTTTCACTGCGCTGGTAGCCTTTAAAGTGATGTTACCACCGCTTGCAACAGCGGCAGCGGCAGAGATCTTTAATGAATCATTAATATTTATTGCAGTACCTATTGTTTTATTTCCGGCACCGTTTGCTTCAAGCGCGTTTAATGTTAAACTTGTTCCGGTAATAGATTGAGTACCACCATTCATTCTTAGTAAAGCGTTGTTTGCAGTTATAGATCCGTTATTGGTTAAGTTACCGTTAAAACCTATAAAAGAGTTATTTGCCAATGTAGTTGTACTACCGGTAGTGGTTGTTAAATTATCAAACAGGGCTTGTGTTGTTGCGGTATTACCTGCGGTAACAGTTCCACCCATCATATTTACAACAGAGGTGCCGGCTGTTAAACCACCTAAGGCGGTTACACTCCATGAACCTGTAACATTTATATTACCGCTCATAGTTAGGTTACCTGAAGTGTTAAAACGGATACTGCCAATTGGATTGTTAACGGCGCTCGCATTACCGGTAATGGTTTTAGTACCAGTTCCAACAAAAATAACGGCGCCGGTGTTACTTGGTGCAGCAACATTTGTAGTGCCAGATATCGTTAACATATTTGTGACATTCAGGGCTCCACGGTATGACATTGGATTATTGCCTCCAGTAAAGAATAAATTAGTTGTTGTAGAAGTGCCAGCACCAAAATTTATTGTTCTGTTACCACTGCCTGTTGCAACAATCTCTAAGTTTTGGAAAGGAAAATTACCAACTATAGTTCTTAAAGTGGTTGAATTTAAATTATAATCCAACCAGCTTGTTGAAGTAGTTAGATATGAAGCGCTTACCGATTTATTTAAATTACCTGTAATATGAAGTGTAGATGAAGGAGAACTAAATGTTCCGCCCAGTAAACTCATACTCGTTAAATTTAACTCAATTCCTGAAGCATCAACTGTTCCTGTATAATTTGCTTGCATACTCAAGATATTAAAACCCTCGTCTGCATTTATTATACAATTATCATTTGTAACCGAACCGTCAAATACAGCGTTCTCGCCAAATGAAGGCGAACCAAAAAGTGGTGTTGGCGTCCAGTTGTTTGGATTTTCGAAATCGTTATCCAGATCAGCGTTGGTCCATGTATAAGATTGTGATTTAGTTATTGTAACTGTTAATAAACTAAATAATAAAATAAATATTCTTTTCATATTCTGTAATTTATATAAGTAAATGTAAACTAATTTTTTTAGTTTTTCAAGGGTTTTTGAACAAAAGTTAGTAAAATTTAAAATGATTTAGACAAACCGGGCTTTTTAGCTTTAGATTCAAAGAAAAACCCCCCACTTATGACCAAAATTATCATAAGTGGGGGATTATAAAATACAATTAAAATTAATGAATGATCTTTTTAGTGATCTTGCTGTTCTCAGTTTCAACAGTTACAAATAACAATTGATTTTTTGCTTCTAAACCAAAATGTACTGTTTCTTTTTGTGTAGTAACTGATTTATTATCTACAATTTTTTGTCCTAAAACATTTGTTACTGAGATATTTGCTTTAGTAGCTTTATCAAAGTTAAGATCTACATAAACACCGCTTACATCATGCTTTACCATTAATGAGTTATCATTTATAACCGGTGTATTGTTGTTAACACCTGTAGTAAGATCAGCACAAACTGTTAATTCAAAACGTGCAGTTGATGTTGTATCGTTAATAGTACAAACGTATGGGCTTGCTTTGATGTTATGAGTAACATTTAATAATTTATCTTTTAAGGTAACACAAGCCTCAGGAGGCATTTTTTGCATGTCTTCGCCGGTAAGAGTGTACTGGCCACTTGCCATTACCTTAACAAGCACAGGTATAACAGCGTTTTGAGTAAGGGCAAAAGGAAGACTATTTATGGAGTAATCTAAGTCACTGCTTTTGGTGGAAATAGACGTTGGGTTAATCCCGTAATTACGTTTACCTGGTTTTGGCATACTAAAGATCTTGCGGGCATCCAATGTTTTGTCAAAAGCATTTGTTGCTGAACCATGAAAACGAATTACTGTTTCATCATTATCACCATTAAAACCATTAACTCGTAATTTTATTGGTAAGCCAGTATTTGCATTTGAAGTAGCAACGTTGGTTTTTAATAATTGTGTATTGCTCGAAACTTTATTTGATTCTAAAGCAATTAAAGTAGCCGCGGCAGTTGCTTCAACATAAAACCCTTGCCCTGCAGGTATAAAATCACTACCGCCATTTGTTCCGACACCATTCACATAAGTAGCGTAGTTTCCTAAATCGGCATCATAAATATAAACAGCATCACTTACTGAGCTATTACCATTTCGCAAAAGTGACCACCTGATAGGCGAAGCATAAGGATTCGCAATTAAATTTGTTCCTGTTTGCGCAGAACTTGTTAAAGGAATTGCAACGCTTCCTGTTACCGGGCTTCCGGTAAGGTTCATAACAATATCTGCACTAGTTACAGTATTTGTTCCTAAATACACCCAAAAACCTTGTGCCGGATTTAACGATGTACTTATTGTTATGGTGGTATCATAACCATAACTATCAGTTTCATCCCAACCCAAAACCGATTCAAAATAGTAACCAGCAGAAGTTACGCCTGTAGCAGACCCTTCAATTGCCATTGGAAAATCATCGTACCAGTCATTCATAGTTTGGCCGCTTACTCCACCTGCACCTAGCATTGCCCAGTCTGTATTTCCACCAAGGGCGAAAGTTTCAACTGTTACATTACCTGTAATAGACCCCCCAGTTGCTATTTCCGCTATTCGGCCTTTTAATGCACTGGTAGATTTTATAGTTAGATTCCCTCCACTTGCAAGCGTCCCGGCAGCAGATATTTTCAGTGAGTCGGTTATTTCAACAGGAGATGAAAGTGTTTTTGTTCCTGTATTATTTATATCAATAGCGTTAATTGTAAATGTTGCCGCACTGCTAATAGCTTGTGAACCGCTACCACTAAGTCTTAATAAGGCGTTGTTCGGAGTGATACTCCCACTGTTATTTAAATTTGCTTTTAAATTTATAATTGAATTGGAAGTCCAAACTGTATTGCTCCCGGTTATAGTGCTTAAATTATCAAAAAAAGCTTGTGTAGTCGGCGTATTGCCGGCTGTAATAGTTCCACCTCTCATGCTTACTGTTGAAGTACCAGCAACAAAACCTCCAATGTTAGCAATTGAGTAAGTTCCACCAACTAAAGGAAATGTTGTACTTATATTAGTACTTGTTTGACTTGCAGCAATTGTCACGTTGTCTATCATAGTTAGCGTTCCAGAGGTGTTTACTAAAATATTAGGAACTGGGTTTTGCAATGGTAAACTAGTGCCAAAGATTGTTTTTGAACTAACTCCAGCTAAAATTATTGTTCCAGTATTAGATCCAGCAGAAAGGGTTCCTGAAGCAGTACCTGAAATACGTAATGAGTTTGTTACAACAATTTCTCCTCGATAAGAGAATGGATGAGCTCCACCATTAAAATGTAGGTTCACACAAGTGGGGGTTGATGCGCTTAACAGAATGTT
Organism: Heterotrichella gracilis; assembly: GCA_032358255.1. Lineage (NCBI taxonomy): Eukaryota > Xanthophyceae > Tribonematales > Xanthonemataceae > Heterotrichella > Heterotrichella gracilis. Next base: position 33,895 of record JAULBX010000002.1, read on the forward strand.
TTGCTTAGAGAAGTCGATGTGTCTATTGCCAGCGCTACCGCCTGCTGTAATTTCAAGATTTGCCAAATTGGGAAAATTTCCGGAAATATATCTAAGAGGAGTAGTGTTACAATAAAAAGACACTGTATTTGTAACGGGTACATCAAATACAGCACTCCCGGCTTGGAATAATGTACCTCGTACAGATAAGATAGCAGTTGGTGCCAAAAAGGTTCCTCCATACATCATGAGGGCGCTAGTGGTAATATTCACTGAACTTGCATCGACTGTGCCATTATAACTACTCATAATACTAATAACATTTGGATCTGCATCATTAGGTATTATGCAATTATCACTGGTTATTGAACCATCAAATATCGCATCGTCAGTATAGGACGGATAGGGTAAACCGAGAAATCCGGTGAGAGGATCAGGAGTCCAGTTCAGATTATTTTCATAGTCATTATCGCCTCCTCCATTGGTCCAGGTAAAGCTAGTGGGTGCTTGGCCAACCATGTTGGCTGTAATAAAAAATACGAGTACTGTTACTAGTGTTTTCATGCTTTTAAATTTTAATTGGTTATATTAAATGTTCCAAATAAAAACTCGCCTTGTCAATAGGTAATTTTACCTATTTTTTGAATTATTTTTACCTACCTCTGGCAGTAGGTACTTTTAGTTTTAAAGTCCAATTTATTAGTCGTTTACTAAGATTTTAACATTAATAGAATTCGTTTAGAAACCCTTTTATCAAAAAACGATCTCCCCCTTTTAGGGGGGATGTTAATTAAAGTGAAAAATATTGCGTATTCAGCATCTGCAGGTTAACCAGCTAATTCTACCACTTATCAAAAAACTACTTGATGGCCATTACCTTAACTTAATAATAATTACATTTACCATCTAATTTTGCTTTAAAACGGAACCTATTTATGACGTCTATCAAACATCTTAAAAAAATAAACCTTTTGGTTATTTTCTTTCTTTCGGCTTTTGGTGTTTTTTCTCAAACAACAGGCCTTGTGAAAGGTTTTGTTTATGATAAAGCAAATGGCGAACCGGTGCCTTTTAGTAATGTTTATTTTAAAGGCACTACTATTGGCGCAAATACCGATCTTAATGGTTTTTTTACCATTACCCGTGTGCCACCGGGCGAATATAAGATCATTGTAACCAATCTTGATTTTGATACAATTAGCGAAACCATTACCGTTAAAGCTGGTGATGTAATTACAAAAAAATTCTTTTCAGTAAAGGGTGGTATTAAATTAGAAGAGGTTGAGATCTCAACTACAGCTGTGGATAAAATTGAGAATACCACTGTAGCGGTTCAAAAAATTGATCCCATAATAATAAGCAAATTACCATCTGTGGGCGAGCCTGATATTGCTCAATACTTACAGGTTTTACCCGGTGTGATCTTTACAGGTGATCAGGGTGGGCAATTATATATACGTGGTGGATTACCAGTTCAAAATAAAGTATTATTGGATGGGCTTATTGTTTATAATCCTTTTCACTCTATTGGTTTGTTCTCTGTTTTTGACAACGATATTATGAAGAATGCATCTGTATACAGCGCCGGTTTTGGCGCCGAGTACGGTGGCAGAACGTCTTCTATTATGGATGTAACTACCCGTGATGGAAATAAAAAACGCATTAGTGGCAAAATAGCCGCTTCTACCTTTGGTGCCAAAGCTACATTAGAAGGTCCACTTGTAAAGTTAAAAGATGATGGCAACACCAGTGCTTCATTTTTACTTTCGGCAAAACATTCTTATTTACCACAAACCTCAAAGTTGCTTTATTCATATGCTAACCCAAATGGTTTGCCTTTTTATTACACCGATCTTTATGGTAAAGCCTCTATCAATTCAACCGGTGGAAGTAAATTCAGTATGTTTGGTTTTAATTTTAGCGATAAAGTAAATTATAGCGAAACAGCTTCTTTTGACTGGAAAAATACTGGTATTGGAACAAATTTTGTACTTGTACCACAATCAAGTAATTTATTAATTGAAGGTGTTTTTGCTTACTCAAAATATAATGTAAATTTTAAGAATCCTACGCTTGAAACCGATTCTAAAAAAAGTGATGTGAGCGGTGTTAACACCGGTTTTAATTTTGTAAAATTCATTGGTCGTCAGGAATTAAGATTTGGTTTTGAAGGCGTTATTACAAATACCAATTACGAAATTCAAAACCCTTATTACGCGGTAATAAAAATGAGTCGTTCTACAATTGATGTTGCCGGCTTTTTAAAACATAAATTCATTGATAAAAAGAAACGCATCGTTTTTGAACCGAGTATTCGTTTACAATATTATGCAACACTTGCCGTATTCTCTCCTGAACCTCGCGCATCTCTTAAAGTAAATGTAACACCAAAAATACGTTTTAAAGGTGCGGGTGGATTATATAGCCAAACACTTTTAAGTGCAAATAGCGATAGGGATATTGTAAATCTGTTTTACGGTTTTATTAATTCGCCTGAGAACGATCAGATCTCTAAAACATATATTGATTACAAAGGAGCCACTAAAACCGTTAACTCTTCTGTTCAAAAAGCCACGCATATAGTTGGTGGATTTGAATTTGATCTTTTTAAACATTTTGAATTGAATGTGGAAGTTTACCAAAAGAATTTTAACCAGGTAATTAATGTTAACCGCGAGAAAATTTTTGATGATAATGATGTTAATGCCTACCGCCCTGATGAATACAAAAAGAATTTTGTGATAGAACAAGGCCGCGGACGTGGGTTTGACGTAGTTTTAAAATACGACAAAAAACGTTTTTATTTCTGGGCAGTTTACTCACTTACATTTAATGATCGTTGGATAGGAAATAATGCAAGCGGTGTTGTAACAAATTACCCACCAAATTTTGATCGTCGTCATAATGTAAATTTAGTATCATCATACAATTTTGGTAAAAAGAAGCAATGGGAGGTTAACGCCCGTTGGAATTACGGTACAGGTTTTCCGTTTACACAAACACAAGGTTTTATTAATCAGTTAAACCCTGCAGGTAATATTAATTATAATTTAAATACTGCTAACGGCACTTTAAACTACATTCCCGGCACCTTAAATGGTGGGCGTTTACCAGATTATCACCGTTTTGATATTGGTGTAAAATATAAATATCACTGGAGCGAAAAAACAACTTTTGAAATTAACGCCGGAGCAACAAATATTTACAACCGCGAAAATATTTTTTATGTTGACCGTTTTACGTTCTCCCGCATTAACCAATTGCCTATAATGCCAAATATTAATTTGAGTCTTACTTTTTAAACAGCAAACACATGGCTTTTAAGATCTACACAAAAACCGGTGATAAAGGACAAACCTCCTTAATTGGCGGCACAAGACTTCCAAAGCAACATGTAAGGATAGAAGCGTACGGAACGGTTGATGAGTTAAACTCACATATTGGTCTACTGCGCGATGTGATTGAAGACAAAACAACCTTTGAACTTTTAATTTCTATACAGGATAGGTTATTTACAATTGGTTCGCATCTGGCAGCCGATCCTGAAAAAAATAAAATGCAATTGCCTCCTATTTTTGAAGAAGATGTTGTTGCATTAGAAAAAGCCATTGATTTAATAAACGAACAAGTGCCCGAAATGAAATCATTTGTTTTGCCGGGTGGCCATGTTCATGTTTCATATTGTCATATTGCCCGCTGCGTTTGCCGACGTGCCGAGAGAGCAGTTTTACGTTTGGCCGAGAATGAAAAGATTGAAGAGATCCATGCAAAATATTTAAATCGTTTGTCTGATTATTTATTCATGTTATCGCGCTGGATAACCTTTGATAAAAAAGCGAACGAAATTCCCTGGAAAGCAAAAATGTAACTCTTATGGATCATTCTGAAATTGTAAACACTATGATGAAAAATGATTTTTTCAGTCAATGGTTAGGAATTAAAATTTTAGAACAGAAAGAAGGCGCTTGCAAACTAAGCTTAATTATTAGAAAAGATATGCTAAATGGCTTTGGTATTGCACATGGAGGCATTACCTATTCTTTGGCAGATAGCACTTTAGCATTTGCTTCTAACTCCAAAGGCAGAAAAAGTGTTAGTATAGAAACTTCCATTTCACACATCATTAGCTTAAAAGAAAATGATGAAATAGTTGCCGAAGGTTTTTGTGAGACTGAAACTGAGAAATTGGGACATTACAAAATATCTATATTCTTAAAGAACGATCCAACAAAAATTGTTGCGCTTTTTAAAGGTATCGTTTATAAAACATCTAAAAGCTGGTAATACCGGTTAAACCTTTTCCTGCTTTTGTTGTCTTACAATAAACAATTCGTATGAAAGCAATTAAATTCATCACCATCATTCTATCTTTACTTATTAGTACAGAGTTTTTTGGTCAAAAAGGTAAAGGTCACGGTCATCACCACCGTCATGGAAATAAAAAAGTTGTTGTTGTTAAACGTAGTCATTACAGACCTGCTAAAATAGTCGTGTATCATCCACATTGGCATCCGGCATATGCATACAACCGCCGTTGGGTTTATTTTCCGAAACATAATTTTTATTGGGACAACTGGAGAAATCATTATGTGTTTTATAATGGTGGTGTTTGGATCTCGCAACCGACAGCGCCTGCGGTTATTGTAAATGTAAATTTAGAAAAAGAAAAAAATGTTGAGCTAAAAGAGGACGAAGATGATATGGATGAAGTTTATATAAACAACAGCAAACATAAAGAAGAAATAAAACCTGATTAATTATTCTATAACTATATAAGAGAATTTAACCTGTTGCGGCGGTAAGGACGCTAAACCAGCATTTATAACTCTTACAACAAAGTTATTATTTCCAACAGAGAATAAAAACATTTGCCAAGATGGTGGTAATGCGACCATTGGGCTTATTATTACAGTTGGTATTAGACCCGTGTAACTTTTGGAAAAACCAGTCGTAAAATCAATGTAACCCCCTGCTCCGGCATTAGAGGTTTGATTAGTTGTATAAGAAACTACACCCCTCACATCATTATTCAGAGGATTTGGAATTACATTATGAGAGCTTACTTGAGCAAACGAGGCATTAGTAGAAAAGTTACTTGTTGCATTTAATGAGCTAGTTACTCTAATGTGTCCATTTTCTATCAACAAAGCATCGTTTGTTGATCCCGCTACCGATGCAGTTGGTAAACTTGCTTTTAATGCAACACCCGTTCCTGTATTTAATCCACTAACTCCTGCCACAGTAACGTTTGGCGAACCCGTTTCGCCACGCACACCATCACCACTGCCAACACTTTTTCCGTAAACGCCATATGCATTTATAGCCGGCGAACCAGTTTGCCCATACACGCCGTTTCCTATGCCGTTATTAATAGCATAAACACCTGCAGCTGTTACATCAGTACTACTTGTTTTACCATATACGCCATGAGCATTTGCAGAGCTGAGCGAGGTTGTATTTAAACCATAAACACCCGCGCCTACACTATTGTTAATTCCTGTAACACCTGTTGCCTGAGCCGCGGGATTACCTGTAACACCTTTAACGCCATGCGCATCAACAGAAGCGTTCACACTAAAATTCTCACCATAAACACCGGCACCGGCGTTGTTGTTATTTCCTTTCACACCACTTACCATTCCATTTGTAGAACCTGTAATTCCCATAACACCGTTACCCATTCCGTTATTAATACCTTGCACACCCGAAACCGTTGTGTTAGTACTTATTGTTTCTCCTTTAGCACCAAAACCTGCTCCGTTATTAGTACCATAAACACCTGCGTCGGCGGTGCCGCTTGAAATGCTTTGCGCTAATATGCCATTTGATCCTGCAGATTGCGCTAAGATCGCATCTATTGCTATGTTTGTTGTTACCGTTAATTTGGCGGTAGAATTTGTTGTGCCAATACCAACATTATTTGAACCGGTAACTAAATGAACTATTGGCCCGGTATTTGTCCATTGGCCGCTGCCACCAACTGCAACAGTAGAAGTATTTCCATTTTGCGTAAAACTTAAACCACCCGTAGTTGGCGTTACTACAACTGTGGGAATATTAATTGAATAATTTGGTAATACATTTCCTGTTACTGTAGCTCCACCACCGGTTACAGAAATGTTTGGCGCAACAATTGTTAAACTTGCCGATGGTCCGGCCGTTACATTATGCGGTGAGTTTACAGTTAAGCTATAGGGTAAAACGGTAGATGTTGGTGCTCCCGCGGCATTAATAATATAATTATTCCCCGATGGGGTAAGAGTTACATTGGAACCTGCCAAGTAGCTCGGCAAGGTAACCGGAGAACCAGATCCGCTAATACTTAAAACATTCCCCGACAAACTCAAATTTGGATTGGAATTAATTGTTGGACTATTTGCCGGCCCCGTAAACGTAACATTTGAACCCGCATTATAAGAAGAAGAATTGCCAGCGGTTTTAGCATATAAGGCGTATGGCACACTTACCAACTGTTGGCTACCAATTGACGAATATGATGTTGCACCTGTAGGATCGATCTGAACTTCTAAAAAATAATCATGTGTACCCCAGGTTATTGAAGTAAATTGTGACGCATTGTTTGACCCTATCTGCACATTAAAAATACCGTAAGCATTTGTTGTTGGGGCGTGCACCTCCGTAAAAACTATGCTTCCGGTTGGCGTTGATTGGTGTATGTGAAATCTTACACCTATTAGTCCAATAATTGGATTACCAGAGGCATTCCTCGCCACACCCTGATAGTTAATTAACTGCGGTGCTGTGGTTTGTGCAAAAAAAGTAGTGTTTATTAAAATTAAAAGAATAATGCTAAATTTTCTCATTTCCTTGTTTCTTTTAAGTAAATATAACCCAATTTTTTCATAATTAAAACAATAATATAATTACATTTACTATCTTAAAACGTAGTTTATTTTATGCAACAGGCTTATATAATTAACGGGGTTAGAACAGCTATCGGAAATTTTGGTGGTACTTTATCAACAGTAAGAACAGATGACCTCGCCGCTTTTGTTTTAAAAGAATTAATGAAAAAAAATCCGGCAGTTAATTTTAGTTCTGTTGGCGATGTTATTTTAGGATGTGCTAATCAGGCAGGTGAAGATAACCGCAATGTTGCACGCATGGCAGCGCTATTAGCCGGTTTACCAATTACAGTTCCCGGCCAAACCGTTAACCGTTTATGTGCAAGCGGACTAAGCGCAAGCATTGACGCAGCAAGGGCCATACAAGTTGGTGATGAAGAATTAATGATATCGGGTGGTGTTGAGAATATGACACGCGGCCCTTTGGTAATGAGTAAAGCCTCTTCAGCTTTTGGGCGCGATCAACAATTATTTGATAGTAGTTTTGGATGGCGTTTTATAAATCCAAAAATGAAAGAATTGTTTGGTGTAGATGCTATGGGCGAAACAGCAGAGAATGTAGCCGAAAAATATAACATCAATCGTGCGGATCAGGATAAATTTGCTTTATGGAGCCAGCAAAAATTTGCTAAGGCATCAGAAAATAAACGTTTCGAAAAAGAAATAGTTGCGTTAGAGATCCCGCAAAAAAAAGGTGATCCAATTATTTTCTCAAAAGATGAATTCGCTAAAACAAAAACCACTCTTGAAGGTTTATCTAATTTAAAGCCCTCATTTAAAAAAGACGGTACGGTTACAGCAGGTAACGCAAGTGGATTAAATGATGGCGCCGCTGCACTATTATTGGCAAGTGAAGAAGGAATGAAAAAAAATAATTTAAAACCTTTAGCAAGAATTGTTTCAAGCGCTGTAGTAGGTGTGGAGCCTCGCATTATGGGTATTGGTCCTGTTGAAGCTGCAAACAAAGCGTTAAAACGTGCTGGTTTAACTTTTAAAGATATCGATCTTATTGAGTTGAATGAAGCATTTGCTGCGCAGGGTTTAGCTTGTACACGCACATGGGGATTGGCAGATAACGATGAGCGAATTAATATTAATGGCGGTGCTATTGCAATTGGTCACCCTTTGGGAATGAGTGGCGCACGTATTTTAAATTCGGCAGCTATAGATCTTCAATTACACAATAAAAAATTTGCTTTGGTAACTATGTGTATTGGTGTTGGCCAGGGATACGCTGTAATAATTGAACGTTGTTAAAGATCAAAAATAAATAAAATGCATTTTAAAAAATTTGTCATATTACTTCTAATTTTCACCTGCACGAAAAATTTCGCGCAAAAAGATAAAGATATTAAAGCTTTAGTTACCGAAGGTGAATCAAGATTAAAGGTTGAAAATTATGAAGATGCGCTTGAAGATTTTTTACAATTAGTAGCCATTGATCCAAAGAACGAGAATTATAATTACAATACCGCCGTTTGTTATTTAAATACAAACATCAACAAAGCGAAAGCAGTTCCGTATTTAGAAAATGTTGTTCGTAGCGAAAAACACAACCCTAATGCAGATTATTTGTTAGGCAGATCGTATCAATATGCAAACAGGTTTGACGAGGCCATAGCCGCATTTGAAAAATTTCAGAAGAATGGTAAAGGCAGCGAGTCAAATTTAAAAGAGGCCGATCAACAAATTCAACATTGCATCAATGCTAAAGAGTTAATTAAATTTCCTATTGATGTTGTTTTTCAAAATCTTGGAAAAACAGTCAACTCACCTTTTGCCGATTATTATCCTTTTGTAAATGAGAACGAAGCTTATATGGTGTTTAACTCTAAACGTCCATTAGATAAAGAAGTGACAAAAACGTTGAACGGTACTTTTTTAAATTCAATTTACATTACAAAAGTTATTAATGGTGAATATGCCACGGCCGAAGTTATTGGCAAACCAATTTGCACCGGTAATTCTGTTGAAGAAGTTATTGGTATGAATGCAAAAGGAAATATCTTGCTAATAAACAAACCAAGTTTAACCGGCAAAGGAAAATTATATCTCTCAGCATTATTGCCCGGTGGATTGTTCTCTAAATTAGAAGAACTGCCGCCAACCATAAATGGAAGTGGCGACGTAATTGCGGCAACCATGGACAACGAGGGAAAACTTATTTATTTTGCAAGTAACCGCAAAGGTGGTTTTGGCGGAACAGATCTTTACAGTTGTTTAAAATTACCAAACGGTAAATGGAGCGAAGCAAAAAACTTAGGACCGAAGATCAATACACCCTTCGATGAAGATTTTCCAAACCTTTCTCCTGCCGCAAATATTTTATATTTCAGTAGTAAGGGCCACAGTAGTATGGGTGGTTACGATATTTTTAAAGTGTCGGTTAACGAAGAGGGAACTTCTTTTGATGGCGACGTAAAAAATATGGGCTACCCACTAAACACTTCGTACGACGATCTTAATTTTAGAATTTCAAAGAACGGACGTTACGGTTATGTGAGTTCTTTACGCGGTGGTGGCAATGGTGATTTTGATATTTACCGTGTTTCGTTCAACGATGTTGAAATGGATTACACAGTTTTAATTGGTGAATTAGCAGCGAAAGATTCGTTAGATAAAATTGAATTCAGAGATTCGTTTATTTCTGTTAACAATACCATTACAAGCGAGATCGTTGGTAATTATCTTCCTAATCCTTCGACCGGCCGTTTTATTATTATTCTCCCTCCGGGTAAATACACAATTCTTGTAGAGTCTCCGGGCTTTAAAGATTACAAATATCCTATCGAAATTTTCGATAAGGTCTCATACCAGGCAGAAAAAAATCTAACTATCACTCTCTCAAAATAAAGCGCCATGATACATAACCTAGCAGACAAAAATTCTATTTTTAATCAATACATTTTAGAATTAAGAGACATTGAAATACAAAAAGACAGTATGCGTTTTAGAAGGAATCTTGAACGCATGGGCGAGATCTTTGCTTACGAAATAAGTAAAACACTTGCTTATAATTCTGTTCAAACAACTACGTCGTTAGGTGTTGCAGAAACACAAGCTTTAGCAGACCAACCTGTTATCGGCACTATTTTAAGAGCCGGTTTGCCTTTGCATTTAGGCTTACTAAATTATTTTGATAAAGCGCAAAACGCATTTATAAGCGCATATCGCCGTCATCACAAAAACAACACGTTTGAAATTATTTTAGAATATGTTGCCTGCCCTGACCTTACCGACAAAACACTTATTTTATGCGATCCGATGTTAGCAACCGGCGCGTCGATGGTGTTAACATATAAATCACTTTTATCAAAAGGTATTCCTAAACACACACATATTGTAACTGCAGTTGCAAGCCAGGTGGGGATAGATCATTTAAAAGCAAACATGCCTTCGCAAAATTATACGTTATGGTGTGGTGCTGTTGACGAAGAATTGACCGCACATTCATACATTGTTCCCGGCCTGGGCGATGCAGGTGACCTTGCATTTGGAAGCAAAATATAAAAATGTTTAAAACCGAAACTATTGACCTTAAGACATCCGGTGCCATTAATGCGCTAGTGATGGATTATTTAGAAAAAAAAGAAACGCTTAGTCCTTTTTATGATAATTATCCTGATAAGAACGGCTTTTCTGATTTATTAAAAACAAATTTATACCCTTCACTCGATAGAAATTTATTAGCAGAGGTCTTACTTAAACAAAGTAAACTCGTAAATAATTCTTCTGATCTATCGCTAAAAAAGATTGAAAGCTTAAAACAAAAAAATGTTTTTACAGTAACAACCGGTCACCAACTTTGTCTTTTTACAGGACCACTTTATTTTATTTACAAGATCTTTTCTACAATTAATCTGGCTGAAGAATTAAAAAAAGAATTTCCTGATTTTGATTTTGTGCCGGTGTATTGGATGGCCAGTGAAGATCATGATTTTGAAGAGGTGAACCATTTTAATGTATTCGGCAAAAATTTTAAATGGGAAAGCAAACAAGCCGGCGCTGTTGGCGACTTTAAAACAAACGAACTAAAAGATCTTTTTGTTTTAATAAAAGAAAGTTTAGGAACAACAGAAAACGCAGTTCATTTATCTTCTTTATTTGAAAAAGCCTATTTGAACCACAGCACGTTAAAAGATGCCACACGCTTTTTAGCCAACGATTTATTTGGCGCTTATGGCTTAGTTATTGCTGATGGGCACGACGAGCAATTTAAACAGCAATTTAAAACTGTTTTCGAGAAAGAGATCTTTGAAAATATTTCTTTTGATAAAGTAAAAGAAAGCACAGATACTTTAAATAAATTAGGTTACAGCACCCAGGTTAACCCCCGCCCAATTAATTGTTTTTACATCGACACTAATTTGCGTGGAAGGATAGAAAAAGTGGGTTCTAAATTTTCTGTTGTTGGCACAGAACTTTCTTTTACCGAAGAAGAATTAAGGAACATCATAAAAAACACTCCCGAAAAAATAAGCCCGAATGTTGTAGTGCGCCCTGTTTACCAACAATGCATCTTACCGAACATCGCTTACATTGGCGGCCCAGGTGAGCTCGCTTATTGGTTGCAATACAAAAAAATGTTCGATGCATTAAATGTGTTTTTTCCAATATTAATGCCGCGCAATTTTGTTACCGTAATTGAAGCAGGCACAAAAAATAAAATTGATAAATTAAGTTTTACTCCTACAGATTTTTTTAAAGAAGCGCAGGAATTAATAAATGCTTACCAGCTAAAAACAAATAATGTTTTTGCATTGGATAAAGAAAAAGAAGAACTGACCAAATTATATAACGGCCTTATTGAAAAAGTAAGCGGGGTTGATAAAACCTTAAATGCAGCTGCAATGGCTGAACTTCAAAAAACGCTCAATGGTGTAGATCTTTTAATTGGTAAAGCCAACAAAGCTTTAAAACAACGATCGGAGACGGAGATAAACCAGATAACCGGCGTTAAACAAAAGTTATTTCCAAACGCTATGCCGCAAGAACGTTTTGAGAATTTTTCTGGTTTTTATTTAAAATACGGCGCTGCATTTTTAAGTCAGGTTAAAGAAAACATCAGACCTTTTGCAATAGACCACAAGCTTTTTATAGAGATCGCTAAATAACTTAACTACCAAGAATACACAGGAAATTGTTAAAAAGAACCTTTATTTTTTCTATTTGTTTCTTAAACGCTTTCGAGGCAAACTAAATCCTTTTATTTCTATCTGTCCCATGTGTTTTAAAAAGGCCGTTTATCATTATTTTGTTGGATAGGAAGGTTTTTTTCTTATTTTTATCTCTTAAAATAAACATAACATGAAATAGCCATGTGCCAAAACGCACTACAAATGAAAATACATGGCGTATTCCATATGACAATTAAAAAAACAATAAAAACATACATATGAAAAAAATCTACTTTGCTATTTTATCAGGACTATTCTTCACACAAGTTTCAAACGCACAATTAACCTTAACAAAAGCTTTTAACGAGCCAGTTATTGGTGACCTTAATCTTTCTACGCGCTATGACACTACCACAGCGATAAACAATAATTTTGGGCCAAATACGCTTTGGGATTTTTCTGCATTAACAACTAATACAAGTGTGGCAACTAGTAGTTATGTTCCGGTTGCTGGTACGCCAAGCGCGGCTAGTTTTCCATCTGCTACTTTTGTAGATTTTGACGGAAACTCCGGCTACACCTATTGGAAAGCCACAACAACGGCAACTCCTCAATTGGAATTATTAGGTATTGTACAACCAAGTTTATCAATTAACCTAAATGCTAACTCCGCAATTGCTGCAGTTTGGCCAATTGCTATGGGATATAATAAAACCGACGCTTTAAGTGGAACTGTGCAAACTGCTACTGCAGGCCTTAGTGGTACTGCTAACGGTAATATAAATACTTTAGGTAGTGGAACCGGAACAATTGTATTACCAGGTTCGGTAACTTTTACGAATGTATTACAGGTAACAGCAACTCAAACCATCAATGTGGCTTTATTTGCTGGACCAATTCCGGTTGCTACAGCAACACTTATTAATAAAACATTTCAATATTACCATAGCAGTCAAAAATTTCCAATTGTTACTGTTAGCTACCAAGATATCTCTGGCGCTTTTACAAGCAACTCAGGAACAGTTAGAATTAACAACAACATATTTACTGGTATTCATGAAAATGCTTTAGGTTCTGATTTCTCTTTATATCCAAACCCGGTAACAGATAAATTAAATGTTGCTTTATCAAACAAGAAAGCAGAAAATGTTTCCGTAAAAATATTCAACAATCTTGGTCAGTTAGTTAAAACAGTTGCGTTAGGAAATGCTAACGACATCAATAACCAAATAGACCTTGCAGATCTTAACAGCGGCATGTATGTTGTAAAAACAATTGTTGGTAATGCTTCTTCTTCAAAAAAATTAATTAAAGAATAATATAAACCAATAAAAAAATAGAACATGAAAAAAATCTACTTAACATTATTGTCGGGCTTGTTCATCAGCCAGTTTGCAAATGCTCAGTTAACATTAACCAAAGCTTTTAACGAGCCTGTTCTTGGAAATACAGAATCGCGTAAAGGTTACGATTCGGTTGGTGTAATTCCAAAAAATACAGGCACTAACCAAACTTGGAATTTTCAAACTTTTACAGCAAACACAAACACCTCGCTTAGTACTTATACAACGCCTGCATCAGTAGCAGCAAGTGCAGCTTTTACAGGAGTTACAATTGTAGAAGATCAAGGTGGTGGAAATTATAATTTCTGGAAAGCCACCGCAACTAATTACGAATTATTAGGAAGCGCCAGTTCAACTTTAACCTTTAACTACAACGGTAGTTCTGCTATTGCAGCTATCTGGCCAATTAACATGGGTTACACGAATACTGATACTTACTCGGGTACAGTTACAGGTATTGCAAGTGGTAACTTAACAGGTACAATTAATACAGTTGGTGCCGGTACCGGAACTTTAATTATCCCTGGCGGAACTAATTTTACAAATATCTTACAGGTTAAAACTACCAACACCGTTATTGTAGTTGTTACCATACCTCCAACAACTTTAACCGTAAAGGGTATTGATTATACTTATTACCATGGTTCACAAAAGTTCCCTTTAATGACTGTTTCATACCAGGATCAGGGAACAGGTTACACTGGTTCTGCATCACTTAATATGGCTTTAATTACAGGCTTAAATGACAAGAACTTTGATGCTACTTTCCAGGTATTCCCAAATCCTGCTAAAGATGCTTTTAACGTGTCTCTTTCAAACAGCAATAACGACAATGGTACAATTGTAATTTATAATGCTGTTGGGCAAGTTGTAAAAACCATCGAATTAGGAAATGCTTCTTTATTAGAAAAAAATATCAATATCACCGATCTTTCAAGCGGTATCTATATTGTAAAAACTACTTTAGGCAACAAAACTTCTTCAAGAAGATTATTAGTTGACTAATTTTAAATAAATTAAAAATAAACCCCGCTTCTAACCGAGCGGGGTTTTTTATTTGCTTTAACTGGCGTATCTTTGTGCAAATTATCTGCATGAAAAACAAAAAGTGGTTATTACTTTTAATACTTGCCTTACCTTCTACCATGTGGTTGATATTAGAGACCAGTACCATTAATTCTAAAAAATTACCAATTTATGGACCAAGAAAAGTTGTTGCGGCTAATGACACCATTTATCAGAAAGTAACCGATCAGTTTTATTCACTTAACGAACAGGATAGTTCAAAACAAGAAGTAATAACTCTGTCGCCGGATAAATACCCGCTTTATGTTGTTATGTTCATTAAAGAAGAGTACAAAAAGACCGATCTTCGTTTGGCGGGTCTTTGGGAATATATCAATTACAAAAAGCAAAAAATAGAACACATTCCTATTGTTTTAATAACCGAGTCTGAAAATGGAAGATCAGAACTAAAGGAAGAATTAAAAAAATTGACTGACGGAAATAAAAATGTTTTTCTTTACACCTGGAACAAACAAAGTTTTGATAGTTTGAACAATTCTTATTTTTTACAAAAACCTTATTACATTGATTATAGTTTTTTTACATTGGTTGATATTAACCGTAACATCCGCGGCTATTACGATGGCCGTTATGTGTCTGAGATAAAACGTTTGATAGATGAGTACCAGCATTTGCGTTTAAAAGAAGAAAAAAATAAATTGATACAAAGCAATGAAATTAAAACAAACTCTTAGTTTATTAGCGGTAAGCACTGCTATCTTTTTTTCAGCCTGTAAACCCGCTGCAGAAGAAAAAAAATTTTTATTACCCGTTTTTGGTGAGAAGAAAAAGAGTAACAACGATACAATTTATCATACTATTGGTGAATTTAGTTTTACCAACCAGTTTGGCGAAACTGTAAATAATAAAACAGTAGCCAATAAAATTTATGTAGCCGATTTCTTTTTCGCTACCTGCCAAAGTATTTGCCCGGAGATGAGCACAAATTTAAAGGATGTACAAAAAGCTTTTGAAAATGACGATACGTTACTTATACTTTGTCACACCGTTAACCCACTGCATGATACGGTTGAAGTATTAAATATTTACGGCAATGTATACGGCGCTAAAAAAGACAAGTGGCATTTTTTAACCGGTAACAAAAAACAAATTTATGATCTTGCAAAAACAAGTTACCTTGTAAATGCTCTAGAAGAAGATGGTAGCCCTGAAGGTTTTTTACACAGCGAATTACTTTTGCTGATAGATAAAAAAGGGAGAATTCGTGGTATGTACGATGGAACCGATAAAGTACAGGTTATTAAACTCATTAAAGATATCAGACTGCTGAAGACTGAAAACTCTTAATGTTTATTACTACTGCCGTCACTTCAGGCAAAACAAAATAAAATCTTTTATTTCTTTCCGGCAGCAGCTTTATCCATTGCTTCCAGCATCTTAAGCATATCCGGAACCTGATCGGCACTTAAGCGCTTAGCTTTGATCTTTTTATCCTTATCCAAAATATAAATTACAGGAGTAGAATAAATATCAAAACGCTCTTTTAAATTATTTAAGTGCACCGGATCAAATACGTTGATGAAATCCAGTTTCTTTTCGATTATAAATTTACGCCATGCCTCAAAATCATCTTTTGTTTGTACTGCAAAAACCTTAAAGTCAACTTTTCCTTTCAGGTCTTTTAAATTCTCGCTTAATTTTGGCACTTCTGTTTGACAATGACCACAATCTGAAGCCCAGAAAACTAAAACAGTATACTTTGATTTAATAGTGTACAGCGTGGTGAACATTGGCGTTAACTTCTCTAAATTCTTATAATAAAGGTCGGTAACACTTTTGCTTGTTTTAGCTGTATCAAAACCCATCTTCATTACTTGTTTACCATAAAGCGTATCTATCATATACAACTCAGCAACCTTAGATTCTAATAATAAATTACGTAAAATATCGGTACGGTCTTTAATTTTTGAAACCGTCTCTGCACTGTAAACGCCGCATTTGACAGCTTTTCCACCGATAATATACTTATCAGCAAGATGCACAAATACCTTATCAAAGCCCATAATTTTGCTTTGCTCATACTTGTATGTAAAATGGCCTAATAATAGATTATAGATCAAATTACATTCGTTACATTTTTCCAAGATCCTGTCGATTTCCTGTATAACGGTGTCAGGATGCTGCACGATCACCTGGTCGAAATATTTTTTAATACGGTCATCAAAGAAAGGCGTGCGAATGATACGCTCATCTTTAAAATCAACACCATCAAAATAGTGGCTCTTGTAATAATAGTATTGGTATAAACTGTCCGGACGACCGTTTTTTGCTTTTGGAATTTCTTTCGGTTCTTTTTCTGTTTTAAGATTTAGCACATCATAAACAAAAGTTCCTTTAACGCTTTCCATAAAATCAGTTTCAAACTTTTTTACATCCGCATTAAGCTCTTTTAATTTATCGTTCACATATTTTGCGCTATCGGCCTTGCTTTTTCCTTTTGTTGCTTCTCTTATCTTTCCAAACTCTAAATTTTTATTGGTTATATATTTAATATAGGAGAAGAACTGTTCGTTCTCTTTATTTCCAACAGATTTTAAAGTGTTCACAATATCAGCGTGATCTGTGTTAACCGTAAATTTTTGATTTTCATTGATAAAAAAATCGAAATAAATAGATTTTTCCTGACTAACTAAAGTATAAACACCTTTATCAAGATCTTTTTTTCCTTTGAACACCACTAAACCGTTCTTCACTTTTTTGCAGGTATCGGCAATGTATTGTTGATCGAAGGTGTACTTTACCAAATACATCATGGTATCTTTACAACCTTTAAAATTAAATTTAATATCGTAGCCACCTTGTGCTTTTGAAGAAAAGGAAAATGTGAAAATTGCTGCGAGTAAAAGAATTATTTTTTTCATAAAGAATTTATTTTTGTCCACTTAATATTTTTGTTATTAGCTTTTCTTTTTATCAACTTCTTCCATGATCTTGATGATCTCAACAACCTGCTCTGCTCCTAATTTTTTTGCTTTAATACGTTTGTCCTTATCTAAAATATAAATTACCGGTGTGGCATAAATATCAAACTTCTCTCTTAAATTATTAAAAGGAATACCTTCATATACATTCACAAAATCTAATTTCTTATCTACAATAAATTTACACCACTTCTCAAACAGTTCGCCTTTGGTTTGCACGGCAAATACTTTAAAATCCACTTTACCTTTTATAGCTTCTAAATTTTCTTTCAACTTAGGCATTTCTGTTTGACAGTGACCACAATCTTCTGCCCAAAAAACTAAAATGGTATACTTTGCATTAACCGAATACAAACTTTTATACAGTGGCGCTATCCTGTCAATATTCTTATTATAAAGATCGCTAATACTTACTGTTGTTTTAGCAGTATCAAAACCCATTTTACGAATTGCTTTTCCGCCAATACTGTCAAACATTTGTATATCCGGAACTTTTGCGCCCGTTAATAAATTACGCGTAATGTCCACACGCTCTTTTATTTTTTTTACTGTTTCTTCGGTATAAACGCCGGGTGCTTTTCCGCTAATAATATATTTATCGCAAATATGTACAAAGGCTTTTTCAAAAGTTACCGTGTTACCTTTATTATCAAAGGTCATTGTTTTATTATTTTCGAACTTGTAAGTTAAATAACCTATCATAGAATTATAAATGTCTGTGCCCTGATTACATTTTGCAAAGAACTTATCCATTTCTACAATAAATGTATCCGGATGCTGAACAATTACATTTTCGAAATATTTTTTTGCGCGATCAGCAAAAAATGGTGTGCGAATAATGCGATTATCATTCAGATCCACACCATCAAAATAATGCGCTTTATAATAGAAGTATTGGTAAGTACTATCCGGACGTCCATTTGATGCCTTAGGTATTTCAGTTGGATATTTTTCTTTATTTAGATTTAAGAAGTCTAAGATAAAACTGCCTTTATTCTTTAAAGCAAAATCGTCTTCAAATTTTTTGGTCTCTTCGCCAAAACTCTTTTGTTTTTCTGTTAAAAAAGCAACGCTGTCTTTTCTTCCTTTAGAATCTTCCATCACCTTACCAAATTCCCTGCTTTTGTTGGTCATAAATTTCATATAGTTAAAAGCCAGTTCGTTCTCTTTACTTCCTTCGGCCTTTAGCGTATTCACCATATCGGCAAAATCAGACGAGATCGTAAATTTTTTATCTTCATTTACAAATATCTGGAAATAGAAAGAAGATTTATTTTCGCCTACAATAGCGTAAACACCTTTTTCAAGATCTTCTTTACCTTTAAATTGAATTTTACCGTTCTTTACTTTTTTACAACTATCCACGATAAAATTGGAGGTAAAAAAATATTTAACAAGGTACATAGAGGTATCCTTGCAGCCTTTTAAGTTTAATTTAATATCGTAACCGGTTTGTGCCTTTGTTGAAAATGAAAAAATAATAAGCGCAAGGCAAACAAGGGTAGATTTTTTCATAACGAAAGTTTTTGTTTAGTTACCAAATTTAATGATTGTTTTATCTTGCTTCAAATCTTGTACCAATTTTTTAAGGTTACCTTTATAAAATATGTTAAAAACCGCGTCTAAACTGTCCTGCCTACTATCATACTGTTCAAAATCAACAAAATAAGCGTTCTTATATTTAAAAATATCTTCTTTTTTTGACGCGAATTTTGATCGGTCATTTAGGGGCAAAAGATGTATACTATCTGCAATATTATAGAGGGCCTTTAACTTTAGAACATCTTTATTTTTTTTATCAGCAATGGTTGGATAAAAGCTCCTTAAATAATTTGCCTGCCTTATCATGTATCTTGTGTAGACCTCATTATCCGAAAGATTATTAAGATATGTTCTTAGTGCGGCAGTATCATTTTGCAAAAATTGCAGTGTTGCTTTATGAGCAATAAAGCTTGCAATATTTTCGTTAAATTCAACATTGTTAGCCGCGTAATAAGTTGCGTGAAATAATTCGTGGAATAACAAATTGCAAAGCGATCCTTTGCTACGATGTAACATCGAACTTAATAAAGGATCGTTGAACCAACCCAACGTGCTCCACGCCGAAACGCTTCGCAGATCGGCATCGTAGCCCATTGCCGTTAAATGGTTGTACTCTTTTTGGGCCAGTTCTTTTTTAAAAAAACCTTTATAACTAACTCTTCCAACTATGGGAAATCTCCATTCATAAGCGTTTAAGGCGTAAGGTGCGCTTGCGGTTATTACCCATAAAATTGCTTTGCCTTTTTGATCGTAAATCTCTGTAAAATTTTTTGTTGGCAGATAACCTAAACTATCAATGGAATAAGCTTTTATTTTTTCTATCAACAAAAGATTATTTTTTTCCTGCTCGGTAAGATCATTATTTTTTTGGTAGGAGGCAATGCTCTCTTTATTCATTAAAACCTGTAATTGTCCCCTGCCCTGCTCTATTAAATAAACACTTGTTTTATAATTTGCAACGCAAATAATTACCAGGCAAAAAAATAAATACCCAAAAATCAATCTTATCCACCTAAAAACAACCATCATTGTTCCATATTTGTATCTTTGCATCATATATACAGTTATAAAATTAATGTTTAAAAAGGCCATATTCTGTTTTTTTCTTTTAATTAACGTATTTGCCCGGTCGCAAAAAAACGACACTACGTATACTAAACTAAGGCTTGCCGAAAAAGAAATAATTAAAATTGAAAAAGGTTTTAACAGTCGTAAAGAGGCCGACAGAATAGATGCCAATAAAAAATTAATTGCTGCCTGGGATGCCATTATCGACGATCCTAAAATTTTAACTTACCCTTTTGATAGTATAAAAGGTATTTCAATCTTAAGTCCAAAGGACAAAAAATTTAAACTCATTACCTGGAACTTAAATAAGGACGATGGAACCCATACTTTTTTTGGTTATTTGGTAGTAAATAACAGTAAGCGTGTAAAAAAAGGTTTGTTTAAACATGAGACCGTTGAAGCCTTCGAGTATTTTAAATTGTCGGATAGATCTGTAACAATAAAAAATCCTGAAACTTATATTGGTACCACCGACAAATGGTTTGGCATGCTTTATACTTCTTTGATCGAGTGCGATGGTTTTTATACGTTAATTGCGTGGGATGGAAATGATAAACTGATACAGCGAAAATTTATTGATGTGTTATATTTTAAAGCCGATGGAACCCCCGTTTTTGGAAAAGATGTTTTTAAATTTGCACGTAAAAATCCGAGGCGCCTAATGTTTGAATGGAGTAGCGAAGTTACAATGAGTGTTAAATATGATAACAAAAGGAACCAAATTGTATACAGCCATTTAGCGCCAAAACAGGAAGGTAGCCTGCTTGAAGGACAATTCCAATACTACGGCCCGGATGGAACCTTTGATGCTCTTGAGCTGCGGAAAGATAAGTGGGTAACGATCGAAGACATTGATGCTCGTAATGAAAAGAACAAAAATGATAAGGCGGAAAAGCCTGATCCCAACAAACAAACCCCCATTTTTACGCCTAAATAAATATGGTTTTCGTTTATTTTTTGTACATTAGGTGCTTAAGAATAAATGAAACTTGATCTAAAAATAATAAGTACTCTTTTATTTGCTTTTTTACTGCAAATGAATGTATTTTTTGCCTCTGTAACTCCCCAAGATCATAGAACACAGCAACTTTCTATTCTTTTTAAAGAGAATAAAGAACAGTTACATGGGCAACAAGTTAAAACTATTTCTTTGAACGGAACCAACCAACACCAGATCTCATTTTCTAATTTAGTTACAGGTATCTATTTTATTGTTGAACGACAGAACGGAAACATCGTAAAACAAAAAAATATTGATATTAACTAAATTAAAAAGAACTGAATGAAAAACCTGGTAATACCCGCAACAAAAAAAACACCTGAGATCGTTTTCCTTGCATCAGGAGAACTACTAATGATATCGGGCAGTTCTTTCCCTGAGAACGTGCACAAATTTTATCAACCTATTCTTGAATGGTTAGGGGAATTAAAGAAAACCAAACCCGCTAAAGTGAATGTTACTTTTGATCTTGAAAATGTAAACACGTCCAGTACAAGAATATTTTTGCAAATCGTTAGAGCGATTGCGGAGATTGTTAAGGATAAAAAAAGTTTACGCATTGTTTGGAAATACGAAAGCGAAGACAGTGATATGCTGGAACAGGGCGAAACTTTAGAGAAGATCCTTGATCGCACTTTTGAATTTATTGAAAAAGCTAGTTGATCTATAGCCATTTTATTTTTCCGATCTCTTTTTACCCTGTTTATATTTCTAAATAGGATTTTGATATTTATTTAAGTATATTTATTTAAATATTAAATCCATAAGCAAATGAAAAAAATATCTACTTTAATCTTCTTTGCCTTAATTGGTAATTCGTTTTCTCAAACAAGCCCTCAAACATATACCACGCCGGGGAATTTTACATTTACAGTTCCCGTTAGTGTAACTTCTATCACTGTTGAAATAGTTGGTGGTGGTGGTTCAGGCGGTGGTAACGGCACCGGTGGTGGCGGTGGCGGTGGTTATGCTAAGGGTGTTTACTCTGTTGTTCCTGGCGCAACACTTGCTGTAAAAGTAGGTTCGGGTGGCGCAGGTTCTGCAGCAGGCACAACAAGTGTTGGAGGATTTATTTCCGCGACAGGTGGTGCTAATGGTGTTTCAGTTTCAAACCCATCAGTTGGTGGCGGTGGCATTGGAGGAGTTGGTTCGGGTGGAACAATTGCTAACCGGAATGGAGGCACAGGTGGCGGTGGCTACTATACTTATTTTGGCGGCGGCGGCGGTGGTGCAGGCGGACCAATTTCTAATGGATTCGCGGGTGGCAATACACCTGTATATAATGGAACGAATTGTTTAACGCCCGGTGGCTCAGGTTCACCAAGTGGTGGTCCTCCCGGAGGTAGTGGTGGTAAAGGTGCAGGTTTTACAAATTCAACTTGCAGTACTACAGATCCTGCTGCTAACGGTGGAACCTATGGCGGCGGTGGCGGCGGTGGCAATGGGATTGGCTCACCATTTGGCATTGGTGCCGGTGGTTACTGTCAGATCTCATGGGCCGGTTGTTCTACTCCTGCGGCTCCAACAAATTCAACACCTGCATCACAAACTATCTGTGCAAACAATTCAGCAACCTTAGTTGCATTTGGCACAGGTACACTTAATTGGTATAATTCACCTACATCAACGGTTGTTTTAGCAACAGGTTTTATATTTACGACAACACCGACTTTAACCCCGGGAACGTATCTTTATTATACAGCAGCAACCAACACGTGCGGTGAAGGTCCGCGAACTTCTAATACAGTTGTTGTAAATGCAAACCCAACGGTTTCGGCTGTGTCAAATACAAGTTTAATTTGTGTTGGACAAACAGCAAGTTTAACTGCCAGCGGCGCCAATACTTATTCGTGGAATACCACGGCAACAACGTCTGTTATAGCAGTGTCTCCAACATTAACTACTTCTTATTCTGTTACCGGTACAACTAATGGTTGTGTGGGCAGTACTTCTATTACGCAATCGGTTTCAGCATGTACAGGTATTGCAGGAATAAATTCAAACGAAGCATTATTGATAAACATTTATCCTAATCCAAGCAAAGGAGATTTTAATATTTCTTCCCAAACAGATCTGAATTTATCATTGGTAAACAATTTAGGACAGGTAGTAAAAGTTATTTCTTTGAACGCGCAAAACAATTATAAAGCACAGGTAACTAATTTACCTAACGGTATTTATTTTGTTGTTGGTGATAGCGGCCATCAATTAATTTCACAAAAAATTATTGTCGCTAAGTAAACGATCGCCCTATATTTTAAAAAGGGAGGCCAATGGTCTCCCTTTTTTATTTTAGACGTTTTTAGTTGCTTCTTTTTGACTAAATTGTGCATTAATTAAAGGTCTGAAAAAACTTATCTTATATCTGCTCGCCTGTGTTTTTATCGTTTCCTGCACGGTTAAAAAACGTAGTTACCGACATGGCTATTATATAGATTGGACACATACAAAACATAAAACACATTCAATATCAAATGATGTTGCAAAAAATTCTGATACAACACTATTCATCTCCAAAAAAATAGTAACAGCAAAAAATGATGAACCGATATTGTCTGCCGATCACGAAAAAAGTTTTACCAGCTTACCTGCTAAGCGATCGTTCTTAATTAGTTCCGATAGTTGCGGCGATATTATCACGCTTCGATCCGGCGCACAAATAATTGCAAAAGTAAAAGAGATAAACGCGAGTGTTGTAAAATACAAAAAGTGTGATCATTTAAGCGGACCCTTATATTCTACTTCAAAGTCTGATATTTTAAAGATCAAATACACGAACGGCACGGAAGATGTTTTTGAAGACGACAATGCGGTGAGCCATAACGAAACCGTAACGCCCGAAAAACCGATCCCTGATACTACGCTTCACCCGAACGCTATCTTGTCGCTCATCCTGTCTATCCTGTCTCTCTTTTTGTTTTTCGCCTATATTTTATTTGTTACTTTGGCTTTTAGCTGGGGCGGCTCTACACTGCTTTTTTTATTATCGATCGCCATACTTTTACTTTTAATAAGTATCCTGGTTATGGCTATTACTTCAGCAAAAAAAGCACTTAAACAGATCAAAGCGCAGCCCGACAAGTATGTTGGAGAAGATATGGCGATTATTGCAAGGATCATGGCCTGGATCATCTTGATTGGCTACCTGGTTGGCGTGGGCCTTTTGCTTTATGTGTTCACTTTATATTTCTAGCTTCATTTTTATTTTGCGGAATTTACAATACCTTTAACCTTTAAAATTGATTATGGAATACAGGAGACTAGGAAAATCGGGATTACAGGTTAGCACACTTTCGTTCGGAAGCTGGGTTACTTTTGGAAAACAAATTGGTGATACCACTGCTGATGAATTAATGAGCATTGCTTACGACAACGGTGTTAACTTTTTTGATAACGCCGAAATTTATGCGCGTGGAAAATCGGAAGAAGTAATGGGTGCTATTTTAAAGAAAAAGAATTGGGCGCGTAGTTCCTTTTGCCTGTCAAGCAAAGTATATTTTGGTTACGAAGATGGCAAACCCAATCAAACGGGTCTGTCGCGCAAACATATAATAGAGGGTTGCCACGCAGCGCTAAAACGTTTGCAGGTAGATTATGTTGATCTTTTCTTTTGTCACCGTCCTGATAAAAATACACCTATCGAAGAAACTGTTCTTTCTATGAATACATTGATACAGCAAGGAAAAATTTTGTACTGGGGCACCAGCGAATGGGCTAATGATGAATTAATGGCCGCCTTTTTATTTGCAGAAAAGAACCGTTTGATCGGGCCAACGATGGAGCAACCGCAGTACAACATGTTTGAGCGTACCAAAATGGAGAAGGATCATTTATTATTGTTTCGCGATTTTGGTTTAGGAACAACCATATGGAGTCCATTAGCAAGTGGTTTGCTTACCGGTAAATATAATAATGGTGTACCAACGGATAACCGTTTGCACATTGACGGAATGGACTGGCTTAAAGAAAGAACATTGGGCGACCCTACACGTATTGAGAAAACAAAAAAATTAGATGTAGTGGCAAAAGAGCTTGGCACTACTCTGCCTAAATTGGGTGTTGCCTGGTGCGCTAAGAACCCAAATGTAAGTACCGTTATTTTAGGGGCATCTAAAGCCGAGCAATTAAAAGAAACAATAACGTCGTTGGAAATACTTCCTTTACTTACCACAGAAGTAATGGAAAAAATTGAAGTGATATTGCAGAATAAACCGGTTCAGGCCTTGTTTTAAAAACCCAAATTCTTTATGCCATAAGCGCAACAGCCAAAACCAATAATTGGCATTAGCAACATGCTTATGATGCAGATGATGTATGAAACTGTTTTGCGTTGAACGATAAAGATTATCATCAGGATAAAATTTAAAATTCCGGCCAAACCTCCAAGGATAAAGGCAAAAACGGCAAGGTCTTCACTAAGACAGCATAATCCCATCAAAACTACCAAAGAGCCATTAACAATGCCCATCAGCTTTGCTGTTTTTTTATCCGGATCTATAATCTCATTATTTTCCATACTCTAATTTACTAATTATTTAAATAACCTGAAGTTTTCTTAACTCTTCCAATTGTTTATCCTTTCCATTCCTATAAAACAGATTCATGGTCTCGAAAGGAATAATTTTATCCTTATGTACAATGTGTACGCATGATTTTTTTATCGCTCTTACATCAAAATTATAGGCGTCAATAAAATTCATAATAATGATCCTGAATAAATTATCATAACCCAGATCCGGCGCTTTTACAAAAGGCAAACAACACATTAATTCTTTCAGGTCCTCTGTAACTGTTTCTACCGAATTAGCGGTGCTGAACATTTTTAAAACATGTTGATGTAATCGTTCGTCCTGTTCATAAACAATCGTGTTCTTTGAATTGTCCAACAGATCTGCCGGGTTAATGTATCTTGTAAGTGGAATTATCTCACCTTCTAACTTCAAGGCATAACCCATCACTAAAGCATCCGGGTTACATGGCACCGGAATAAGATCATCTTCGGTAAAAAAAGACGTTTGGTCTAAGATATCTCTTCTTACTTCGGTTAATGTATAGCGTTCTGTTGAAGGATCGAATTTATCATTTCTGCCGGCCACCTGCACAGGTTGAAAAGTTACACCTCTTACACAAGGTTGTTTTAAAGCATATTCAATTATCTTTCCTATCTCATGATTATTTACACCACGCTGTAATGTAACTACCAAGGTTGTTGAAAGATTATACTTGTTTAAATGCTCCATGGCTTTGTAATGAAGATCTAAAAGATCGGCCCCGCGTAATTTATTTAAAGCTTTGTTTTCAAAACTATCCCACTGCAAATAAATTTCGAAATCAGGCATGTAAGTGGCTAAACGTTTTACAAAATCTTCTTCTTTTGCAATGCGAATGCCATTTGTGTTTAACATTAAATGTTTGATCGGTCTTTTTTTGGCTTCATCTAGTATCTCAAAAAATTGAGGGTGAATGGTTGGCTCTCCCCCACTGATCTGCACCACATCGGGGTTTCCTTCGTTGGCAACAATAAGATCGAGCATATCTTTTACCTCATCCAAAGTTCTGTGATTACCAAAGTGCGGCGACGATTCGGCATAACAGGTCGGGCAGGTTAAATTACATCTGTCTGTTATTTCAACCAGTGTTAAACATGAGTGTTGTTCATGATCAGGACACAAGCCGCAATCGTAAGGACAGCCATACAACGTTGGTGTATTAAATTTTAATGGTATCTCGCTGCGTTTATTATAATTACGAATGCGTTTGTAGTATTCAATATCCGTAGCTATCAATACTTTTTCCATGCCATGTTCCGGGCAATTTTTTATCATGTAAACGTTATCGTTCTCAAAAACTATTTTCGCGCTAATGCGACGTAAACATTTTGAACAGAGACTAATGGTATAGTCATAATAGATCCAACTTCTTTCAGGCATGGCGTAAAAATAATGTTTTTGGTTGAACTAGTGTTTTTAAATAATAAATTAATCCTGTTAAACAGGCGATTTGTATGGTGCTTAAATAAAAAATGGTGAATTCATTATCTTTTAAAAATTCAATACAAAAACGGTACAAAAAATAATTGATCAAAAACAATTTAAATTTAGAACCGTTGGCCAATACCTCCTTTTTATCAAGATTATAAATAACCAACCAAAGACAGATTAAAAATGTTATTTCGTATAAAGGCAGCGGATGCCGTAAAATACCATCGCCGAAATTTATTCCTGTAAACAAAGTAGTTGCTCTTCCAATAGTACCATCATCAAGGCCTTCACAAAAACATCCAATACGCCCTAAGATCAAAGCAAGAAGTAATGGATAGGTCATTACATCACCGCTGGAAGTTTTAATTTTTAATTTAAGTTTAAAAAGCTCAACAAAAAACAATGCAAATAATAAGCCGCCAACAATTGTTTTATTACTAAAGATGTAACGGAATTTATCCGGGGCTGCAAAAAATTGTTCGGGATCTTCAAAAACCCCAACCAAACGTGAGCCTAAAAGGGCACCTAAACAAACGGCGACAAAGATCTTGAGACGATTAACATCACTAATTGTATCATGACTTCGCTTTCGCAAAAAAACATAATAACGTACGCCAATAAAAATGCTGATGATCTCTAAAGCAAAATGTGTAGAAATTTCCTTACCAAAAAGATGAAGATTTATAGGAAAATGCATTCATCTAATATAGCTAAAAAATTATTTCTTGGCAGCCGGTTTAAAACCCAGACTTAAACTATTTACACAGTAACGCTGGCCTGTAGAAGTTGGACCATCATCAAAGATATGTCCTAAGTGCCCGCCGCATTTAGCGCAAACAATTTCAGTACGGATCATACCGTGCGAAAAATCATTTACTTTTAATACACGGTCGCCACCACCTAACTCACCATCAAAACTTGGCCAGCCGCAATGACTGTCAAATTTTTGTTCGTTTGAGAATAATTCGGTGCCGCAACCAGCACAGGTGTAAAAACCTACTTCTTTATGATCGTTGTAAACACCCGTTCCGGCGCGCTCTGTTCCTTTTTGGCGCAACACATAATATTGTTCGGGGGTTAATATTTTTTTCCACTCTTCGTCTGTTTTTTTGTAGCTCGTGTCCATAACTTTTTTATTTGAAATTTTTTGTTCTTCTTTTGTGTTAACTGCAGTTTGACATGATACCAGGCCAAACGTGCTTATTAAGATAGCTGATAAAATTAACTTTTTCATTTGGTTTTTGTTTTATTGCCGCGCTGTTTTTCGGCGTTCTATTATATATACGAACTCATTGTCTTTTCCTTTCAAAATTTACAAATTTTAACACCTCTGTCATCGCGAGCGCTAGCGAAGCGATCTCAAACACAGTGGTTTATGTGATTGCTTCGGCCTTAGTTATTTCGGTTATGCCTCGCAATGACGCTACCTTTTACTCCTCGCCTTCACCTCATCCAGTAACTTCTCCTCGCTGCCATGACGTTTTTTAATATGTATAAAAGATCCTTCCCCTTTATCTGCAATTTCTTTTAAATTTTTCATCGCGTCCCTATCGTTCCCAAAAGCCACTGTAGTTAAAACAATCTTTTTGTCCAATTGTTTTTGCGTCCAGGTATTTTGGTCTTCGCTGTAAAATCTGAACTTACCATCGGTTGCCATGATAATCTGGTTATTTCCTTCTGCAATAAAATGTTTTTGTGCCAATTGCTGAGAGAACAAAATTGCTTTGTTACCTTTTGTCAAACCTTTTGCTTTTAAGCCATCTACTGCCGCATGCAATTGTTTTTTGTCGGAACCTTTTACGCCTTCTTTAATTATTTTTACGCTATCGGCGTAAGTAACAAAAGTGATGACGTCTACTTCGCGCACGGCATCTATCAATGTATGCAAAGCCGTTTTCATTAAAGGTAATTTTAAAGAATCTTTCATAGAACTGCTCACATCCACCAGAAATAAAATGTTGTTGGGCTTGTATCCTAAAACAGAAAGCTCCGTCGAGCTCTCTTCTTTTAAGATCACCGGAGGCTTTTCCCAAATGGTATCAATTTTTGGCGTGCTTGAGTTATCGGGAATTTTATTGGTATTGTCTTTTTTTGTTGTATTCTCTTTTACAACAATGGGTTCAGTTGTTGTTTTTATAGAACTACTTTTGCGGTTACCAAAATAAAAGCAGGCCAGTTTATCATCCGTTCTCAATTTTCCTAAATTGCCTGAAACAGTTAATTCGTAAGGTTTTGTATTATCGCTGCAAATTAAATTGATCTTCTTTTTAAATTTTCCCGCGCTCTCCGGTAAAAAAGAAATAATGATCAAACAGGTATCGCCGGGCAACAAGGTTTTTTTGGTGGTAAAAACTTTTACGCCTTTATCGGCATCGGCGCGCATTAAAAAAACTTTTTTATCGGTACTATTTTTTACCAGCACATCGCCTTTTATTTCGTAGGTCTCGGCAATGGCTCCAAGATCGGTATCCTGATCCTTAAACTGCAATTGTGCGTCAGCAAAAAGACTACAAAGAATAAAAAAGATAAAAAGTTTCTTGAACATATTTGGTATAATACAAAGATCAGGCAATTGTTTTTTTCTTAACAAAAATTGTTTGTCCTATTCCCCCTTGGAGAAGGGGGTTAGGGGGATTGATGTTCTGAACTTCCATTTTGCTCCGCAAAAATCACCCTAGCCCCCTTTTTTCAAAGGGGGAATTTAAAGTTGCCCTAAGCCCCTTTCCCACCAACATTCTTTTTCATGGTGAGCAAAATAACAAAACCCAAAATAAAATAACCTATCAGCGATAAAATAGAGGGACGCATACCGCCAACTATTTCGCTAATAACGCCAAAAGTAATGGTTCCTAAGATCATGCCCATTTTTTCCATCACATCGTAAAAACTAAAAAAGCTGGTATTGTCTTCCGTTTCTGGTAATAATTTACTGTAAGTGCTTCTTGATAAAGCCTGGATACCTCCCATAACGAAGCCAACTAAAAATGCCACGATGTAAAAATGAATTGGCAAACGCGCTACCATATACGTGAACACACAAATAAAGATCCAGATAAAAATAGCGCTCATCAGTGCTTTTATGTTTCCAATGCGCGACGATAATTTTGAGAAAAAGAATGAACCTGCAATACCAACAAACTGTATAATTAAAATACTTACAATTAAAGAGGTTGTTTTTGCCTGCTCGCTTTCCCAGATGATTTCGTTACGCGCAAATAATACGGCCACCACCATAATGGTTTGCACACCCATGTTGTAAAAAAAGTAACCGCTTAAAAAACGTTTTAACTGCGGCAGATCTTTTATTTGTTTTGATACGGAAAGCAATTCTTTAAATCCTTTAGAGAATAGACCTTGTTTATCGCTGCCATTGCCATGTGCTTTGTGATTTAATCTTGGCAAACGTTTGAACGTGTATTGCGCAAAACCCATCCACCACAAGCCCACCAATAAAAAAGAGATCCTTACATCAATGGCTTGTTTTGGATCGGTGTTCAACAAGTGATGAAATGTTTTTGTCATTACCAACGCTAAACAAACAATAAGTAACAACGAGCTTCCAAAATAACCTAACGCAAAACCTCTGGCGCTTACTTTATCCTGATTAGCTTCCGATGCTATCTCCGGTAAGTAAGAATTATAATACACCAAACTTCCCCAAAAGCCAACGGTGGCGGTGATGAAAGGAATAAAACTCATCTCTAAATTATTTTTCGAGAAGAAAAACAAACACATGCAGGAGATAGAACCCAAATAACAGAAGAATTGCAGGAAACGTTTTTTATTTCCTAAATAATCGGCAATACCACTTAAAATGGGCGAGATCAAAACTACAATGGCTAAAGCAAAGGCATAAACAAAAGAATAAATATTTTGGTTCTCAAATTCCCTTCCAAAAAAAGTAACAGCATGACTCACCACATCGCCCGCTTCATTTTTAGTGGATGTTACCGCGTCGTAAAAATTGGGGAAGATAGCCGATGTAATTACTAATGGAAAAACAGAATTCGCCCAATCATAAAAGGTCCATGCCTTTATTGTTTTGGGATCGTCGATCAATAATTTTCCGTCCTCCATATTTATTTTTTAATGATTTGAAATTCAACACGACGGTTCTTGGCCTTGCCTTCGTCTGTATCGTTACTGGCAACGGGTTGCGTACTGCCGTAACCTTTAAAGTACATTTTATTTTGCACGCCTTTCTTAATTAAATATTCAAACACCTCGCGGGCGCGTAACTCCGACATTTTTTGATTCTTATAATTTAAACCACCACTATCGCTGTGCCCGTTAATTTGGATCTCCACACTTGGGTTCTTTAAAAGATATTGCACCAGTTTATTTAATTCCTGGTACGACTCAGGCAATAAATAATAACGGCCATTATCGAAGAAAATATTATTTAAGTTTACCTTATCCCCTACTTTAATATCCTTGCTCACATTTAAAGTGGAATCCTGATCGCCGTGATAATTTGGCCCAACAATTTCTACATCTACTTTTTCTTCAAAGGCCGGACTCTTAATTAATTTAATATCATCCACAAAATAATAAGCCTCTTTATAACCCAGTTTAAATAAATTCATGCGCACAAATTCTTTTTTTATTTTGGGCGCAAAGTTGCCAATGGTAATATATTTTTCGCCGCCATCTGCTTTATAATAGCCTCTAATGGTAAACCATTCGTGGGCTTTAAACAAGCCGCCTTTTTTGCCGATCGAATCTACCATATTGGCCTTCACCGCATCGCCTTGTTTACTATAACCCGCTTTACTTATTAATACACCAAATGAGCGCAATACAGCGTTGCTCCAAAAAGCCAATCTTACCTGCATCGAGAATTCGTAAACGGTGCCGCGGTGCAGGGGTTCGGCGAGTTTTACCTGCAAAAATTCTTTATAACGCTTCTGAAAACGGAAACCGACATAAGAATCGCCTGAATAAGCGCCTTTTTGAACGGTAGTATCGTTGTCTAATGGGTTGTGGTAGTAGTCGATAGAGGCGATGGGCCGCCATGGCACTGCCTGTTTAACGTTGTTGGTCTTGCGGCGGTAGTTCTCAAAACTGCCATTGGGCACCAGGTTCTTAACGGGTTTTGGGGTTATAACCGTTTGGGCAAAGCCTGAAAAACCCACCAAAAGCCCAATAACCACAAGAATCAGCTGCCTCATATTACAAAAATAACCTTTAATAGATTTTATAGCAAAATTGTTTTTAACATTTGCATATTCAAAAAAAATCGTATATTTGCCTTCCCAAAATTGGGGTACACAACAAGAAATTAAAGAAATGGCAAATCATAAATCATCCATCAAACGCATTCGTTCTAACGATGCTAAACGTACCGAAAATCGTTATTACGCTAAAACAACCCGTAATGCGGTAAATAAATTACGTAACGCTACTTCTAAGAAAGAAGCGCAAGACCTTTTACCAAAAGTATCGAGCATGATCGATAAATTGGCTAAAAAATCAGTAATTCATAAAAATAAAGCTGGTAATCTTAAGTCAAAATTGGCTAAAAAGGTTGCTACTATTAAATAATTAAAGGTTTTCCCCCTTTTAAAAGCCCTTTCGTGAAAACGAAGGGGTTTTTTGTTTGTACCAATTCCCCCTTGGAGAAGGGGGCAAGGGGGATTGATGTTCTGAACTTTCATTTTGCTAAAACGTAAATCCCCCTGACCCCCTTTTGTCAAAGGGGGAATAGAACAAACACTTTCCTAACAACCCACCGTTAACTAAAGGCCGCTTACTTAATTGATTTAGTCGCTTTATTCTGCTAAATTTACAATTCTATACTTTTTTAGATCAAAAACATGAAAAAAGCATACATATTTCCCGGCCAAGGCTCACAATTTCCAGGAATGGGCAAAGATCTTTACGATAATAACCCCCTAGCCAAAGAATTATTCGAAAAAGCCAATACCATTTTAGGTTTTAAGATAACCGATACCATGTTCGCAGGTAACGAAGAAGAACTTAAACAAACTAAAATTACACAACCGGCCATTTTTTTACACTCGGTTATTTTAGCGGCTGTTAACGAAGCCACTTTTAAACCGGATATGGTTGCCGGCCACTCGTTAGGTGAATTCTCTGCCTTAGTTGCCAATAAATGTTTGAGTTTTGACGATGCTTTAAAGCTGGTTTACAAACGCGCCCTTGCTATGCAAAAGGCCTGCGAAATTAACCCAAGCACCATGGCCGCCATTTTAAATTTAGACGATAAAATAGTGGAAACGATTTGCGCAGAAATTACAGCAAGCGGACACATTGTTGTTGCAGCCAATTATAACTGTCCCGGACAATTAGTTATCTCCGGTTCTACCGAAGGTATAAACATTGCCTGCGAAAAATTAAAAGCAGCCGGCGCCAAACGTGCATTAGTATTGCCTGTGGGTGGTGCTTTTCACTCACCCTTAATGGAACCTGCGCGTGTTGAATTAGAAGCTGCTATTAAAGCTACCAACTTTAACACACCTATTTGTCCTGTTTACCAAAATGTAACAGCAAATGCAGTATCAGATCCTAAACAGATACAACAAAATTTGGTTGCTCAGTTAACTGCGCCTGTTAAATGGACACAGTCTGTGCAACAGATGGTAGCAGATGGCGCCACACAGTTTATTGAAGTTGGTCCGGGTAAAGTGTTACAAGGACTGGTTAAAAAAATAAGCGGCACATCGGAAGCGGTTAGTGTTTAAATGAGACTAAAGACAAAGGATAAATGACCAAAGACATATAATGAAAAAGGTACTCATATTATTTTTACTGATCTGCTTGCAAAAAGCAAACGCGCAATTCTTTAGGGGCTTTGGCATCTTTGGTGCGGTTAACCATTCCTGTCATTATTACAAGAACACCAATCAAGACCGCAGAGATTACGATCCTGTAAATTATCAAAACAATATTACCGATTACTATCCACGCAGCCACATCTCGCGCGAATACTTTAGCTGGGGCGCCGGCATCTTTGCCGAATTTTTACGTTACGATAATGTGCGCTGGCAAACCGAATTAGAATACACACACAAAGGCGCAAAAGAAAAAGAATTACTCGACCCCTTAGTAGGAACTCGCGCAGGCTCTTTCTCTACCAATAAATACACTTACATACAGTGGAACAATTATTTAAAATTCTATTCTCCTTTAGGACTTTCATCGCGCTGGTATTTAATGCCGGGTGTTAAACTCGATTATTTATTTAACTCCAGCGTTAGCGCGTATGCGCCATTTGCAGGCTCTTTTCCAAAAATATTTTTTAGTGGTGTGGTTGGTTTGGGTTACGAATTTCCTATCCTAAAAAAGATCTCGGCCTTTGTAGAGTACCACTGGAACCCGGATGTAATCTCGCACCGCAAAGATGGTACAAAATTCAGGAACCGCACATTTGAATTACGCGTTGGCTTAATGTACCGCCCACGCAAAAGAAATATTGACGATTGCAACGCGCCACGATACAATGGCCCGGCTTATTAATTTAACTGAGTAATAATTTTTTAGAAATTATGGTAATGACAAAAGACGTTTTATTTTCTTTAACCAAAGGTGCCTTTGCACCGCAGGAAGAAATGTTGGAAGTAGCGCGTAAAAAAGGAAAGCTTTACATCGGCATCCCTAAAGAAATTGCCTTCCAGGAAAACCGTGTGGCCCTGGTGCCCGATGCTGTTGCCTTGTTAATTAATAACGGTCACCGCATTGTTATAGAAACCGGTGCCGGTAAAGCTGCCAACTTTGAAGACAGCGATTACAGCGAAGCCGGTGCAGAAATTGTGCTCTCGCCCAGCGATGTTTATAAAGCAGATGTGATCTTTAAAATTGCACCTCCTACGCTTGAAGAAATTGAAATGATGCAACCTAAACAAACCTTGTTTAGTGCTTTGCAATTAACCGTGCAACCGCAGGATTTTTTAAAGAAACTCATCTCCAAAAAATTAAACTGCGTAGCCTTTGATCTTATTATTGACGAGGCCGGCATCTTTCCTGTTATCCGCGCCATGGGCGAAATTGCAGGTGGTGCCAGTATTTTAATTGCAGCAGAATTATTAAGCAACGTTAACAACGGTGTTGGCTCTATCTTAGGTGGCATAAGTGGCATCTCGCCTACCGAAGTTATTATTATTGGTGCCGGTACTGTGGGCGAATTTGCAGCCCGCGCCGCTATTGGTTTAGGTGCTACCGTAAAAGTATTTGATAACAGCACCTCACGTTTAAGGAGATTACAAAACCAATTGGGCAGCCGTGTATTTACCTCGGTTATTGTACCAAAAGTATTAGAAAAACATTTACGCTCTGCCGATGTGGCCATTGGCGCCCTGCGCGCTACACGTGGCCGCACACCTTGTGTGGTAACCGAAAATATGGTGGGCGAAATGAAGACCGGCTCGGTAATTATTGATGTAAGTATTGACCAGGGTGGTGTGTTTGAAACCTCGCAGGTTACCAACCATACCAAACCGGTGTTTAGAAAACACGGCGTGATCCATTATTGTGTGCCTAACATTAACAGCCGCGTGGCGCGTACTGCCTCTTATGCCTTAAGCAACATCTTCTCTCAAATTATTTTAAACATGGGCGACGAAGGCGGCTTTGACAGCATTGTGCGCAAAGACCCGGGCCTGCGCAATGGCGTATATATTTACAATGGCATTTTAACCAACCAGTTTTTAGGCGAAGCCTTTAACCTGCCATTTAAAGATATTAATTTGTTAATGGCGGCGATATAGTTTTTTCCCGCGAGTACTTTATTAATCAGCTGACCATATTATTTACATAAAAATTATGTACCTGAGTTGACATTATAGTTTCAGCAAGAAAAAATAAATACTTACGATCATGAAAAAAATAATCTATATCCTTTTTATTTTATCAGGTTTAACAGGTTGCTCAACAGCACAAGATAAATCTGAGGGCCAAGATCGGCTATCAAATATCAATTCAATTTTTGATAAAATGGAAGCCCAAGGTGTAGACACTAAGAAAGCGTTGCTTTATGGTTATTTCTTTTTTGATAAGGATAAAGTAAATCTTGAAAAACTTAAAGATGCTTTGGTTAAAGACAATTATAAATTAGTGGCGCTTGATATAACGGAAAATAAAGATTTTATGCTTCATGTTGAAAAAATAGAAATACATTCAAGAGCTTCGCTTTTAGAAAGAGAAAATAATCTTACCAAAATTGCTAAGAATTTTAACGTTGCTACATACGATGGGTGGGATGTTGGTAATGCCGATCCAACAAAGCCATTGATTTCAAATGATAGTTTTGATAAATCACTTAGCGGCAAAACAGATATAGAAATCTATAAAATAGCCAACCAGCTTTACGAGAGTGAAACAAATGACAAAGCAATAATAGCCTTTCAAAAGTGCATTGATCATAACTATAAAACAGATACAAGTTATTATAAACAAGGCGTTAGCTATATCAGCTCTGGTCAGGAAAAAATAGGGCTCGAGAAATTAGAAGCAGCTTTTAAACTAAATCCAAACTATTACAAAGCTTGCTTTAACATTGCAGCCATGTGTTACGATAACGGTGAATACCAAAAAACAATTGAATACTACCAAAAAGCTGTAAAGCTGGAACCAAAAGATGATAAAGTTTATTACGGAATTGCAGCTGCACAATATGTCTTAGGACAATTTAAAGATGCAGAAGTTAATTGCAGGACCGCTTTGAAATATAATGCCAGTAACATAGATGCAAAGGATCTTTTGGAAAGCTTGAAAGAAAAAAAGTAAAACAGATAACATTCTCACTTCGTATTTAGTAAACGTTTCTTTTTTTGAATAATAAAGCTATGGTCAAACAATCAGTTAGCTTGAATTTGCAATCCATGCACAATTTCGCAAAACAGTCTTAATGGAAGTAGGCGCACAACTCGTCCCGAAGTTTCGGGAGATTATAACCCGATAGCTATCGGGTCCGCGCGAACGGGGCAAAAAATTTACTTTTTAATTTTCTCAGTCAATAATTCGTGAAATAAATCCCTTAACTCATCCATTATTTTTAAAACCTTGGTAGATTCACGAGTTAGCTTTTTTCTCGTTTCATTATACAAATCCATTTTTTCATCATGAAGAGTTTGGGAAAACGTGCCTTTTAATTCTTCATCGTCAACTATATCTCCTAGCTTTTCACAGTAAACTTCCATTATTTCTTGAAAATCATACGTAGCATTCATAAGTCTCTCTAAAACATCGTCTATATTATTATTCTTAATATAAAGTTCAAATTTGGAAACAGCGTTTTCGAATTTCAAATATGCTTCATCATTGTCCACATCAACTTTATCAATTCGTTTTAATGAAAAACCAAGTGAATCTAAAAAGCCATTAAATATAGTGTTATACCAATTGTTATAACTCTCATAAACTTCAACCACTGAGTTTTTTACATCATTTGTAAAAGATATTTTAATTTGGTTTTCAAACTGTAATTCATGCTTTAATTTCTCGGTCTCTTTTATAAACTCAGTTTTTATGCTTTCTACTTTCTTAGTTATATCCTCAACATCTTGCTTTGTAGCGAGATTTTTACCCTTTTCCGTGAAATAGGATTTAAGAAAAGCCAAGTACAATCCAACAAGCAGTATTAAAACCTGAATAGCAATAGATATTATTTGAAATAGACTCATTATTTGTTAATTTCTACTTTTGAATTTCTGGTTCTTTTTGTTGAAGTTCTTTTTCAAATTCATTTCTCATGTACGAATGCATAGAAGTTACAGCATAAAGAACTAGCATAAGAAAATCTAACAAAAAATAAAGAATAAAACCATTATAAAATGTTTTGATGAATGCCTTAATGCCACACCAAATTGTAATTAGGGTTGGTTTTACAAAATGATAATTTAAGACGCTGTCGCTAAAACGGCTGTTATTTTGCGCTACAATTCCTAACAAAACTATGCATAATAATGAAAGAACAATTGCGTATGAAGTTAAGGCAGTAAACTGTTTAAAAAAATTCTTTCTAGTTTTAAAATATCGCTTATCCTCTGCCGTTGCACGAGGTGGAAGAGTAATTTGTTTAAACTTATCAAATGCTGTTAATATTAAGGTTAAGAATAAACCTACAAATATTGAAAGAGTTGCTAAAATGTATGCTACAAAGTCTTTATCAAAGCCGTTTTTCATAAAAGGTGCTGCCGTAATTGATATTATTAATATCAACCATTGAATCTTTGTAAAATAAAAACGAGGCTTGTATTCGGTCCCATTTATATAGGTGTATTGCCATTTATGCCCATCTTGCAATAAACGTTTAAAATATATTTTTGTGCTTTCGTCTTGCATCTATTGAATATAAACATTTCCTTCGATTTCTTTTAGGACCTTGAAGCAAAAATCTTTTAAAGAGTCAAAATCAATTATTTTCACCCCTTTAAACTTAATCTTTTCTTCATCAAGATAAATTACTGGTTTAATGTCAAATGTTCTGGAAAGTTCGAATGAGGCAGATTTGTTAAGCTTTTCATTTTTTATTGAAGCTTTACCGTCACTAAAGTCGCCAAAGCTCTTTGTTGTTTTACCGATATCAATTTTTCCTTTACTAAATGTTTCTCTCCAAGTATCAAATCGACTTTTAGTAATCCCCTTTTTACTTTCAACTTTTACAGTTACAACAAAGTCTTCATCTTTTTCTCCTATTGTTCGTTCAGCGAGATGGCCTAATAACATGGTAGTTTTAAAGCTGAAAGATTTTACTACGCTCTTTTTCTGAAACTCATCGATAATAGAAGGTGGTATATACTTCTCTGCTTCCGCTGTTTTGTATCCTCTGGCAGCATTTTCAAAGAATTTTTTTATGAAAGAAACAAAAAAAGTCGTTATCGAATCGGATGAATAACTTTGAACCATTAGAATTCCTATATCCGAATCCAGCGGTACATGCAAAAAGAAATAAAATTTCTTAGTAAGTACGTCCTCTTTTTTTAATTTTTCCTTTATTTTCTTATTATCAACATGAGACTTATTCCATTCCTCACCCCAACGCCCACCATCAATGGTTCCTTCTATTACATACTCTTTAGTGTGATGCCTAATTGCTTGAATTCCCTCTTCTGTGTCATTTTGTTGACCAGTAAAAGCTTTCCCTTGCTTATTCTTGTGATATTTTTCATTATCAATTTCTTTAATTAGTGCTCCCAGTAAATTCAGAAACACAGAAGTTTCAGATTCACTGACATCCGCAGCAGTTTTAACAAACCTCTTATAGAATGAAGGGTTTTTTTCTGCTTGTAAGTGTATTTTAAAGACACTTAATTTTGGTTCATTTGCCATTTACTTTATTTCAATAATATTAAAAATTATAAAAAGGTATATACTTGTTTATAAATTTAAACAATAAAAAACTGTTAGACACCTACTGCTGGCTGTAGGTGTTTTTCCCTAAAATAAACCGCCAATTCGCCCGGCTTCTCAATAACAGAGGCATTTCCCGCCAATTTACCCTTGCTTAGGCATTTAACACCCTTCTCTTCCTTTCTATATTCCCCACTGGCATAAGAATTGCGTCATAGATAGTATTAAAACCTATTATCGTGATAAAAACACTTATTAAACTAACATTTGTAGTAGCCATAGCGGCCCTTAGCTTTGTGGCCTGTAGAAAAGATGCCGCAGCTTCGCCCACGGTTGTTGCAGCCAATAATTCCAGCATCAATCATAACATTACCCAGGGCGCCTGGAAGGTAACCGAGTTTACAGAAGATAATACCAATAAAACAGATCATTATTCTGGTTACGAGTTTCGCTTTAATACAAACAGCACAGTAGATGCTTTTAGTTTAACCAACATCATTAGCGGTACCTGGAATACCAAAACAGACAGCGGTTATTTAAAAATGGATGTTACATTTAGTAACAGCACTTTTTTTAAAGAGTTAAATGAAGACTGGCAGGTTATTACACAAACTGCCACTAAAATAAAATTACTGGATGTGAGTGGTAATGATGGTAAAGCAAGTTATCTTACGTTTGAGAGATTATAGAACGCAGGTTTTGTGATTTAGCAAAACAGAGCTCAGCATCTATCCTCCTCCGCCTTTTCGGAACTCCATTTTGCTTCGCAAAACCTCCAAAGGAGGATACTGTATGCCAAAAGATCATTGTAACCAATTTGCGTTATCAGCGTTTAATCATTATTTGCGTTCAATTTTTCACGCAGCAACGCTCACCAAAATAGTTCGTTTTTCAATAGCATGTAAATTCTTTTTATTGATCTTGTAGCCTCTTATAAAAGGTACGCAATCAATTATCTTTTCATTCTGTTTTGCAACCTCAATAAAAAAACCGTTTAAATAATAAACGTAAATTATTTTTTCATTGTCTATATAATCTTCTAAAAAAAGCGCATCGTTATTTACTACTACTTCTTTTTCCCCTTTGCTTAATTTTGCGTAATCGTATATGGTCATGGTTTCATGTTTTGTTGATACAAATTTCGGAGTTGATTAGCCCGCTTACCAGCTAATTGGCCAACTATTACTACACATGTAAGATTTCTTATATTTTTGAACTATCCCAAATTGTTAAATTTATCCCATCTCAAAAAATTAATAGATTATTCCCCATCTTTTACCTTCAATTTATATTTGCTTTAAGCTGTCTAAATACTTAATTTTAGGTAACAACAAAAAATTGTATGGATCAACCAAAAGACCAAAATGTTACTGAAACCGAATTATTTTGGCTTTGGATGAATGAAGAAGGCGTTCTATGTAGCAAGTATAAAAAGAACGTTACTGTTACGCATACCGCGTTAAAAGAAACCTATGCTGCAATTCACAAGATGATAGGAAATAAAAAAGTTTGTAATTTGATAGATATTAGTAATCGCACCGACAGCAGTAAAGAAATAAGAGACTATGCGCTGGAAGAAAATTCAAAATTTATAATTGCCCAGGCCATTATTTCAGATTCGAAACTAACTACCTTTATTGCCGATCTGTTTATTACACTTAAAAAAACACCCTTTCCTATTCAAATGTTCACCAACGAACAAGAGGCAAAAGAATGGTTAAAAAAATATTTGTAATTATCTAATAAAAACTATGAAAAACGATCAGTTCACTTCCGTAGAGCAATACATTGCAGCACAACCCGAAAAAGCAAGAGAGATATTAGAACGCATGCGCGTGTGCATCTTAAAAGCAGCACCCAAAGGCGAAGAAGTAATAAGTTACCAAATGCCGGCCGTAAAATTTCACGGCATGCTAATTTGGTACGCGGTGTTTAAGAACCACTACTCTATCTTCCCAAAAACAAAAGCGATTGTTGCTTTTAAAGATAAATTAGAAGGGCTTGAAGTTTCTAAAGGCACCATCAAATTTCCGATCGATAAAAAAGTGCCGGTTAAACTAATAACCGATATTGTTAAGTTTAGAATAAAAGAAAATTTAGCAGACGAAGCGGCGAAAACAAAAAAGAAAGCAAAAGCAAAGAAGAAATAATGCAGGGCAAAACCGTTGTAAACAAATTATTAACCTATGCCATTGCTTTGGTTTGGTTGTTAAACGGTTTATTTTGTAAGCTCTTGAATTTTGTACCGCGGCACCAGCAAATTGTTGGCCGCATTTTGGGCGACGACTATTCGTTTATACTCATAAAACTTATTGGCGCATTGGAAGTATTAATGGTTGTTTGGATCTTAAGCGGCATTAAACCCAGGTTATGCGCTTTAATGCAAATACTTATTATTGGCACCATGAATGTTATTGAAATTACATTAGCGCCCGACCTGTTGTTATATGGCAGGGCAAATATATTTCCGGCGCTGCTTTTAATGAGCGTTATTTTTGTGAATGAATTTTTTCTTCGCAGCAAAGTCGCTAACACATAATTGTGTACCTTAGAATGCAATATGTTATCCCTAAAAGATCATCCCTTTGCCGTAGAAACTTTTTTTGAAAGTTCGCTGGTATTAACGTATGCCGTGCCAAAGGAAGAATTAAAACATTTAATTCCCGAATGTTTAGAGCTGGATACCTTTAACGATACCTGGGCCTTTGTGGCAGTGGCCATGGTGCAAACAAAAGACCTGCGACCAAAAGGTTTTCCAAAATTTATGGGTAACGATTTTTTTCTGACGGGCTACCGCATTTTTGTAAGGTATACCGATCTGCGTGGTAAACGTTTGCGCGGTTTGTATATTATTAAGTCAGAGACCAACAAAAACAAAATGTCTTTTTTTGGAAATATGTTTACGCACTACAATTATACAACTACGGATATTACACTTACAAAAAAAGAAAATATAACGCGTATTGTTTCAAAACGATCGGCGTTAGATGTAGAAGTAAATGCCGAAAAAGAAGAAGTAGCCTTGCCACAGCATTCGCCCTTTAATGATTGGAAAGAAGCGCGCCGATTTGCCGGTCCGCTGCCGTTTACGTTTACGTATAATAAAGCTACCAAAGAAGTATTGATCATTGAAGGTGTGCGCGAGAACTGGACGCCGCGAGCTGTAGAAGTTTTA
Organism: Heterotrichella gracilis; assembly: GCA_032358255.1. Lineage (NCBI taxonomy): Eukaryota > Xanthophyceae > Tribonematales > Xanthonemataceae > Heterotrichella > Heterotrichella gracilis. The sequence goes on from JAULBX010000002.1 coordinate 76,282, forward strand.
AAACAGGAAGTAGGATTTTTAAAACAAAAGAATTTTAAAGGACTGGTTTTAGCAAATGCTTTTATAATTGAGAATATACCTTACTACTGGAAAAAAGGAAAAATAGAAAAATGGAAGGGATAAAAAGAACAACATTTCAGGGTGTAGTAAATATTGTAAGGTTCAACTGGCAATTTTATGTGATCGCTATTGTTACCATTGCGGGTTTACACTATGGCAAACAATTTTTACCGGTATCAGTTCAATTTTTTGCAGACATTTTTTTATTCTTAAGTGTCTTAGCCATTTTGATCTCGCTGGCAGTATCGTTGTACATTTACGATCTCTCTAATTTGTATACCTTAGATTGGCTGACGAGTTCTTCGCCAAAAAAAATAGCAAATATTAATGCAGGCTTTGATGAGACCAGCGCGTTGCTCGCACAAAAATTTCCGGGTGCTACTCTGCAGGTATTTGATTTTTACGATCCGGCAAAACACACTGAAGTCTCTATTGAGCGGGCGCGTAAAGCCTACCCGCCCTACCCCGGCACAAAAACAATAAGTACCAATGCTGTTCCGTTGACAGAAAATTCTACCGACATTATTTTTTTAATTTTAGCAGCACACGAAATTAGAAATGAAGAAGAACGTATTTTGTTCTTTGAACAATTAAAAAAAGCCCTCAGCCCAACCGGACAAATTATTGTGGTAGAGCATCAGCGCGACTTCGTTAATTTTATGGCTTACAACTTTGGTTTTTTTCATTTCCATTCAACAGCCGCATGGAAAAAGACCTTTAAAACGTCCGGTTTAACTTTAGAAAAAGAATTTAAAATAACACCTTTTATTTCTACTTTCGTACTATCTAAAAATGGAATTACATCTTAGCATCGTTGGTTATTTATGTATTGCGCTTTCGTTTGTGCACATCATTTTTCCAAAATATTTTAAATGGAAAAAAGAAATGCCCTTAATAAGTTTGGTTAACCGCCAGTTAATGTACGTGCACACTTTTTTTATTGCTTTTGTTGTTTTATTAATGGGCTTGCTTTGCGTTTGCTGCACCAACGATCTTTTAACCACCAAATTAGGCAGCCACGTGATCTTCGGTTTATTTTTATTCTGGTTCGCACGTTTATTGTTTCAGTTCTTTGTGTACTCACCTAAATTATGGAAAGGCAAAGGATTTGAAACAGTGGTGCATATTGTCTTCTCTTTAATTTGGATCTATTTTACAGCCGTTTTTTCTGTAATTTATTTTGGCGACCTGATATAACCCTTTGTCTTTTTCAGCGAAAAAATGTATATTTATATATACCATTTTTTAAAACCAATTTCCATGAAACGCTATTTATGTTTTATTTTCGTAGCCCTTGCATTTAATTTCTATGCTGTAACACGGTTTGTTACACAAAGCGGCAGCGGCAGCATGAACGGTAGCAGCTGGCTGAACGCCTTTCCCGCTTCTTCGTTGCAATTAGCTATTAATGGCGCTAACAGTGGCGATGAAGTTTGGGTAGCCACAGGCATTTATTACACAACAAGCAGCAGTACACGCAGTATTTCATTTGCAATGAAAAATAACGTGATCATTTACGGAAGTTTTGCAGGTACAGAAACATCTATTACACAACGTAATTTAATTGCCGGTTTAAGCAGCACCTTAAGTGGCGCTATAGGAATGGTTGGCATTGGCGATAATAGTTATCATGTTATTTCTAATTCCAATTTAAATAACACAGCAATTATTGATGGATTTATTATTCGCGATGGAAACGATGACCGGGCCGCAACCGGTTCTGATTTTGGTTTAGGTGGCGGTATTTATAATGGTGGCAGCGGAACAGGAAATGTTTGTAGTCCAACAATTCGCAACTGCGTTATTACTAATAACCAGGCTGTATTTGGTGCAGGCATTTTTAATAACGGCTACCTTTCCGGAACATCTAACCCCATAATTTTAAATTGTGTTATTACTACCAATACTGCAACAACCGGCGGCGGTGCTATTGATAATTTTGGTGTGGCAGGAAATGCAAGTCCAATAATAACTAATTGTGTTATTTATAATAATATAGCGGCTTTTCGCGCCGGGGCTATGTATTGCTGGGGCGGTAATAATGGCAATGCTAGTCCGGTTGTTTTAAATACCTGTTTTGTAAATAACACGGCGGTAGATGGCGGCGGTATTATATGCGACCGTTTAAATACAAGCTCAGGAAGTTCAGGTACAGCAACACCAAATTTTAAAAATTGTATCTTCTGGGGAAATACTGCTTCGGGAACCGGTCCGCAGTTTTATATTTTAGGAGGCGCTGCCTTTAATGCTACTTATACAGATATTGATATGACAGGGCAAACATCGCCACATATTTTATCGGGCCCAACAACCGGAACAATTAATTCTAATCCACTTTTTTTTACTATTTCGAATGGCACCGGACCTGATAATAAATGGTTAACCGCAGATGATGGTTTACAATTAAATAGTCCTTCCGCTTGCGTTAATGCTGGAGATAATATTGGGGTGACCTCAACGGACATTCTTAATAACCAAAGAACACAATTTGGAATAGTAGATCTTGGTCCGTACGAAAATATGATCATTACATCTTTACAAAAAAACGTTTCAAATGATCATGACATTATTTTATATCCTAATCCAACTAAGGATGTCCTTTATTTTTCGGGAATAAAAAACAGTAACGGAAAAATAAAACTGATCAATAGTTTAGGAGAAATTGTTCTTGAAACTAATTTAGCAGAACGCATTGAGCTAAAAGAAATACCAAAAGGTGTTTATTTTGTTTTAATAGAGAACGACGGACAAAACTCTACTAAAAAACTAGTAAAAGCGGAATAATCTACTTTTTGAACCCTCTTCATTAGCCCGTAACCAGGGGCTTTAACGAATTTTATGGAATTTTCAGGTTTCTATCATCTAAATAGAAACAGAAAACATGAAAGCTCTCTCTCAAACCGGTTCGCTCAATAAATTCTCACAACAGTCCTTAGCATTGTTATTCACTTTTGGCGGTTTTTTTCCGGTAACTTCTATCATCTTACATTGTTTAGGCATTTTGCCTTTGCAACAATGCTTGATCTTTTTAGTTATTCCTGTGCTATTATCCTTTATTACTTTAGGCATAAAATTTCCCGCCATAGGCAAAACCGTTATTGCAGGTTTTGCGGCCGGCATCATTGCTGTTTTTTTATACGATCTTTCGCGTGTACCATATATACTTGCCGGTTGGTCGGATTTTATTCCGAAAATTGGTGGTTGGATAACTAACAGCGATGAAAAAAATGCGCTGTTAGGTTATACCTGGCGTTATATTGGCAACGGTGGCGGTATGGGTGTTGCTTTTTTTATTTTGATCTCACAATTAAAGAACCAACAACGCCTTATCTTAAAAGGTCTTTTATACGGTCTCTTTATTTTTACCGGTTTAATGCTAACACTTTTCTTTTTTGAACAAACACAAGCTATGATGTTTAAAATTACACCTGTTTCTTTTACAGGTAGTATTACAGGGCATATTATTTATGGAATAGTGCTTGGTGTTTTGGCAAAAAAATATTTTTCTCCAAAAGAAATAAATTCTTAAGAAATTCCTTTATGATTTTTTTGTCACTTTTGGCGCGGGATTTTTCGCTCAAGCAAAATTAGGTTCTAATAATTCATATTTAGGCCAGCCTTGTGCGGCAGCACAATTTTTTTCTTTACTTTTCCTTAGTCGAAATTACTTTACGTTTTTTTTGTCACTTTTGGCGCGCAAAAGTAACCAAAACGCATTTGATCTTTTGAAGGAGATTTTTGCTTTCGCGACGTAGAGGCAGCGAAAGCAAAACCGCTGCCTCGCTAAGCTCACTTTCTATGTGCCTAATCAACCAACCGCCTAGCTTAGCTCGCTAGCTATCTCTGCAAAAGATCAAGATCGAAAACTCAAACACCTAACCGCAAAGCTACAGCCGCAATGCCGTTCGCGTAAACACACAATGTGAGGTGACCTCAAAGAAATTCCGTACGATTTGAGTTTTAATTTTTTATCCTGGCAAATTTTAAATGCATAATCCAATTAAAATATTTGGGCAGTTAGCTGCAATTAAAATTGTTCGAGCCCGCGCTGTCTGAGCCCCTTACAACAGAATTTTGTGAAGGGGCGAGTTTGCGGGCGAATCAAAAAAATTTAAAACTACAAATCAAGGAATTTGTTTGTGAGCCTTGATTTTTTGGTTACTTTTTGATCAAGCAAAAAGTGACGCCAAAAATAAAGTTCAGAAATGATTTTTTGTTTGCCAACACATTGTTTCACTCAGTGCTTCGCATTGCCGTCATCAAGCAAAAAGTGACGTCAGAAATTATTTCGGAAATGATGTTTTTGTTTGCCAAAGCTGTCGGGACACTCAATACTTCGCATTGCCGTCATCAGGCTAAATAGGAGCCAAAATTTCCTAAAAAAACTTATCTTTGTTTTAACAGTAGTTGAAACAAATGTTCACGGTTTTTTTAGCAAAAAATAAACTCGTTATTATTTACGGCGCTTCATTAGCGCTGTTATTGTTGATCCTAAAATGGCTCGAATACCGTTTTATTCTGATCAGTCATTCTTTCGAAATTTTTATTGGTGCCATTGCTGTTATTTTTATGGGTTTGGGAATTTGGCTGGCTTTAAAACTGGCCAAACCAAAAATTGAGACCGTAATTGTGGAAGTAGAAAAAGAGGTATTTATAAACTCCGGCGCTGATTTTGTTTTTAATGAGGCTCAACTTGAAAAACTTGGCATTAGCAAACGCGAGTTGGAAGTTTTACAGTTAATGTCGGCAGGATTGAGTAATAATGAGATAGCCGAAAAATTATTTGTGTCGTTAAACACAGTTAAGACCCATTCTTCCAAGCTCTTCGAAAAACTAGATGTTAAAAGAAGGACCCAGGCTATAGAAAAAGCTAAACGCCTGAGTCTCATACAATAAATACAATCATCCTTTTGTGTGAAAAGCAAAAATTAATTTAAAATCACCCTTTAGTATGAAGAAAAAGGCTTTTTTGTACCTTAGTTTTGCCGGCATATTAACCAAATTAAATTTTTAAAAAATGAAAAAGAATGTTTTAGTTTTTGGCTGCATTGCGGGGGTCATTGTAAGCACCTTCATGTTTGTGAGCATGCTTTTATTTAGTAAAGATGTTAGCGGTGCCGGCAGTATGCTTGTTGGTTATGCGGCCATGTTGGTTGCATTTTCTTTTGTATTTGTGGGCATTAAAAATTTTAGGGATAAATACAATAATGGCTTTATCACTTTTGGAAAAGCATTTAAAGTGGGTATATTAATTTCTTTAATTGCTTCAACCTTTTATGTCATTACCTGGATCTTTGAACTTAAATTCGTACTCACCGATTTTATGGAAACTTACAGCGCGCAAATGTTGAAACAGGTGCATGAAAGTGGTTTGCCGCAAGCAGAAATGGATAAACAAATAGCAGAAATTGCGCAGAGTAAAGAAATGTATAAAAACCCTATTTTTTTAGTACTTATTACTTACATGGAAATTTTTCCGGTAGGGTTATTAGTTACAATAGTAAGTGCCCTTATTTTAAAGAAAAAAGAAAACCCTCAAACTCAAACAGTATAAAAAAATGGAAAAATTAGTAACAGGAATTGGCGGACTATTTTTCCGCTCAAAAGATGATAAAGCTTTAGCGCTTTGGTACGAAAAACATTTTGGTATTAATGCTGTGCAAAATTATAAGCCATGGCAAACAGAAGGTGGGCCTACTGTTTTTGCACCTTTTAAAAACGAGACCAACTATTTTGGCAATATGAATCAGCAATTTATGATCAACTTACGTGTGAGTGATCTTGATAAATTGTGTGAGCAGTTAAAAGCTGCCGGTGTAAAATTAGATGAGAACAGGATGAACGAATCGTATGGCAAATTTGCCTGGTGTTATGATCCTGAAGGAAATAAAATTGAGTTGTGGCAGCCACTAGGTGAATAATAAGGTAAAATAATTAACCACAAAGGCCGCTAAGAAGGCACAACGCACACAAAGAAAAAATCGTTGTGATCTTTGTGGTTAAGTTACGTCGCTCTATTTCCTCAGTCGTTTAAAAGTGATTTACTTTCGAACTGACAGCATTTTGCGCGGTCTTCTTATCCTTTTTTGGTTGCGGGCGTTCGATGCGTTTGCCCATGCATTTGTAACTGTTCAGTAAAAAGAATGCGATAGAGATGGTCCATACGGCTACTTTTCTGAATCTGGTTTTAAAAAGAAAATTCTCGAGTTTATTGATGCTAATAGAAAAGATGGTTGTTTGCGTATGTCTTAAATTATAACGCCCGCAAATTTTTTGCTCCGAAGTAGTTTTGAAATAGTTCTCAATTTCATCCAGACTCATTTTTGTAAAATCAATAACCTTCGTCTGGCAGCTACCACAAAATTTCCCGCCGCTAACATCGCTCATTTTACCAAAATTTTCGGAGCAAGGTTTTTCTATTTGGATGTTGTTATTCATTGTTTAATTAAAGATACAAAATGGATGTGGGTTTTGCAATAGGCTAAAAACAAAAGATCCCCAACCAAAGGTTGAGGATCTTTTATTCTGTGATAATTGATATTATTTTTAAACCGTTACTTCTACTTTGGGAGCAGCCGCTAAAATTTCGGCGTTTGCAGCAGAAGCGTATTGTTCAAAATTCTTAACGAAAGACGAAGCTAAAGTTTGTGCTGTTTGATTAAACGATTCTTTATCTTTCCATGCATTCTTAGGTTCTAAGATCTCTGATGGAACATTAGGACAGCTCTTAGGAAAATTTAATTTGAAATAAGGTGTAGTGCCATACTCAACTTTATCTAACTCTCCGTTCAATGCAGCTGTAATCAAAGAACGCGTGTAAGATAATTTAATACGACTTCCAACGCCATACTTACCGCCTACCCATCCGGTATTTAGTAACCAAACGTTTACGTTATTCTTTTTTAATTTTTCGCCTAACAACTCAGCATATTTTGTTGGGTGCAACGGTAAAAATACTTTACCAAAGCAAGCTGAGAACGTTAATGTTGGCTCGGTAATACCCATCTCTGTTCCAGCAACTTTAGCAGTGTAACCACTAATAAAATGGTACATGGCTTGCGCAGGTGTTAATTTAGAAATTGGAGGTAGCACACCAAATGCATCGCAGGTTAAAAAGAAAATATTTTTTGGTACATCGCCCACTGCAGGTGTTACTGCATTGTCAATATAATTAGCAGGATAACTTACGCGTGTATTTTCTGTTTTTGAAATATTCGCGTAATCAACAGTTGTTGTTCCCGGATAAAAATCAATGTTCTCTAATAACGAACCAAATTTAATAGCGTTAAAAATTTGCGGTTCTTTTTCGGCAGTAAGATCTACACATTTTGCATAGCAACCACCTTCAAAGTTAAACACACCTGTATCGCTCCAGCCATGCTCATCATCGCCAATTAATTTACGGTTAGGATCGGCACTTAAAGTTGTTTTACCGGTTCCTGAAAGACCAAAGAAAATAGCAGTATCGCCATCTTTACCAATGTTTGCAGAACAGTGCATTGGCAACACACCTTTTTCGTGTGGTAAAATATAATTTAATACGGCAAAAATTCCTTTTTTAATTTCGCCGGTATACCCAGTGCCACCAATTAATATAATTTTCTTAGTAAAATTAAGGATCGCAAAATTATGTTGGCGTGTGCCATCAATTTTTGGATCTGATTTAAAGCCCGGTGCATTAATAATTAACCAATCGTGTTTAAAGGTTTTAATTTCTTCGTTAGTTGGACGTAAAAATAAATTGTTGGCGAATAAATTATGTGCAGGAAATTCATTTACAATACGAATGTTGATGCGATATTTAGGATCAGCACAAGCGTAAGAATCACGAATCCAAACTTCTTTGCCACTTAAATAAGCCAATAAACGGTTGTGTAAAAGATCAAATTTATCAGAATCAAAACGGTTGTTTACATCGCCCCACCAAACGCTGTCTTTCGTATTTTCGTCTACTACTACAAATTTATCTTTTGGCGATCGGCCCGTAAATTCTCCGGTATCAATTGCAAGTGCACCTACATCTGTTAAAACTCCCTCTCCTCTTAAGATTGTTTCTTCAACCAATTCGCTTGGGTGAAGGTTCCAAAAAGCCATTTCTACATTTGAAAGGCCAAGTTGCGCAACTGAGGCACCATCTGCTTTTAAACCAATTTCGTTCATTATAGTTTTGTTTTGTTAGTTGGGCAAAAGTACAAAAAAAAACCGGCCTTAAAAAGACCGTTTTTCCACAATTTATTGGGTTATTAACGTATTTTATCTTATTGATACTGAGACCAATTGAGCTTCTTTTGCGATTTTTTTCAACTGTTCAATAAAGTCCTTTTTTTCGTTTTCTTTTAATTCGGTCAAAGGCAAACAAATACGTCTTTCGCCTTCACGACCAATATTTTTTGAGGTTGATTTTAGCTTTTTGCTGTCAATTAATGCAGTTACTTTATCTAAAGCCGGGCCGTCAATTCCTGATCCCGGACTTCCGAATGAAACTTCAACAGCGCAATCTTTATCGGTAACGCCTTTAAATACGGTTGGATCGGAAGTTGCAGTAACAGTTCCTTCAGTACTATTTGTACTTGTTGTTGAAGTAGATGTTGACGTAGAAGTAGTTTTTGATTTGGTTTTGCACGAAGCTAAACCTAAAAACAAAACACTGCTTAAAAGAATGATAGAGTTTTTCATAATGCTAATTTTTGTAAGGTAAATATGCTAATTATTGTTGAGTAATATGAGAAGCTATTTAAAAATTTATGCTTTTTTTATGGCCGAAATTGCTAAACATAACCAACCAGCCACAAAAAGTATGCCTCCTATTGGCGTAACCGGCCCCAAAAATTTTAGCCAATCGGCGCCATAAAGATTACGGGTACATAAAAAATAAAGCGAACCGCTAAACAAAATTATACCCCAGAAAAATAAATGGTAGGCCCAGTTCAAAAATTTACTATCGTATTTTATTTTTAACAACACCACCGCTAACATCGCAAAGGTGTGATACATATGATATTTAACACCAGTATCAAAACCATTTAAAAGGTCAGGCGTAATTAAACCTGTTTCTAATTTTCCTTTTAAAGCATGCGCACCAAGCGCGCCAAGAGCCACCGCAATGGCGCCTAAAAAACCTATTGTTATGAGTTGTTTAGGTATTTCGTGTTTCTTATTTCGTGTTTCTTGTTCCATGATCCCGTCTTTTATCATTTATCTTGAGTCGTTTATCATACAGACCGATTACTGCCAACTGCATTACTTCTTCTTCTTCAGCTCTTCCATTATCTGCGCATCCGATTTGCCAACAAATGTAAGTGCACCTTGTGAACTTTTTGCCCAATCGCTTTTTGGATACTCGCTAATAATTTGTTGATACAGTTTTTTTGCTTCAGCTTCGTTATTTAAATACGTTGCTTCATCGTACAACTGCGCCAACAAAAATAATGCAGCCGGGCGATGTTTTGAGGCCGGATAATCTGCAATACATTTATCCAAAACAATTTTTGCCTGTGGAATATTATTGATCGATTGCGCAACCTGCGCCGTTTTAATTAAATAAATTGGAACAAGCGAATCGTTAGAACAATAAAAAGCATAATCTGTAAAAGCATTAATCCCTTTAGTGGCAACATCTTTTTTTACTTCCAGTTCCTTTAAAAGAATGCTGTCCATTTTTTTTGCCTCAACCAGCAAATTCTTACAATCCGATAAATACATTTTATTTTCACGTATCAAGGAATCGGAAACAACAACTGTTTTAACAGAATCTTTTTTTTCTGCAACAGAAGTTTTTTGTTCGGTACCCGAACAAGCAGTAAAAAAAACGAGCGGGGCAATTAATAGACTAGATAAAAAATTGCTTTTCATTTTTTTGAGATTATTTTTTTGCTTTGTAAACCCGCGTTTTATAGTCGGCAGTTATTTTACCTTTAGAAATATCGCTTAATTTACCCGAGATCATTTTACGTTTGAACGGGCTTATAATATCTGTAAATAACCTTCCTTCAATATGATCGTACTCATGCTGAATAACACGGGCAATTACACCATCGTATTTTTCTTTATGTTTTACGAACTTCTCATCAAAATATTCTATTTCAATATTTGGTAAACGGTTAACATCTTCACGAATTTTTGGAATACTTAAACAACCTTCGTTAAATTTCCATTCTGTACCTTCTTCTTTAAGAATACGTGCATTGATGAATATTTTTTTAAAGGCCTTTAGTTGTTTTTTCTGTTCAGGCGTAAATTCATCATCATCGTCATCATCACTTTCAGAAAAAGGTTGCGTGTCTATAATAAACAAACGAATAGCCTTACCAACTTGCGGAGCAGCAAGTCCAACACCATTGGCATTGTACATGGTATCAAACATGTTTTTAATTAAAACGTCAAGGCCTTCATAATCCTTATCAATTTCCTCTCCTACTTTTCTGAGTACCGGATCGCCGTAAACTACAATTGGTAAAATCATTTTTTATTAATTTAAATGCACTTCAGTTACATCATCATTTTGAGTGTATTTAGCCCAAAATTCTTTTTCTTTTAAACGTAAAATTTCCCAGGTTGCGTTTGTTCCTATTGCTGCAGTTGTATTTCCAGTTTCTTTAGTAAAGATAACAGATTTTTTATCGCTGCTAAAAACCCATTTACCGCTTTCGCTAATTGGAATTAAAAGAGAACCTATCACTAAGTTGTAATCAATGTTATACTTACCGTTCTTTGTAATATCCAACCTGTAATTATTAAAAAGGTATTTTTCAGCAAAAGCAGTGCTATCGCCACCATTAAATTTAAGCTGTTGGATCTTCCACAAATTTGAAAGTCTTTCTGACTTTGATCGTAACGAAAAAGAAGGTCCTTCCGGATATTTTTTACAGGATAAAAAAGTTACAGAAAGAACTATGGATAAAATAAAAAAATAAGAACCTATTCGTTTCATAAAAAATTACCTACTATAATTAGGCGCTTCGCGGGTAACCACCACATCATGCGGGTGACTCTCTTTTACGCCTGCTGCTGTTATACGAATAAATTTAGCTTGTTGTAAAGCATTAATATCTTTTGCGCCACAGTAACCCATACCCGCTCTTAAGCCACCTATTATCTGGTACATTATTTCCGCAAGGCTTCCTTTGTAAGGCACTCGTCCACTAATACCTTCAGGTACTAATTTTTTAATATCATCTTCTTCAGCCTGAAAGTAACGGTCTTTACTGCCTTTTTGCATGGCCTCTAAAGAGCCCATACCGCGATACGATTTAAATTTACGTCCTTCAAAAATAATTGTCTCACCCGGACTTTCTTCTGTTCCGGCAAACATACCACCCATCATTACTGTGCCTGCACCTGCAGCTAATGCCTTAACAACATCACCTGTAAAACGCACACCACCATCTGCAATTAAAGGAACACCAGTACCTTTTAAAGCAATGGCAACTTCTAAAATAGCAGTTAATTGCGGCACCCCAACACCCGCAATAACGCGTGTGGTGCAAATAGAACCCGGACCAATACCAACCTTAACGGCATCAGCACCGGCTTTTACCAAAGCTAATGCTGCTTTACCTGTAGCAATATTTCCAACAATAACCTGTACTGTTTTATATTTCTTTTTTACTTCTTTTAATTTATCAATAACACCTTTACTGTGTCCGTGCGCGGTATCAATAATAATTGCATCCACACCGGCTTCAACCAAAGCATCAACTCTTAACATTGTATCTGCAGTAACACCAACAGCAGCAGCTACACGTAAACGACCGCGCTCATCTTTGCAAGCATTTGGGCGTACTTTAATTTTAATAATGTCTTTATAGGTAATTAAACCAACCAACTTATTTGTTTTATCAAGAATTGGCAGCTTTTCGATCTTATGCTCCTGCAAAATTTCTTCGGCTTGTTTTAGAGTAATACCTTTTTGTGCAGTTATAACGTTCTTAAAGGTGGTCATAACATTTACCACCGGTTTTTTAAAATCTTTTTCAAAACGAAGGTCACGGTTGGTAACAATGCCAAGCAATTTACCGTCCTTATCAACTACCGGGATACCACCAATTTTATTCTCGGACATAATATTTACTGCATCACCAATGGTAGCAGTATTAAATAAAGTAACCGGGTCCTGGATCATGCCGCTCTCGCTACGCTTTACCTTGCGTACCTGTGCTGCCTGATCTTCAATGCTCATGTTCTTATGCAAAACACCAATGCCACCCTCCTGGGCAATAGCAATGGCCAGTTTGTATTCTGTAACCGTATCCATAGCGGCAGATACGATGGGGGTGTTTAATTTTATACTTTTTGTAAAAAAAGAGCTTATGTTAGCCTCGCGGGGTAAGATCTCAGAATAATCGGGCACTAACAATACGTCATCGTATGTTAATCCTTCTGCGACAAACTTGTTGGTGATACTATTAATGGAAGCCATTGGGTTGAACTTTAAGGTTTTAAAATTCGGGCAAATATAAGGTTTTTTTTCGAAATATGGCTCTATTATATAAGCCTATGGCAGAATAAGGCTAAACTTCGTGAAAAGAAAAAGCCACCAACAGAAAATCTCCAAAATCTGAAAGTGGCTTAATTTTTTTTGTTATAAACTAAACAAAAACCCTATTGAAAGAACTTATAGTAAAGATACGGTGTTTTTGAGGGGTATTTTGGCCTTTCAAATAAGTGGTATTCTTTCCTTTATAAGTGGTTTTGTTTAGGATTTATTCAGTTTATCCATAAAGGCGTCCTTTTTACGGCGAGAGATCTCGATCTTAGTGCCATCGCTCATTACAGCGTATCCGCCATCTTCTTTTAAGAAACGCACCACATGGTTCATATTAATTAAATGGTGGTGATGAACCCTTATAAATTCATTTTCGGGCAGCAATTCTTCATAATGTTTTAACCCTGCGCTGATCATTAATTTACGCTTATCTGTTAAATAGAAAGTAGTGTAACTTCCATCCGCTTCACAACGAATAATATCTTTAATATTTACAATTTCGTAGGCGTTACCGGTAGGCAAGGTTATTTTTTGAAAACTATCATCCGATTTCTTTAACTGCTGGATCAAAAAATTAAGGTTCTCCATGTTTGGACTGGCATTTTTCTTTTGCGCCACCTTTTCAACCGCAGTTTTTAATTCTTCTATATCAATTGGTTTTAATAAATAATCGCAAGCGCTGTATTTTATAGCGCGAATAGCATGCTGATCACTCGCCGTTGCAAATATTAATTCAAATTTGTGTCCCTGCACTTTTTCAAGAAGATCAAAACCAGAGCCATCGGGCATACTTATATCTAAAAATACAAGATCGGGATTCTCTTTTTTTATCACCTCTACCCCATCGTTCACATTTTTTGCAAGACCAACAATTTGTAATTGCGGGCAATTTTTTTGGATGATGCCTGCGAGCATTTCGCGGCTCTTTTGTTCATCTTCAATTATTACTGTTTTTATCATAACCTTGGTTTTAACCGATTAATGGAATAAATAATTGTACCTGTGTTCCTTTTGATTCGTTGCCTTCTTTTAGATCTGTTATTGTTACACTTAATTGCGAGTTATTAATTTCATTCAATATTTTTAGCCTGTCCTCAGTAATTTTCATTCCTAAAGATTTATGTTTTACAGCCGGCATGGTGCGTTTTATTTCAGCAGCTTTTTCTCGACCAATACCATCGTCTGTAATAGTACAAATTAAAAAATTATTTTTTGCACTTAAATGAATAATTAATTTTCCTTTTTTAGGGCTTGGATTAAGACCATGCAATATCGCATTTTCAACATATGGCTGCATAAGCATGGGTGGCATAATATCATAATCCGTATCTACCGAAGGATCGATGATAACTTCGTATACAAATTTTTCTTCAAAACGCATTTGTTCCAACTCAAGATATAATTTGAGTGCCTCAAGATCTTCTTCAACCGTTACTGTTGGCTTATCTGAATTATTTAAAATGATACGCACCAGTCGCGCAAATTTGCTCAGGTATTTTATGGCCTCATCTGATTTTGTATGGAAGATATAATGCTGAATTGAATTTAACGAATTAAAAATAAAGTGCGGATTCATTTGAGAACGCAAGGCCTTTAACTCAATCTTACTCATTTCCACTTTGCGGTTGAACTCTAATTTTTGTTGCTTCGCAATTGAAAGCAAGCGGATCCTGAACACAGCAAAAATAGTACCGCCAATAAAAACAAATATTATTAAAATAAACCACCAGGTTAAATAAAATGGCCTTGCAATTGTAAAAGAAAAAGTTGTTTCTTCTGTATCCCAAACTCCTTCATTATTGCATGATTTTACTTTAAATACATATTTACCGGGCGTTAAATTTGCGTACTTGCTATAATCTTCCGGACCCGGCTCGCTCCAATCCTTATCAAGACCTTCTAATTTTTTTTGATATAATACTTTATCAGGATTTGTTAAACAAATTCCACGGTAAGTAAATGCAATTGTATTATAATTATATGGTAAGGTGCTATTATTTTCTAATAACGTATCTTCATTAAAGATCTGTATCTTTTGTATGAGCGTTGAGTTTTGAATGCCGTTACTCTTAAGATTGAATGGCTCGTGTTTAACAATACCACTTACAGTGCCAAACCACAAAGTACCATCTTTATCTTCCCAAATGCCATTACCGTTGCACTCAACGCCCGCAAAACCTTCTTGTTTTCCGTATGATCTTATCTCAATTTTATTTTCTTCAAATAATTTTTGAAGGTTCAATTTATTTATTCCCTGATTGGTGCCGCTCCATAACGCCTTTTTGTTTTCGGCAAACTCGAGCGAGTAAACATACTCTGAATTTAATCCGTCGCTAAGTGTAACACGTTTTACTGCATTTGTCTTTGTATCAATAATTAATAAACCATCCAATGAACCGGCAAATAAATAACCGTTCGTATATCTAAGGGTTAAAAAATCTTCATACTCCCAATTTAATTTTTCACTTACGTGTATCATCGAATCGCCAGAGAGTTTATACAATCCTGCGTGCTGTGTGCCAATATAGATATTATGATTTTCATCTTCACACAAACCATACACCTGGAACTCCGTTTTAAAATTAATTGCGTAGAACTTTGATTCCGGCTTATTGTTTTTCCAGCTTAATGATGCCACTCCGTTACTTCCACCGATCCACAATTTATTATCAGATGACAGGAACATCACTTCACGTGAACCTTTTAATTCAGGGATCGGAATCGTATAAAACCTTTCGTTCTTAAACTGCGTTAGATCTTCGATCGTTCCAAATAATAAACGGCCGTCTTTATCCTGCAAGCCTGATTTTACAGAGTTGGTAGTTAATCCATCACTTATTCCATAACGTTTAAAATAACCTTGCGAATACTTATATATACCATTATTTTCAGAGGTCATCCAAAGATCGTCTTTATTATCGCGAAAGATCTGAAAGATAAATGCATTACCAGGGCCATTTATTTTGTCAAAAGTAGAGAAGGAATTATCTTTAAAACGAAACAAACCACTATGACTGCCTATCCAGACATTATCCTCTCTATCCTTTACCAGGCAACGCACTAAATTGGAATTGTTATCAGGCCCAATGTTGTAATAACTAAACTGCAAACCATTAAATTTTAATAAACCATTTTGCGAACCAACCCAAATAGTTTCGTTATTTTGATTTAACACACTTGTAATATTCTCGTCAATTAAACCATTTTCAATAAGGTAGTTAGTTATCTTTTTGGTATCAAGATCATAAATACATAAACCTTTAGAGGTTCCAATAACTAGTTTATTTTTTTGAAGCGTAACGCAATTTATTTGGTTAGACGACAATCCATTTAAATTAGTGATCAACTCAAATTTATTGTGACCATAAAATATCAAACCATCATCGGTACCAATAAATAAAAAACTTGAATCGGATTTGTAAATACAATTTATCTTATAATTCTCTAATTGTTTAACGGCTTTGATCTTACCATTACTAAAAATAAAAAGGCCCTTTCTTGTACCAATGTACATGGAATGGTGATAACCGTTACATAATGCAGTAATATATGGATTGACAAGACCGCTCTCCTTTTTATAATTATAGATCTTGTTATTGTTTATAATACTTAAGCCTTTATTAGTGCCAACAAAAACCGCACCGGCATCATCTTCGGCAATGGCGTTTACATTATGATCTATTAACCCTTTTTTTGGATTGATCACAAAAAAACTTTTGCCATCAAAACGGCACACGCCACCGTAACCTCCGCTCCACAAATAACCGTTCTTTTGCTGGAACATACAGGAAACCTGTACAAAAGGCAAGCCGCTTTCAACACTATAATTTTTAAAAAAATATTGCTGCGCATCCATTCTATAAAAAAATGAAAGAAGGAGCAAAACGACTATGTAGTTTATCTTTTTAATAATCTTCACTAATTTAAACTTAATTGTTTAAAAAGTAAAGTGTATTAAATAAATGGCTGTTTTGTTTTTTTAATTGGTCTATTTCTTTGTTTCGCGGCCAAAATTCCCATGTTTTTTGTGCATTTAAAATTTTGACCCATCATTCTGAGACATTAACAGCATAAAATTGTTTAACTTGCGCTTCAATAAAAATGCGGGAAGAGGTAATATTAGTTAACGAAGTCGATCAGCCAACCGGCGTGATGGAGAAGCTTGAAGCACACCAAAAAGGCCTGCTACATCGCGCCTTTTCGGTATTTATTTTTAATGATAAAGGTGAGCTGTTGTTGCAACAGAGGGCGTTGAGCAAATATCACAGTGCCGGTTTGTGGACAAACACATGCTGTTCGCATCCGCGCCCGAATGAAGATACTATGGCAGCTGCAAAACGCAGACTGATTGAAGAAATGGGTATTGAGACCAAACTTACACACAAAACACATTTTATTTACAAAACGGCTTTTGAGAACGGTCTTACAGAACATGAGTTTGATCACATCTATTTTGGCCACTATTCCGAAAATCCTGATATTAATAAAGACGAAGTAGAAGCGTTTAAATGGATGCATCCACAGATGATTAAAATTGAAATAACCAATATCCCCGAAAAATATACTTCCTGGTTTAAAATTGCCATGGAGAAGTTATTCTAATTTCCACCTTTTACGGGAAAAAATTAATTGATATGTAAGAAATTTCGTGTTTATGTAAGACTAAATCTTACAAAGGAGCTTTGTTTTTTGTAAATTTATGTATTGTTCTAAATTAAAATCCAAACGATTACAATGGCTGCTTTAAACAAATAATTATAATGGCAAAAACAAGTAAGTCATTAACCGGTCTGAGACAGAAGCTAGAGCTTTTGAAATTAAATACGGAGGAACCGTTTGCGTTAATTGACACAAATTTAACGATCATTTCTTTTAATGATAAGTTTAAACAACAATACATAAAATATTTTGGAATTGAATTTGTAAAAGGTGAAAACATTCTTAGCTACGCGCTACCTGAAAGAGTTGAAGAGCTCAAAAAAACCTACCAGGAAGTATTTGAAGGAAATACGAAAGAGGTTCAACTTGAAATTCCTCTCCCAAATAATACCAAACGGATATTTTTACTTAAATACAAACCCGCATTAAATGAAAAAAGAGAGATCATTGGTGCTTTTATTTCGGCGATAGACATTACCGAAAAAAAAATTGCTCAAGATAAACTGAAAACAAGTGAGATAAGATTCAGATCCTTAATTGAGAATAGCAGTGATATGTTAACGCTTATGAATGACTTGGGCGATATAATATATGTTAGTCCGGCAGTAGTTAGAACTTATGGCTATAGTATTGAAGAAAACTTAAATTTAAACACAAAAGATATTATTCACCCCGAAGATCTTGAAACTGCGCTAAAACAATTAAACCGCGCATTTGAAAATCCGGGTACTCCTGTCCCATCCATAATAAGAAACCGGAAAAAAGACGGTGCATATATTTGGGTAGAAGGCTTTATAACTAATTTTTTGCATCTTGAAGGTGTAAATGCAATTGTTTCAAACTTTAGAGATGTAAATGAAAGGGTAAATGCCGAAAAACAAAAAGAATTTGAAAGGCGGGATAAAGAAGCGTTAATAAATAGTACAGAAGATTTAATTTGGAGCATAAATAAAGAATTTAAACTGGTCGCCGGAAATAAAGCGTTTATTAAAACCATTTTAGGTACAACCGGGAAAATCATTAAGCCTGGAGACAATGTTTTGCAAAAAGATCTATATTCAGATAATAAAATTAATGTATGGCGCGAATTATATACCAGAGCACTAGATGGAACACCATACAAAACAGAGCTGTTTGAACCCTCTTCAAAAACAAAAAATGCAACCTGGTTTGAAATTCATTTAAATCCGATCTACGATCAAAATGAAATTGTTTTAATAGCATGCTATTGTAAAGACATTACTCAGCGCAAATTGGCGGAAGAAAATATCAATATTGCAAAAGAACGTTATGATATTGTTGCAAAAGCAACCAACGATGCCATATATGATTGGAACTTGCAAACAAATGAAGTGGTCAGAACTGGTGATGGATTGAAAGTGCTTTTTGGTTACACGAACGAAGAAGCCGCTAAAGAGGAAGGTTTTTGGGAAAAAAGGATCCATCCGGATGACCTTCAAAACGTAAAAAATAAATTAAAAATTAAGCTCGAAAACCAAAGCAATTATTATTGTAATCAAGAATACCGTTTTAGAAAAGCAGACGATACCTACGCATTTGTTTATGACAAAGGGTATATTATTAGAGATGCCAATGGCAAAGCTATTAGAATGATAGGAGCAACACAGGACATTACACATAGAATTGAGACAGAAATTTTATTAAAAAAATTAAATGCCAACCTCGAAAAAAGAGCAGAAGAACTATCTATTTCCAACTCAGAACTTGAACAATTTGCCTACATCGCGTCGCATGATTTGCAGGAACCATTGAGAATGATAACCAGTTTTTTAAACCTGTTAGGCGTTAAATACAAAGATCAATTGGATGATAAAGCCAAACAATATATTCATTTTGCAACGGATGGCGCTGTTAGAATGCGAAAAATAATACTCGACCTACTTGAATACTCGGTAGCAGGTAAAAAAACATACGAAACAGAATTGATCAATATAAATGAGTTGCTTTATGAAGCAGTGCAGCTTAATCGAAAAGCAATTGAGGAAAAAAATGCCCTTATTGAATGGGGTGACTTACCGATAATTAAAGGAAACACAACTTCATTGCAACAGGTTTTTCAAAACTTGATTGGAAATGCTTTAAAATATCAAAAACAGGATGTAAAACCGGTTATTACTATTAATGCTTCAGAAACAAAAACGCACTGGCAATTTTGTATTGCAGACAATGGTATTGGTATTGATCCGCGCTTCTTTGATAAAATATTTATTGTTTTTCAACGACTTCATAATAAAGACGAATATTCAGGAACCGGATTAGGTTTAGCAATATGCAAAAAAATTGTCGAAAATCATGGCGGCAAAATATGGGTGGAATCAGAATTAGAAAAAGGTTCAACATTTTATTTTACAATTGCAAAACAACTTAACTATATTTGACCAAACTTAGGTAAAACTCGCATTTTATGAAACCCGTTCAGATACTACTTATTGAAGATAACGAAGGAGACATTCTTTTGACAACAGACGCACTTAAAGAAGCTAAAATCACTAACGAACTTACAGTTATTAAAGACGGCTGGGAGGCTATTCAATATATGGAGGGGAAAGATAAATATAGCAACAGAATATTACCCGATATCATCCTCTTAGACGTAAATTTACCAAAAATGAATGGACAAGAAGTTCTTTTAAGTTTAAAAACAAACGATAAAACAAAAAATATCCCCATTATTATTTTAACCACTTCCTCGTCAAAAAGAGACATTGTTGAATCGTATACCAACAAGGCTAATTGTTTTATTACAAAACCTGTTGAAGCTACAAATTTCCTAAAAGTAATTTCGTCAATTGAAGATTTTTGGATCTCGATCGTTCAATTACCAACCAGGGCGGAAAATTAAAATGTCTACCTTTTTAAAAAATATATCCATATTAGTTATCGAGGATAATGCCGGTGACTTTGTTTTGATTGAAGACTATTTAGTTGAGCAACTTAAAAATACAACTATCATCAACTCAAAAACTCTAAAAGAAACTAAAGATATATTAGAGAAAAAAAATGATTTTGCGATTATATTTCTTGATCTAACCCTGCCCGATGCTAGTGGAAAAAAATTGGTTGACGAAGTTGTAAAAATAGCCGGTAATTCGCCAATAATAGCACTTACGGGTCATCAAGATAAAGACTTCGGAATTAAAACGCTTTCTTTAGGCGTTTCAGACTATCTGTTAAAAGATGAGTTGAATGCATCGCTTTTGCATAAAAGCATTATTTACAATATTGAAAGAAAACGCATTAATACCGAGCTTAAAGAATCTGAAAAAAAATACCGCGATCTTTTTCATTTTAGTCCAATACCGATGTGGGTAATTGACCCGGAAACATTAAAATTTTTAAATATTAACGACTCTGCCATACAAAATTACGGTTATAGTAGTGCAGAATTTTTATCAATGAATTTAAGGGATATTAAACCCGTTGCGGCTTTAGATCAATTAGAGGTATTACTTGTAAAAAACAAAGCCGAAAATGGCTTATCGGGCCAAATCACTTCGCATCTTAAAAAAAATGGTGATGTAATTACCGTAGAAATTCAAAGCAGTGTAATTAATTTTAATCAAAAAGAGGCTTGGTTGATCTTAGCAACAGACATTTCAGAAAAAATAAAAACTCAAGAAGCATTAATTCGAAGCGAGCATTACTTCAAGGCTTTAGTGCAGGATGCAGCAGACTTAATAACTATTTTAGACAGTGACGGGAATTATAAATATTTAAGCCCATCGTCAAAAACTATTTTTGGTGTTCAAGCTATCGACCTTGTTGGAAAGAATGCTTTTGATCATATACACGAAGAAGATAGACAAAGGGTAATTAATCAATTTAATCTTTTAAAAAGAAAAAAAAGAGTACAGATCTCACCCTTTCGTTTTAGGAATGCAAAAAATGATTGGATCTGGCTTGAGACCATTGCCACAAATATGATGGATGATCCGGCAGTACAGGGTATTGTATCTAACTCAAGAGACATAACATTAAATATAAATTACAATCAAAAATTAAGGCAAAATTTTGAGCGTTACGAATCTTTGGCGAAAGCCACCAGCGATGCTATTTGGGACCATGATTTTGAAATTGACAGAACCTATATTGCCGGCGAAGGTTACAGGAATTTATTTGGATATAATTTAGCAAACCAGTTTTCGGAAGATCAATTTTGGGAATCGAAATTGCATCCCGATGAAAAAGAAACCATTCTTGCACAACTCGATAATACCATAAACGATCCGAATATAAAGCAATCCGACGTAGAATACAGGTTCTTAAAAGCCGACGGAACGTATGCGCATGTGCGCGATCGCTTTTTTATAATTCGCGAAAATGGGAAAGCAATAAGAATGTTGGGTGCTAAACAGGATATTACAAAACAAAAAAATGAAGAGCAGGAAAAAGAAAGACTAATTACAGAATTGATCCAGATCAATAAAGACCTTAAGCAATTCTCATACATCACATCACACAACTTAAGAGGGCCCATTGCAAGTTTACTCGGCTTATCTGCTTTGATTGATAATTATAAAATAGAAGATCCTACTTTACAACAAATATTAACCGGCATAAAAAAGGCAACGCATATGTTTGATGATATTATTAAAGATCTTACCAAAGTCTTAAATATTAAAGATCACATTTCTATTCCGCAAGAAGATCTTCTTGTGGCTGACGCCTTAAACAAGGGTATTGCGCAAAACGAAACAATGATCATGGAAATTAATGCAAAAATTGAAAGCGATCTTGGTAACGCTCCGCTTATACATTTTAATAAAGCTTATCTCGAAAGTATTTTCTTTAATCTTATTTCTAACGCTATAAAATACAGATCGCCCTCACGTGAATTAAAAATTAAAATTAGTACACAAATTATAGGCGATGAAATTGTTTTAAGATGTACCGATAATGGCTTAGGGTTGAATGTGGACCTTTATAAAGATCGCTTGTTCAGATTATATCAACGCTTTCACGATCATGGCGAAGGAAAAGGCTTAGGACTTTTTTTAGTTAAATCACAAATGGAAGCAATGAACGGAAGTATTGACATTGAA
This sequence comes from Heterotrichella gracilis, assembly GCA_032358255.1. Lineage (NCBI taxonomy): Eukaryota > Xanthophyceae > Tribonematales > Xanthonemataceae > Heterotrichella > Heterotrichella gracilis. The sequence goes on from JAULBX010000002.1 coordinate 98,548, forward strand.
AGTACAGTTGGTAAAGGCACTACTTTTATTTTGAAATTTAAAAGATAGGTTCAAAAAAAATTAATTAGCACCCTCACCCCTGAAACTTGTTTCCGAATATTTATGGTTCTTCGAAACAGATTGTTGTAATATATCAAATATCTCTTCTTTAATTACCGGCTTAGTCAACACATTATTAAATCCGGACTCTAAATAATAATCAATATTCTCTGCGTAAGCGGTTACCGCGTATATTTTAAGGTCTTTAGTTTTTTTACCTTCACGTAACAGCTGCATCACTTTCATACCATCCATCAGATGGTCACCCAGGTTAATATCCAAAAGCACCACATCAAATTCAAATTCCTCAGCAGCTATTAGTGCTTCTTCGCCACTTGAAACAATATACAGGCTAAAATATTTTTCCAAGAGTACTTTTATTACCAGCATATCTAAATGATTATCTTCAACCACAAGCACTGAAGCTTTTTTTACATTATCTATCATCATTTCAAATAATTTTAATTTCTGTTTTTTAGAATGATCCGGGGATATGAGCTCTATAATCTGATACCGGGTAGAACCTGTTATTACTTTCATCAAACTTTACTAAGCCAAACGGCAAATCAAAACTATCCCGGTCAATACTATTTACACTTGAGTTGTGATAAAGCTCAGTCTCAAAATTAAATTCATAAAGTGTTGGGTTTTCTTTGTTCAATTCTGTATCTACACTTATTAATAAAGGAACAAATCCCGGTTTTGAGATACGCACGGTATACCAAGAATTTTTTGCTAAGGCAAATTCGAATGTTTTATTTACCGATATCAATTTCGAATCAACAACCGTGTTATCCTGAAGCAATTCAACTTTATATAAACCTCTTTCTTCTTTTGGCGATCTTAAAATTAAACCGTTCAATTTTAAACAGGTTAAACTTTTTACTGCACTTTCTTCTTTAGGTGCATCAATTGGGTAAAATCTATTATTTATCTCATCATACTTCACTATACCAACAGGCAAATTTAAACTTGCTTTATCTAAAGTATGTGCCTTACTACTATCAACCAATTCTGTTTGAAAACGGAATTCATACACGCCACTATTTTCGGGTGTTAATTTTGTATCAACTTTTAAGAATAGAGGAACAAATCCTTCTTTTGTTATACGTACGGTATATAATGAGTTTCTTACCAAATTAAATTCAAATGGTTTATTGATAGAAACTAAACTTGAGTCTACAACCACATCTGAATGTATAAGCACTACCTTATACAAACCTCTTTCGGCTTTTGGTGATTTTAAGATCAACCCGTTTAATTTTAAGCAAACTCCTGCCGCAGGCTCTTTAGTAGAAGCAAACGTTGTATTTACAAATAAGAAGAGACCAATTACCATTAACATTGCCGAAGTGTTTAGTGTCTTTTTCATGATTTAATTTTTTTGATTAATGAATTATTTTATGGTGTAAAGTTGCGGCGATTAAAAAAGAATAACTTACTGATTTTGGATACAAAACCACATATGTAAGATTTTTTTGAATTTTGTTTACTTTCCAAAATTGGGAAAAAAAATTAGTCAGAAGCCCCGGAATCATTGTCAATGCCGAACTCTGAGCCAACTAAAAAGATCTAGTGTTCGCTGAATTTAAATTTCAGATCCCGAAAAATTAATACTACAATTATTGATTAACTTAAATTTGTTTAAATTTACACTAAGTTATTTTTAAAAAAATACTCCAATGATCAAGTTAAAACAAGTTATAACTCAGTTAAACGATAACGATTTTACAAGGATAGATGAGTCTTTTAAAAAAACAAAGGCTGATAATTACTCCCTCCTTTTTCAGTCGTATCGTAGCGGTAGCTTATCGGACGCTGAAATAATAAAACAGCTGGTTATCAGCTCTAATTCATTTTACGTTTTAAAATCAAGGTTGTATGATAAGATCCAGGAGCATTTATCCGTAGATGTTTTTAGCACAAGAGAGAACCTTATAAAGCAACTATTGCAGGTGCCAGAGGTTTGTTTTAACATGCCGCGCGAAACGGCAATAGCATTTTTGAATAAACTTGAAAAAGAACTACTTAAATATGACCTTCATAACGATCTACTTGTTGTATATAGTGCTTTAAAAAAAATGCATCTGTACTCTGAAAAATATTTCTATTATTCTCAGTTATTCAATAAACATACTGCTTTTGCATTATCACTCGAAAAAGCCGAAGAGATATTAGGGAACTTTAATCGCATTTTGGGTCGATATAACTTTTCAAGAAGTCAGCAAGACCTTGATACGCTTTATTTTCTTAATAATGAGATCGCCAATCTATACGCGCTTAACCGCTCGCACCAAATAGAGATCATAAAATGTTTTATTGAATTACAAATGAATCTTTTCTGCGAAGAAAATAAAAGTAGCGGAACTTCAACGGTCGAGATCATACAAAACATGAGGAAGATCTTTTCCGAATTGCCACAAACCTCACCCCAAAAAAAATGGGAAATAGTTTTAGATTACCTTGCATTTGAATACTATCTCTCAATTTCTGAATACAAAACTGCATTGGGTTTTTATGAAAAAGTAAACGATAATCTACACACTTTACTTTTATACAATAATATTTGTATTACTTCTAAGTTTTTGTGTTCTAAAATAAAGTTTTGTGACGAAACCGGCCGAAACGAAGATCTTTTGGAAGACCCAAAAACCTTAGAGATGCTTCACGATTCGGAGGATAGCCATGCGCGTGTTGTAATTGCCACATACAACGCTATGCTGCATTTTAAACAAAAGAACCTTAAAGAGGCTATAAACTGTTTAAATAACACTTTAAATAATTTTAGTTTTAAGGACTTTTTTCATGAAAGCATAAACATTAAACTTACCCTTGCCTATTTCTATTTATTTCAAAAAGAATACGAACTAGTTGAATTAACTTTAAAAAGTGTTTCGCGAAAGATCAAATCAGAGCAAATAGAAAAATATTACCATGTGTTACATGTAATAAAGATATTTGAATCGGAAATGAACAAGAACGGTAATGCGAAGGCGCTAGCCAAGAATAAGGATCTTTTTACGTTATTCATGGCTAATAATAAAAAGAGTAATGAGGTGCTTTCGCACTTGATACCCGAATTAAAAAGAAAATACCAGATAGTTTAGAGTTTGTCTAACATCTCTTGCGTTAAAGGTTTATTTAGGAAGGTAATATCCAACGCTATTTCGCTTGCCTTTTTCTTATCCTCCGGATTTACGGATGACGTTAAAATTACAAGTTTTAGATTCTTTAATTTTTCTGGTAGTTTGCTCTTCAGATTCTCAATGAATTGAAAACCGTCCATCATTGGCATATTAAGATCCACAAATATTATCTCCGGAAAAATATTAACTGCATCTGTACTTGAAATGGAAAGGTTATTTAAAAATTCAAGCGCGCTTTTACTTCCTGTGTTAATATAAATTTTAGAAGCAAAATGATTTGCTTCTATGATCTTTTGATTGATGAAATTATCCAGCTCGTTATCGTCCAATAACATCGCATATTTGTATTTGAACTGAGGTTCTTTTCTTTTCATGATCACAAAATTTATTATTCTTTTTGGAAAACTTAATTTTAATAAAAGTAAATATAATTTTATTAAAGAAACAATTTATAAAGCTTTTTATCTAAAATTAAAAGTCAACAGCTTCTGTATTCCAGGATCTTCTACCTCAATTATCTTTTGAAATAAAGGAAGATGTATAGGCTAAAAAAACGCTTTTAAGTACTATTAATGGGAATTTCCAATAGGTAAATTTACCTATTAAAAGGTAGGTAAATTTACCTATTTTTTACATCAGCCCAAGATTTTACAAATAAAAGGCCTTTTCTTTTGTAACTTACTTAAATAACTGTATGCCCTTTTACAAAAACTGTGGTATAGTGTTATTGCTTAAACTAATTGTATGTTAAAAATTCCTCCAAATGTTACAGTGCAAGAGTGGCCAGCATCCACTTCATGGATAGATGAAGATGGCATTTTGTATTCGATCTCGAAAAAAAGAGTAACACCACTTTCGCTTGAAGAAACAAAAAGATCGATGGATAGGTTTAGCAAAATGGTTGCCGGAAAAAAAATATGTATGCTTGCCGATGTAACACATACAGGAGAATCAACACGCGAAATAAAAGACTATATAGCCCAGGAATTTCCAAAATATGTAAAAGCGCTTGCAATGGTATCTGATTCTGCCCTTGGAAAAATGCTGGCCAATTTATTTTTTACGATCAAGACACAGCCCTACCCGACAAAAATATTTAACAACGAAGAAGAAGCTAAAACCTGGCTTAAACACTATTTATAATCTTTAATGGGCCTAGAAAATTCTGACATACACATTGATCACCGCAGCATATTTCATGCCGCACCGGTTCTCTTTCTTATTCTTAAACCTAACGCCCCAAATTTTACCATACTTGATGCAACTGATGCCTACTGTGCAGCAACCCAAACAACGCGTTCTGAAATAATTAACAAGGGTTTATTTGAGGTGTTTCCTGACAATCCGGCCGAACTGAATGCTACAGGCGTTAGCAATTTGAGAATGTCTTTAAATAATGTAATTGAAAAAAAACAGCCTCATAAAATGCAAGTTCAAAAATATGATATACAAGTTACAACAGAAAACGGTATTTATTTTGAAGAACGATTTTGGAATCCAAAGAATTCACCTGTGCTCGATGAAAATAACCAAGTGCTTTATATCATCCACCAGGTAGAAGATGTTACCGGAAGTGTGTACTTACAAAATGAGATCGATAAAAAATCAAAACTAATCAAAGAAAATGATGCGCGAATAAACCAGATACTTAACGCGTTGTTAAAATATACAACACTCGATTTTTCTGAGCGACTTAAAACAACTGATAAAGGAGATGAACTTGACGCTATTGTTGTTGGCCTTAATTCCGTAATTGATGAGTTAGAGAATTATATGCTTTTACTCAAAAATTCAAATGCTGAATTAGCATATGCCAACAAAGAACTTGATTCGTTCTCGTATTCTGTTTCTCATGATCTTCGAGCGCCGTTAAGGGCCATTAACGGATACGCTCAAGTGTTGATAGAAGATTATGGCCATATGCTGAATGAACAGGGAAAACAAACCATAAACATTATTACGAAGAATGCCTTTAAGATGGCTGCGCTAATAGACGACCTGCTTACTTTTTCCAGGATAGGAAAACAAGATCTTAAAAAAACTACTTTGAGTATGAGCAAAATTGTAGATTCTGTTATTAAGGAATTTACAAACCAGAAACAAAAAAATAATCCGGAATTTATTGTTAAACCATTAGAGAACATTCAAGGCGACAACAATATGATAAATCAAGTATTTACAAATCTTATTTCAAATGCTATTAAATATTCTAGTAAAAAAGAAAAGGCTACTATTGAAATAGGTTCCTATAAAGAAAAAGAAAGCGTGGTTTATTATATAAAAGACAATGGAGCGGGCTTTGATATGAAATATTACAAAAAATTATTTGGTGTATTCCAAAGACTTCACAGCGACTCTGAATTTGAAGGCACGGGCGTTGGTATAGCCCTGGTACAACGTATTATCAAAAAACATAACGGCGAGGTGTGGGCGGAAGGAGAAGTGGATGCCGGTGCTACTTTTTATTTTTCAATTCCAATTAAATGCTAAACAGTATATGATAAACGCAATGCACAACATAGAAATTATTTTAGTAGAAGATAGTATAGAAGATGCCAACCTGGTGATACGTTCGCTAAAAAAAAATAATTTAAGTAACAACATATTACATTTAAAAGATGGCGCCGAAGCACTCGATTTCTTTTTTGGAAAGGGAGAATATACTGATAGAAAAATTGAAGACAAACCCAAGCTAATTTTGCTCGATCTTAAAATGCCAAAAATAGATGGGATGCAGGTTTTAACTGAACTTAAAGCTGATGCCCGCACGCAAAGCATACCGGTGGTGATTATGACGTCATCGCGCGAAGACCGTGACCTTGTTGAAAGTTATAAGTTAGGTGTTAACGGCTACGTTGTTAAACCCGTATCCTTCGAAAATTTTGCACGAGCAGTAGCCGATTTAGGTTTATTCTGGTTAATGGTAAACCAGTCGCCACGTTAATAACATTGAAATGCCGAACTTTAAATGAGTAAACACTTAAAAATATTACATATTGAAGATAACCCTTCAGACGCAGGATTAATAGCGCGTCAGTTAAAACAAAGCGGTATTGATTTTACGATCAAAGTAGTTGAAACAAAAAATGATTATAGTACAGCTCTTAAAAATTATAACCCCGATATTATTTTATCCGACCACTCTTTACCACAATTTGATTCTATTGAAGCATTAAGTATTTACAACGAAAATAATTTTGAAATCCCTTTTATATTAATTACCGGTAGTGTATCTGAAGAATTTGCTATTAGATGCATTAAAGAAGGTGCTGATGATTATATTTTAAAGAACAATCTCGTGCGCCTTCCGTCAGCTATTAAGCAAGCGTTAAAAGCCAGAAGGATGGAGGCAGATAAACGTAAAGTAAACATGGAGCTGGAAGCCACGAACAAAGAATTAAATACTTTTATTTATAAAGCTGCGCACGACCTCAGAGGGCCTTTATGTTCGATTATGGGTTTAACGAAGTTAGCTGATATGGAAGGAGAAAAGGAGAACTTTAAAGACTATATACATAAGATATCTGAAAGTACCTTAAAATTGGATGCAGTGCTACTGTCATTAATCGATGTCATGTCTATTAAAGATACACTACCTGTTCTATCAGAGATCGACCTTAAGTCTTTGATAGATATGGTAATAAAACGTCTTAAATATGTTGAAGGTTATGAAGACGTAAAATTTAACTTGAGAATAGAAAATAAAAAAGGCTTTTTCTCAGATGAGTCGATCCTGAATTCGGTGCTTTACCATATTTTAGAAAATGGCATTAAATACCGCAATGTTTCACAACCGGGCGCTTATATTGATATCAAGGTTTCCGACATTGAAGCAGGAATAAAAATTGAAATTAAAGATAACGGCATTGGAATTGACGCTGAAATAAAAGATCGCATCTTTGAAATGTATTTTAGGGGTAACGAAGACTCGAAAGGTTCGGGCCTTGGTTTATATCTGGTGGCAAATGGTATTAAAAAACTTGGCGGCACGGTTGATGTTGAAAGTAAATTGAATAATGGCTGTGTTTTCACTATGACGTTACCATCGAATTTAAATATGACCTAATGCAGCAATCTTGAATCGGGAACTACAAATAATTTATATTGAAGATAATGATGACGATACAGGGTTTGCCTAAATAGAACTAAAAATAACCGACGATCTATTGATTGACCATCGGTAATAAGTAAATAAAAAAGATCTGCTTTTTAACTAATAAGCTTGGCCTGCATGGCAAACATTACAATACCAATAGTTGTTTTAGTACCTATCTTAGTAAAGATATTTGTTTTGTGATTATCTACCGTTCTCGCACTTATAAAAAGTAATTCGCCAATTTCGCGATTCGTTTTTTGCTCGCAAATAAGTTTAATTATCTCTATCTCCCGCTCTGTTAAAGAAGCTGCTTTATTTAATAATTCAGGCGCTTTAAGATAACCGCTGTTACCTTTTATTATCGCTTGCGTTATCTGATCGTTGTAATAATAACCTTTTTGCATAACAGAGTAAATAGCATCTACTACCGTCTCAACACTTTTATCTTTAGGCAAAAATCCATTGGCGCCTTTGTTCATAAGATCGAAAATAAACTCTTCTTCATTATGCATCGTTAAAATAATGATCTTAATATCAGGGTATTCTTTTTTTAACGCCAGGGTAGTTTCTATACCATTCATTTCAGGCATTTCAATATCCAGTAATACTAAATGCGGCATGGTTCGTTTTAACTGATTCAGAAGGTCTTTGCCATTCGACGCCTCAAGCACAACCTCCATATCATTATAATCACCCAGTAAGGCAACAACACCTACACGGAATAGTTGATGATCGTCTACAACTGCAATTTTAATTAAAGGTGGTAGTTTTTTCATATTAAAGGAGTTTTTATAATGACCTGGGCCTGTTTACCGTTTAGAATTGTAAAATCAATTTGCGCGTTTATCAACTGGGTACGGGTTAAAATACTTTTTAATCCAAGGCCAGTTGATGTTTCGGCAAATTTTTTGATCTGATCTGTTGTTATTCCCATACCGTTATGCAAGATACTTACAATTAAATTATCTTGTTTGTTTTCAATATTAATTTCTATAAGTGTAGGTTTTGCGTGTTTAACGGTATTATTTAGTATTTCTTTTACCAAACGGTATAACTGGATCTTTATTTTTTTATCAAACTCTATGCTTTCCTGTTCTGAATGAAAAGTAATTTCCATTCCACCCGTTTTACTTATCTGATTACAAACTTCCTTAAGACCTTTTACAAATCCCATATTAGTGAGCGTTGGCGGAAGTATATCGTTATAAATAGAGCGCACTGTCTCCATCGAATCGTCAATATTTTTATTGCTAGCCGCAATTATTTCGTCAAACACCTCTTTTTTATCAATGTTCTTTTTAAGGCGACTGAGATTCATTTTAAGAACATTAAAGGTAATACCAATGTCATCGTGTAGGTTAACCGCAATTTTTACACGCTCCTGCTCAGCAATTTCGAGTGAAGCATCCAATAATTTTTTTTGATGTTTGTTCTCAGTATCAATTAACATGGTTTTATTGGCTAACATGCGCTTTTGATAAAGCGCTACAATAAACACTAAAAATAACACTAACACCAGTACACCCAGTGTTGAAATAATTATTAACGTATAGATATCTATTTGTCCCTTGTTTTCCAAAATCCTATGCTTAAAAATACATTATATAAAACATTAAAAAAAGTATGAATGACGGACCATAAAATACCATACTTAATTGGGTCTATACTCTCCATATGGTTGCTGAAAACGAATAAAATCAAATTTCCAGAAAAATAAAATAAAACGGCTGTATTAATCCAGAAAACTGGCGTAGATAGCAGGTTATCAAAAATTAAGTTTTTTAAGACATAATAAAAAAAGAACATTGAGTAAAAAATAAGGATAATAGATTCTACAGAAGCTGAAAAATTATTAACGGTATTTAATCCGTTTAATCTGCTATCCATGTACGCCACAATCAAAAAAATAGGTATAATTAAGTTAATCAACCAAGACTTAAAGAAGCTCTCGAAAAAAAAAGCATAAAAAAAACTTATTAAAGCAAATTCGATAACTGTGAAGTAATGAAATATATATTGGTTATTTAAACCTAGCTTCGCGAAGATAATATTTGCTATTTCGACAATAATATTTATCATTAATAACCAAAATATTGGGATCAACGGGCTATTAACTTTTCTATAATTAATTAATACAATTATAAATGGAATTAGACAAACGCTTGAAGAAGCAATTCCAATATAATATGTTATAAATTGTATATCCATTCCTAAGAAATAATTAAGGCGGCATATAGCCGCCTTAAAAATACATAAAGAAATATGATTATCCGTTCAATGGACTACCGCTTGGAGGACACATCGTTGGACACGATATTCCACGCTCTGCCATTACACCGGTGTACATATCACTTTCATCTGCTTTAACGCCAACTAAAACCAATACTTTTTCATCACGATCGTTTATTGCATGATAAATTCTGATACCAACACAATTGCTTTGTGCTAAAATTGCATTAATAGCGTCTTTTCCATAAAAATGGCTCCTCACCTGGCCCGGGTTGGCGTTGCGGTAATTTGCTGTCCATGCAGTGGCTTCTGCCAATGTAACATGGTGGTCTTCTCTTCCTGTAAAGCTCATAAGTTTTGTTTTTTAGGTTAGTAATATTTTATGTTTACAATGTACTAAAAATGCTAAATAGCCTGCGTAAATCTGCAAACCGTTGAAAAAGTCAAACAGATGATTATTAATTGTTTAAGTACTTTTTAACATATCAAAATAGGTAAATTTACCTACCTTTTTTAAGTAAAATTACCTACCTATTTCCAGTAAAATTACCTATACAAAAAATAGGTAAATATACTCATTGTGCTTACCGTTATAATATCCGAACTTAGCCTAATGCCACAGCTCTCAAATATAAAAGAAACAAAGATAAATCTTCATAATAAAGAAGCTATAAAAGATTGGAGCATTCTCTTGAATTGTGAAGAAGCAGATCTTATCCACGCCATCATGGTCATTGGCAACTCTGTTCAAATGGTTGATGATTTTTTAATTTTGAATCGTAAGAAAAAAACAGATCACTACTCCTGATCAAATCAAAACACTTTTCACAGTCCAGGCTTCTGGCTTTGCATTAAATAAAATTTTTGTCGCGCTCCAAACTGTATTAAATAGATCTGAGTTGCGATAGTTGTTTAAGTGTTCTTCGCTTTGCCATAAACTGTATGTGAAAAAAATCTCCGGGTTATTTACATCCTGCAATAATTCTACCGAACTACAACCTTCAAAACCTTTTATCTTTTGCCAGTTGTTCTCAAAAATAGTTTTAAAGCTCTCAATATTTTCGGGCTTAAAACTCATTTTTACAATGCGCTTAATCATAAAACTCTATTAATAAATTGAAATCAAATTTACTTCCAATATCACGCGGGCATAACATGTTCAATGCACTCTTGCCGTTTACCGCTACTTCTAAATTACCAAAGCTGTTAAACAATACAAGCGGCTGCCCCTGCTTTACCTCATCGTAAGTACTTACAATTTTATTAATGCGCGCGCCGGGTAATGTTATGCTAAAATTACGTTTACCAATAACCTCGTTAAATTGTTGCTCAGTAATATTGGTAATAATATTTCCAAAATCATCTACATAAATTCCTTTGCCTCTTAAAATATTTCCACTTACGAAACTTTCAAACTGAAAAGCTTTGTAATATTCTGCGGCAGGCATACTAATATCGTCTGCATTTTTTGTTTTTGAAATATGAATGGCAGTATCTACAAAAATATCTTTTAAAAAAAAGTGATGTCTGGCATTTTCATTATAATACAGCTGATGAACCGGCTCGTTAAAATTAGAATCAATTAAAGAGAACAAACCATTATCCGGACAAATAATATACTGCCCTTTATATTTTGAAATTAAATAACGTGTATTATCAATACCGGTTTGTTTATTTGCGTTGCCGCTATCGATAATAAATTTTACAGCCATTAAATGAATAGTGCCCTCCGGAAAATAAGGCAATGCATTTTTTAAAATAAATGCGGCGTCAGAAATATTATTGTCTTTAATATCACAACTCAGGTCAATGATCTTTACATCTGGCAATTGCGAAAAAAGTTTAGCCTTAACAATTGCTAAGTAGGGATCGCGGTAACCCAGATCGGTTGTTAAAGTAACAATGCTCATTTGTTCAAAAGTAATTAATATTTGAAGGGCTAAATTTTTTAAACTTGAAGAGAGATTAACAGGTTTATAAACAATAGCAGAATTTCTGTGTTTTTAAGAAGAAAATGAACGAAAAAATTATAGCGCTTGATAGCGTTGAGCCGGTAGAGATATATGGGGTGAATGATGTGAAACTGAACATTATAAAAAAGCACTTTCCGAAATTAAAATTAATAGCCCGCGGCTACTCCTTAAAGGTAATGGGCGATAGCAATGAAATTACCCGCTTCGAAAAAAAACTCGATCTGATGGTAGATCATTACCACAAAAGCGGCATACTTACAGATACCGTTATTGAGCGTCTTTTAGGGCAGAATGGTGATAATATACTTGAATCGAAGGAGGATGCCGCCAATAGCGATATTATTTTATTTGGCAATAATGGGCTGGTTGTAAAAGCCAAGACCGAAAACCAGCGCCGAATGCTGAACGCCATTGTGAAGAACGATATGATCTTCGCTGTTGGGCCGGCGGGTACAGGTAAAACCTATACTGCCGTTGCATTAGCGGTAAAAGCATTAAAGAATAAGGAAGTAAAACGTATTATTTTAACCCGTCCCGCTGTTGAGGCCGGCGAAAATTTAGGCTTTTTACCCGGCGATCTGCAAGAAAAACTAGATCCATACATGCAGCCTTTGTATGATGCATTAAATGATATGATTCCCGGCGATAAACTAAACCAATATATTGAGAACAGGATCATACAAATTGCACCATTAGCTTTTATGCGCGGACGTACTTTAGATAACGCTTTTGTTATTTTAGATGAGGCTCAAAACACAACTGAGAGCCAAATGAAAATGTTCCTTACACGTATGGGTTCTAACGCCAAGTTTATTGTAACAGGTGACGTAACGCAAATAGATCTGCCAAGTAAACAACCAAGCGGTTTAGTGCAGGCAATACGTTATTTAAAAAAGGTAGAAGGTATTAGTATTATTGAATTGGATAATACCGATGTGATCCGTCATAAATTGGTGAAAGCCATTATTGAGAGTTACGAGAGTAACAAGTAAAAACTGCTGAACGATCCAACCACAAAGGGCACCAGGATGAAACTAAATGCGCCAAGAAAAATTTTCTTTGTGACCTTTGCGCCTTCTTCGTGAGCTTTGTGGTTAAAGATCAAAACCTTATTCCTATCAACAGCATATCATCTGTTTGCTCGAAGTTATGTTGCCAGTCACTCAATTCTTTTTCAATGCGTTTACCCTGCTCTTTCATAGAGAGTGGTTGGATCTCAATTAAAAGGTCTCTAAAACGTTTGATCATGAATTTTTTTCCATCAGTTCCGCCAAACTGATCTTGCAAACCATCAGAGAACATATACAAGGTATCTGTTGGGTTAACTTTAATTTTATGTTCTGCAAACGTTTTATCCAAATTATGTCCAAAACTCCCTATAGGAGATTTGTTTCCTTTTATTTCTATTAGTTCTCCTTTTTTAAATAAATACAAAGGCCTTTTTGCGCCTGCAAACGTAATTTCGTTCTTGCTTATTTTATAACGGCAAATAGCTGCATCCATGCCATCGTTAGTAATTACATTGCCGCTTTGTTTTAAAGTTTCGTGCAATCGTTTATCTAATTGTGTCAATACTTGTGCAGGGCTTGTGATATCAGAAAAATTAACGATCTGATTCATTAATGAGTTTCCAATTACGGTCATAAATGCGCCAGGCACACCGTGCCCGGTACAATCAAGAGCTGCTATAACAGCTTCATCGCCTTTTTGCGAGAACCAGTAAAAATCGCCACAGACTACGTCTTTTGGTTTATAAAAAACAAAAGAGTTAGAAAAAACATTAGCAATAGTTTCGTCTGCAGGTAAAATAGATTCCTGGATCTTTTTAGCATAATTAATACTTTCACGAATTTCGCGATAAGCGTGTTCCAGCTTGGCGCTTTTTTCCGTAACCTCCGAAGTACGCAGACGCACCTGCTCCTCCATGTTCTCGGAATAAGAAAGCAAACTATCGCGCATGTTTATCAATGCATTGCCTAAAAGATCGTTCTCGCTTAATTTATCGTAATGCGCTTTTAAATTTCCTTTACCAATTTCGTTTGCAAAAACCGAGGTCTGCGTGAAACTGTCGGATAACGCGTTTACAGAAGACACCATTTCCCCAATAACATTTTTTTTGGCTTCCAGTTTTTCATTTGGCAATTCGCCTTTACCCAATTGCTGAATGATGTTCTTCATTCTTAATACCGGCTTGCGAATACCACCCGAAATAAAAGAAACAGCGGCCATAATAAAAACAAATAATCCAATAGACGAAAGCAACATGAAAGTTGTCATCCTGTCTGAGTCTTTTTGAATCTCGGCTTTCATTTTAAAAGCTGTTTCGCGGTTGCGGTGAATAATACCTTTTAATTGCGATTTAATTGCTTGGGTTCTTGGTAAGATCTCGCTTTCAACCAGCTCTTCACATCTAAATTTCTTTTGTGCATTTTCATAATCATCAAAAGAAACAAGGGTTTTCATGATCTCTTTTTCAACTTGTTCTAATTTAAAGATCTTTAAGAATACATCCACCAGGCTGTCTGCATCTGCTTTTGTATTTAATTTTAATAACTGATTATCCAATCGCTTTTTAATAGCGGGATATTGAGTTTTTTGTAACGAATCTAGATTTTTTTTGTCATCAATGCTATTTTGAAGATATACCCAGTTTGTAGAATACATTTTTGATTCTGTCACAATTAGGTTCAGCTTTTCCAATGCCTCAATATAAGGATTGATCACCTCCGTCATCTGAGCAATAGTAGCTTTATCTTTGCGAATGATGTAATAATTGAAACAAACATTAGTAATTACGATCACAATTACTAAAGCAAAAGTAAAAGTTATTTTAGGGAAGCCTGTATTAAAAAAACCAAGTTTCATTTTTGTTTGGGAACTGCAAATCTTTACAAAATGTGCAGCTATACTTACAAATATATCAAATAATGTTACATTTTAAGATGCAATAAGCGTTTAGATAGGATTATTTTTAATTTCTAAATATATTTTTTATCTTTCCGTTTATTCAACCCTTTAAGATATTATTAATAGCGGCTTTTTTAGTGTTGTTATCACGCCCAATGTGTTATGCACAGGCAGATACGGCTCTCGTAAAAAAAGACACGGTGGATTTTTATGAAATGTCACTTGAGCAGCTTTTAAAGATGAAAGCGCATGGGGTGCCCAGCGAGCTAGAAAAATTGATCAATTCGTTAATTTCGGTTGCCTCTAAAAAACCTCTTAATACCCGCGAATCGCCTAGCATTGTAAGCCTTATTACTGAAGATGAAATAAAGAGATCGGGTGCCCGCGACCTTATAGATGTATTACGCTTAGTCCCTGGTTTCGACTTTGGCGTTGATGTGGAAGGTGTTGTTGGTGTTGGTATTCGTGGCAACTGGGCGCACGAGGGCAAAATGCTTTTGCTTATTGATGGGCAAGAGATGAATGAGATCTTATATGCAACCACACAATTTGGTAACCGTTATCCTATGGACCAGATAAAAAGAATAGAGATCATAAGAGGTCCTGGCTCTGCTATTTATGGAGGTTTTGCGGAGTATGGCGTTGTAAATATAATTACTAAACAAGGCTCGGATATTAATGGCGTAGCAGTTGCCGGAACGTATGGCCAGGGTGAAGAAGATTATTTGAGAAGAAATGTAAGTCTTTCAATGGGTCAAAAAATTAAAGATTTTGAGTACAGCTTAAGTGGCACTATGGGTCAGGGGCAACGTAGCAATGGAGTTTACACCGATTTTCAGGACAGCAGTTATAGTATGACTGGAAACTCTCGGAATGATCCTGCTTTTTTTAATGCCGGTATTAAATATAAAGGTTTAAGTTTTAGATGCATTGGCGATTTTTTTAAAACTACTATGCGCGATGGATATGGCAACGTTATAACTGATGGCCCTGTTCAGGATAATTTCTCTTCCGTCTTTTCAGAACTTAAATATGTTCTTAAAGTAAATGATAAATTAACTATTACACCTCGCCTTAACTTTAAAACACAAACTCCGTGGCAGAGCGAATCGTATACCGGTAAAGAGGCTTACAAAAGAACTGCCAGCAGAACGCTTGGAAATTTAACGGCGTCTTATAATGTTAACCGCCACATTAATTTTGTTTTGGGTAGCGAGTATTATAGAGATGAAGCTATTGATCATATTGATAGCAGTTATTTTTCTAACAACAAACAAAAAGTTAGTTATTATAATTATGCTTTTTTTGCGCAAGGCTTAATTAAAACACGTTTCGTAAATTTTATTTTGGGAGCGCGTTACGATAAACATAATGAATACGGAGATGCTTTTGTACCTAGAATAGGTTTAACAAAAAAATACGGACGTTTCCATTTCAAAGCATTATACAGCAGTGCCTTCAGGGCACCTTCTATTGAGAATATAAATTACCGTACAGATGTGGGAATTAAACCAGAGCTCACACAGGTATCAGAAGTTGAAGTTGGTTACCAGCTAACACGCAAATCTTTTTTTACAGTAAATGTTTACGATATTAACACCAATAACCCCATTGTCTATTATACAGATTCAACCTCAACCGATTTTTACATTAACTCAGGCAAATCGGGCACACAAGGCATAGAAGCGGAATACACGATGAAACAAAAGTGGGGCCACATTGCAGTTAACTACGCCTATTATTCCGCAGCTAATAAAGAAAAGATAGCCGATTATAAAGTTGAAGATAACAGTGCAGCATTAATGGCTTTTGCAAATCACAAAATAAATTTAATTTCATCGTTTAATATCACAAAAGATCTTTCCTTAAGCCCTACCCTTTCTTTTTATGGACCACGTTACGGTTACACATCAGTAGACACTACCGGCACTTCGGTAATTGAACAGTTTGCACCAACCACACTTTTAAATGTTTATTTAAGATACGAAACACCCTTAAAAGGTTTATCTGTTGGTATTGGGGCATACGATATTTTAAACCAGCAATTTAAATTTATTCAGCCGTATGATGGTTATCACGCGCCATTACCAGGACCGGGCAGAGAATTTGTTTTTCGTTTACAATACACTTTACACTACAAAACAAAAACCGATTGAATAACGCGGGACACATAAAATATTTTAAGATATTGTTTTTTGCAGTATTGTTTTTACGTGGGGTTTATTCAGGCGATTGCAAGGCTCAGGAAACAGATTATAAATCTTACACACTTTTTATTTATAATTTTATGAAGTACGTTGAGTGGCCAGAAGCGCAAAATAAAGGTGATTTTATTTTAGCGATACTGGGTGACTCGCCAATTACAAAAGAATTAGAAACACTTGCTGCCACAAAAAAAATAAAAGGCAGGAACATTGTTATTCGTAAGTGTAAAACGCCGGAGGATACCTATGGTTGTCATTTATTATTTGTCCCCGAGTCAAAAAGTGCTGTCGTAAAAGTTTTAAAAGATCAAACAAAAGATAAACCGGTATTAATAGTTGGCGAGCGCGAAGGACTTGCAAAAAAAGGTGCCAGCTTAAGTTTTGTAACCCTTGATGATGATGAATTGAAGTTTGATATCAATAGAAAAGATATAGAACAACATCAATTAAAAATTGCAACTTCATTAATTAGTTTAGGTATCTTAATTAATTAGATCTTCAGAAAAAAACTTAACCACAAAGAACCCAAAGGAAGCGCCAAGTTCACAAAGAGTTATATTTCTTTATTTGATCTTTTCTGAATTTTATTTCAAAAAAAATGTCCGGAGAAAACCCGGACATTTTTATTATCAATATTTTTTGGTCTGTTATTTACTTAAAGTTACGTGACCTGTTTTTGAGTGTTTCTTGCCATCTATTCCTTTATAAGTTATTTTATAGATATACACTCCTATCTCGCTATCTTTTCCTTTGTAAACGCCGTTCCAGCCCTTTGCGATATCATTTGAAGAGAATAGTTTTTCTCCCCAACGATCAAATATATCCATTGTTACATCTGATATAGAGTATCCATAAACAAGGAATACATCATTTATACCATCAGCATTTGGCGTAAATGCATTTGGTATGTATATGCCATTGTCATAGGTGATCGTAATACAAACCTCATCTAGGGCTTTACATCCAAATTGGTTTACTGTTTCAGCCACATAACAATTTGTACTTTTAGGCATTACTTGCGTATATGGACAATCTTTACACATGATATTTTCACCTTGTACCCAGGTTATTGTGCCGGTACCGATAGCATTAATGTAGATCTGATCATCCAAATTATAAGTTGCATCTTCGCTCGCAACTACATTTGGTAAAGGGTTTACGATTACAGATACCGTTGCTGTATTCCCACAAAAACCATTATTAGAAACATTAACTGAATAAACAATACTTGAAACAGCACTTGATACCACGCCTGATTGTGTAGTTGTATTTAAACCTGTTGGTGGATTCCATAAAAAAGTATTTCCGCCGGATGCACTTAGGGTAGCTTTCTCGCCACGACAGATTATTTTATTTGCACTTACTACCGGTGTTACCTGAGGTACAACCATTATAGGCATCATTTTTTGCGCAGAACAAGTTGTTGTACCAAAAGCATTATAACCTATTACAGTATACTCACCAGAGCTTAATGGTGTTGCTATAACATTATTTCCATTTACAAAAGTTAATGTATTTAACGGAGCCCAAACATAATACTGAGCGCCTGATGCAGAGATTTGCGTAGAAGAACCTTTACATATTTCCTGTAAAGGACAAGATATTTCAAAATTAGGATTTTGAACTACGGTTACAGTAACATTACCTGTAGTTGTACAACTTTGATTACTGCCAATAATATTATAAACGGTTGTAACTGCAGGAGATGCAATTACCATACTGCCTGATGTAGTATTTAATCCTGTTGCAGGCGACCAAGCATAACTCGAAGCGCCATTCACAACTAAATTTGCAGATTGTCCTGAACAGATCGCTGCATTACTAGTAATTAAACCCGGCATGGTAATAAATGACACGGTTATTGCGGCAGATACATTACATAAATTAGCATCAAATGCCGTTGCAGTATACGTATACAATCCTCCCGTATTCTCGGTAACAGTATTAATATTTGTGTTCGCCGCGTTTGACCATGTATAAGTATAACCCGCACCAACTCCACCGCTACCGGTTGCTGTTAGAGTAATAAAATTACCAACACAAGCTTGAGTTGTATTTGATACAACAGTTACAGAAACTGAATTTGGTTGCGTAACAATAGTAGTACCAGTAAATAAACAACCAACATTATCCTGTAATGTACAAGTATATGTTCCGGCGGTTAAACCTGTAGCCTGCGCTGTATTTTGTACAGGCGGGCCTGACCATGTATAAGTATAAGGTGCTGTATTTATTACAGGGACATTAGAAACACTTGCGGTGCCATTTGCGCCATTAAAACATGTTACCGAAGTACTTGCTAACGTTAAGAAAGCTTGCGGTGGTTGTGTAATAGTTGTGGTGCCTGAAAATGTACAACCGTTATTATCTGTAACAAGGCAGGTATAATTTCCGGCCGCTAAATTTGCGGCCATAGCTGTATTCTGTATAGGTACTGTTGACCACGAATAAGTATATGGCGCTGTTGACGTACCCGTTATAGCAGTTACGCTTGAAGATCCGTTTGCGCCATTAAAACAAATAACATTTGTAGAAGTGAGTACCGGTGTAAATGAACTAGGTGCCGTTACAAGTACTGTATTTGAAGCAGTACAACCAGGCGTAGTTGCATTTAAAGTATACACACCCGGAGCGGCATTAACAACTGTTGTTGTAGTATTTGCAGAAGAGAATGCGCCAGGACCTGTCCAGGAATAAGTTAACGGCGTTGCAGTTAATCCAACGGTAGCGCCTAAACTTAAACTCGTTGTAATACCAACAGTAGTACAGCTACTTGTAGCCAATGCTGTTAAACTACAAACACAATTAATGTTGAATGTTTGAGTGTTTATTGGACCACAAGGTGCATTGATCTGAACATATAAAGTATAATTACCATTTGATAACGCAGTAGCAGTATTTGTAAGTAAAGGAGAATTGTTTGTCTGACTAACAATTACGTTACTTGAGTTTGTCCAGCTGTAAGAAATAACAGGAGCGGGAATATTAGTTGTTACTGTTGCAACGGCATTACCATTGTTACTGCCAACACAAATTGTTGTAACAGAAGTTTGAATGATAGTACATGTAGCACTATTAATAGCAGTGTATGTTCCTCCAAAACCAGACCCACTCACATACAATGAATTATTTGCAAGATTATATTTAATATCTGTTACATATTGGTTAGCTGTAGCAGCTCCTACGGGAATATTACCATTACCGGTAAAAGTAGTACCATTAAAATGAAAACACCTGATAGAACCGTTGCCACCAATATAAATATTATCGCAGTCATCTACTGCAATACCACCTTGTTGTAAAATAGTTTGACCGGGTATTGTTGTAAAACCAACTTTAACACCGGTAGTTTTATTAAATGCAGCTAAATTAAAACCATCATAGTAATAAAGAAAATTGGCATTGGCCGCTAAAGCATTATATCCATTTGAAACAAGAGCACCGCCACCTGGATATTGCTTATTAGCCCCTTCAACAAATGACGCATAAGTTGTAGGAGCGATCCAATTGTTACCATTAAATGTTGCATTAACTCTTAATAACCTGTTATTTAAAGTTGGAGTGCCATTACTGGCATACACAAAAAATATTGTTCCGCTAGGATCGATTGCATGAGAAATAATATCCTGAAGTCCGGTAGCTAAGCCTGAAAAATTTTGAGGCGTAATTGCGCCTGTTACTGTATTTAAAATCCCGGCAGAAGTATTATTAGCGGTTGTTCCACCTAATCCCATTACCGAACCGTTTGAACAATTGTAAGCCATGTCCCAAACTTCCTGCCATGTTGCAACAGCTACACTTACAAAATTATCATAAACACCGTTTTGATCGATCCTTACAATACGCGCTCCACCGGTAGTATTATAACCTTCGCCCGTATAAGACTTGCCGCTTACTTTATCAACAATAAAATTACTTGCTTTTGCCCACCAGTTCAAAGATGTCCAGCCAATTGCAGGCACTGTGCCATTAAAGGTCCAAAGTAATGCGCCTGCAGGAGAATATTTTGAAATTAAAGAAGGACTGCTTCCACCGTAAACAAAATAATTTCCGGCATAATCAAAATCAACATCAAAACCATAATTATTTGTTGCCAAATTTAAATTTACAACCCATGGATCAACTATTAATTCTTTTGTATTATCATAACCTTCTGCTACTTCAAATGAAATTACATCATCCGTTACAATAAAATTTGATCCGATCGCTTTACCTTCTTGAAAGCTTTGTGGTGCCAGTTCTGAAATATCCTGAACAGGCGTTTTAATTATTACGTTTCCTTTTTTGATAGATACATTTTCTATCTCACCTGAATATTTAATTTTCACATCCTTAATATTTCCACCAGGGTGAACAATTATATTGTATTTTATTCCATCCAAACGTTGATTTGCAAAAACATATTCAATATCAATATTATTGTAAACGTTTTTGTAAGTGATCTTTTTATAGCAAGTGGATTTAAATTCTGCATTACCATATGAGTGATAATAAGCTTGTTGTTCGCTTTCTACAATTTGAATATTTGGGTTCGAATTTTCCCAGGTAACATTTACAACGCTTGTTTTAACCAGTGGAGATTTTATTTTTCTTCCGTGCTCCAATTCTTCCATTTCCCACTCCTTTAACTTTTTTCTTTGTATCAAAAAATAAGTTAAGCCGCCTTCGTTAAAATAAACCCGCTCGTCACCATTAGTATAACCGTAAATTATTTTCTTTTTATTATTTGGAACGTCGTTATCGAACTGACCATTATTTTTTACAAATACTCTTTTCCCAAAAACATCACCCGACACAACAAATTTATTTTGGCCTTGGATAGTTATTGTTATAAATACGCCAATTAGTAATGCGATAATGTTTTTCATGAGATTTTGGTATTAGTTACTTTAAAGGTAATTCTAATAAGAATTTTAGCAGTGTAACTCACTCAAAATAAGATACTTTTCGCTCAATATTTGCTTCTAAATCAACCTGTAAAGCTATAATTCGTGTTATTTTAACAAAATACAAGCAATTTAAGTTCACAAAAAAAGGGCCTTAAAAAGCCCTTTAATTTCCGTCTTGAAAATTTATCTTTCGTCACTTATCTGATCCGGTTTTAAACCTTTGGTATCAAAAACAAATGCGTTATCCGCAATTTCTAAATTGGGTTTCATTGTTTTAATTTCATAAATATTTTCTCCGCCGTCTTTCATCAACATGGTTAGTTTTACAACTTGTTTCTTTACTTTATCTATATAAAGTTTAACCGTATGAAATTTTTTCTTTTCAGGTTTAACTGATGGGTAAAGATCAATTACCTGACAAGATGCTGCTCCAACTTTTTCTTCTTTATCATATTTAAACTTATACCCACTTTCGTACATGGTAAAAATTTTACTTGGATTTAGCTGATCCTCGTTGGTAGCTTCAAATGTTTTAATCGTTACTTCTTTGGCGTCTTTATTATAATTCCAAAGCGTTGTACCATCACAAACAATTGTATTACCAGGTATGTCCAGTTTAAATTTATTGCCTTTTACCTGCACTTTATGCGCTTGCTTTTCTACCTGTTTTTTATCCTTGCTTAAAATAATAAAACTGTAATCAGCCGTAATTGTTTTATAAGCTTTAGTTGTTTTGCTAAGGTCATCTAAAATAGCTTTTGCCTTTGGATCCTGATCTTGTGCGCTCGAAAAAAGGGCGCCACAAACAAATAATAAACTGAATAATCTCTTCATAATGTTATTAGTACAAATGTAATACCAAAATAGACATCTAAGATGCACAAAAGGTTTAAATTGTACCTAACGATTTCGCAATTTTTGTAAAATTTCTTCTAATTGTGCCATGTCTTTGATCAAAACATCCCGTGCTTTGCTGCCTTCAAAGCCTCCTATGATTCCGGCGGCCTCTAACTGATCGACAATTCTCCCTGCTCTGTTATAGCCTAATTTTAACTTTCTTTGTAAGAATGAGGCACTTCCCTGTTGAAACTGTACCACTAATTTAGCGGCTTCGTCAAACATTTTATCCCTTTCACTCAGGTCAACTTCCCCAACTCCTTCTCCGCCATCTTCCCCAACATATTCGGGTAATAAAAATGCGCTTGGGTAAGCCCTTTGGTTACCAATAAACTCGGTTATTTTTTCAACCTCCGGTGTATCTACAAAGGCACATTGAATACGTATTAGATCATTACCAGTGCTTAACAACATATCCCCGCGACCAATTAACTGATCAGCTCCGCCTGAATCCAAAATGGTGCGGCTATCTATTTTACTCGTTACTCTAAATGCAATACGTGCCGGAAAATTAGCTTTAATAGTACCTGTAATAATGTTTACCGACGGACGTTGTGTCGCAATAATTAAATGTATTCCAATGGCCCTGGCTAGTTGCGCTAGACGTGCAATTGGTGTTTCTACCTCTTTACCTGCAGTCATAATTAAATCCGCAAACTCATCCACCACTAGTACAATATAAGGTAAGAATTTGTGACCATCGTTAGGATTTAATTTACGATTAACGAATTTGGTATTGTATTCTTTAATATTCCTAACCTGCGCATCTTGTAACAGTGCATAACGGTTATCCATTTCAATACACAACGAGTTTAATGTATGAATAACCTTTGTGTTATCAGTAATGATAGCATCTTCGGAGTTTGGTAATTTCGCTAAAAAGTGACGTTCAATTTTATTGAATAAAGTAAGTTCTACTTTTTTAGGATCAACCAAAACAAATTTTACTTGTGACGGATGTTTTTTATAGAGTAATGAAACAAGTACTGCGTTCAATCCAACGGATTTACCTTGCCCTGTAGCACCCGCCATTAAGAGGTGAGGCATCTTTGCAAGATCGGCAATAAAAATTTCGTTACTAATTGTTTTTCCTAAAGCAATTGGTAATTCAAAAGCAGAGTTATTAAATTTTTCGGATGCCAAAATATTTTTCATTGGCACCATTTCAGGATTTAAATTTGGAACCTCAATACCAATTGTACCCTTACCCGGAATGGGCGCAATAATACGAATACCTAGAGCCGCTAAACTTAAAGCGATATCATCTTCCAGATTTTTTATTTTACTGATACGTACACCTGCGGCGGGAACAATTTCGTATAAGGTAACTGTTGGTCCAACCGTTGCTGTGATCTTGTCGATCTCAATTCCGTAATTTTTTAATGTACCTAAAATTCTGTTCTTGTTTGCAATTAATTCTTCCTGATTTACTTTGCTTCCTGTATTGCCGTAATCGTTCAGTAATTCAAAACTGGGGAATTGGTATGAACCCAGATCTAATGTTGGATCATACTCTCCAAACTCTTCTACTAATTTTGCAGCGCGATTCTCTTCTTCTTTTAAAATAGGTTCTTCAACTGTTTTACCAATTTCAAATTCAGGTTCATCTTTTTTCCCTATTATTTCTAAGGGCAAAGCTGTATTTGTAAGATCTACTTTCTCTTCTTTGATTGGCTCTTCAATAATTTCTTCTTTTGTTGCTATCACTTCAAAACCTTCATCGCTTGCAACAACATCCTTGCCTTTTACTTCAAAATTTAAAAGTTCTGCTTCTTCATCTGCGGAAAGTTTTGGTTCTTTGTTCTCGGCATAAAAAACGGTATTGCCTTTTACGGTTTCGTTTAACGTGGGTTCTATTTCCGCTTTTATTTGTTCGTCTTCCTCTAATACAGGTTTCGCCGGTAATTTAAAAGACAGATTAATTATTAATACCAAAAAGGTGAGCATAGAAAATGCCAATAAGGCTATAAGGCCAACACCTCCAACAAAATTCGAGATCTGGGCATTGATGAAATAACCAAAACCACCACCCATATAAAATAATGTTTCAGAAAAAAAGTAAGATAACACAAGCGAACTCCACACTAAAAGAAAAAGCCATTTAGCATTAAAAGAACCAATGTTGATGAATTGTTTTTGAACTACTTTTTGAATACCATAGGTAAAAAGCACAGGTACTAAAATAAAAGATGCAGTTCCAAATCCTTTGTACATGAACCAATGCGAAACCAATGCACCAGCTTTACCCAACCAGTTCTTTACTTTTGTTTCGGGAAGAAAAAAGTCATCTGCGGTTCCAAGAACTTTATCCTGATCAACCTGCCAGGTAAAAAAATAAGATACAAATGCAATGGCTAAATAGGCGGCAAATAGAACAAGCAATAGTCCAAAGATCTTTTGCGTGCGTTCATTCTGATAGAATGATTTAAATTTTTCAAAACGCTCGGCAAGGGTAATTTTATTCTTATCTTTTTCTTTGGTTTTATTTTTGATCTCTTTTACTGGTTTTACGGCATCTTCAACAACGGTTTCCTCTTCAACAACTTTTGGAGTTGATTTTGGTTTGTTCTTTTTTCTTTCTACAGGTTGTTTCTCAACCAATTTTGGAGTTACGTAATCTTCAATTGCGTTTTTCTCCAATAGTTCTTCAACATCCGATTCGATGTTATCTTTTTCCCTGAATTTATTCCTTTTTTCAATAGCCATTATCTTTTAAAAGTAAGGGAAAGCATTGGGCTTTAAATTCTTACCTCACCAATGTTTTTAACTATAAATTGTTAATCAAATATTACCTCTTGTAGCGGTATTTATTGTATAATTGAACTGCATGAAAAAAACACTTTTAATCCTGTTTTTAGGCATTTTTTGTCAAATAAACGGTCAAATTGCAATAGATAGCGTTTGGACCGCTGCTAATTATACCAAAACGGAAACAATGATCCCCATGCGCGATGGTAAAAAATTATTTACCTGCATTTACGCGCCAAAAAATAATACCGGAAAACACCCCGTTCTTATGATGCGCACGCCATACTCTTGTGCACCTTATGGTAAGAACAGGTTTTCGCCAAGATTATATAGCACCCATTGGGCCAATTACCTGATGGAAAATTATATTATTGTAATGCAGGATGTACGAGGAAGATACATGAGCGAGGGCGATTTTGTGGATGTTAGGCCATTTATTGAAAATAAAAAAGGTAAAGAATTTGATGAGGCCAGCGATACATATGATGCTATTGACTGGATGCTAAAGAAAATCCCAAATAACAATGGTAATTTTGGTGTTTTTGGAATTTCATACCCCGGTTTTTATAGCACCATGGCTGCATTAAGCAATCATCCGGCTTTAAAAGCAGTTAGTCCGCAAGCGCCGGTTACAGATTGGTTCTTAGGCGACGATTTCCATCACAATGGCGCTTTTGCGCTGATGGATGGATTTAATTTTTATTATTCTTTTGGTAAAACTCGTCCAAAACCAACGATGGCAGACGAAAAAGGATTCATATTTCCTGAAAAGGACAATTACAGTTTTTATTTAAAACAAGGTGCCTTAAAGAATTTAAAAAAATACATGGGCGACAGTATTGCATTTTGGAACGACATGATGGATCATCCAAATATGGATGCCTGGTGGCAAGCTAGAAATGCGAGAGTTGGATGTAAAGATGTAAAACCTGCCATGCTAACGGTTGGCGGAACTTTTGATGCAGAAGACTGTTACGGTGCCTGGAATTTATATAAAGCCATTGAAAAACAGTCGCCAAAAACAAATAATAGATTGGTAATGGGGCCTTGGGTGCATGGTGGCTGGCACCGCGGCGACGGTAATTATTTAGGTAATGTTAGATTTGGAAGCAAAACTTCAGAGTATTATCAAAAAAATATTGAATTGCCTTTCTTTAATTTTTATCTGCAGAATAAAGGATCAGATAAAAACATTGCTGAAGCAACTATCTTTTTTAGCGGCGAAAACAGCTGGAAAACATTTGAAAGCTGGCCACCTAAAGAAGTAGAAAATAAAACCATTTATTTAAATCAAAATCAAAAATTATCTTTTGATAAACCGGTCACTGCAAATTCATTCTCAAAATATACTAGTGATCCAAACAAACCGGTGCCGTATGCAGAAGATGTGCATTTACGACGCACACGCGAATACATGGATGATGACCAGCGCTTTGCTTCCAGAAGAACAGATGTGTTGGTTTACGAAACAGAAATTTTAAATTCTGATCTAACTTTAGCAGGAACAATACTTGCAGATCTTAAAGTAAGCCTTTCTACAACTGATGCTGATTTTGTAGTAAAAGTGATAGATGTTTTTCCTGCAAATTTTAAATACGATTCGATGTATTGTTGTTTAGGTGTAAAACAAGAGGCTGAAATGGGCGGTTACCAAATGTTGGTGCGTGGCGAAATTATGCGTGGAAAATTTAGAAACAGTTTCGAAAAACCTGAGGCATTTACACCTAATAAAGTGGAGACCGTAAAATTTGAATTGCCGGATGTTGCTCATACCTTTAAAAAAGGGCATAAATTAATGATCCAGGTACAAAGCTCTTGGTTCCCTCTATTTGACAGGAATCCACAGCAGTTTGTAGATATTTATAAGTGCGATGATAAGGACTTTATTTCGAGCGACATCAAGGTTTTTCACCAGACAGACGCTGCTTCCGGCATTGTTTTACCGGTTCTAAAAAATTAGCCGTAACTTTATACTATGGTTCAACAGATCATAGTGTATGCATTAGTTGCGACAGCAATTATTTTTTTAGCTTTTAAATATTTAAAGCCAAAGAAAAAAGAAAATTGCGATAAAGATTGTAATTGTGACTAACGATCTAAAAACATATTTATGAAAATTTTTTCGGCAGAACAAATAAAACAAATTGATGAGTTCACCATTGCGAATGAACCAATAAGTTCCATTGATCTGATGGAACGAGCCGCTATGGCTTGTACCAAAAGAATAATGAAATTAGTGAATACAGAAGATGAACTAATTGTTTTTTGCGGCAAAGGAAATAACGGTGGTGATGGTTTTGCTATTACCCGTTTATTATTGGAGCGCGGATTTAATTGCCATGCCTTCGTAATTAATTATACTGATAAATTTAGTACTGATGCTGAAATAAATTACAACAAACTTAAAGAAACGTTTGCTACGAAAATTTCAGAGATAAATTCACTATCGGATCTAAAAGAAAAAATTACGAGCACAAATTATATTGTAATTGATGCGATGCTTGGCACCGGCATCAACAAAGCTATTGACGGGTTATTAAAAGAAACGGTGACATTTATTAATGCCAACTTTAAGAGAATAATAAGTATTGACCTACCTAGCGGCTTGTTCGTTGACGAAACGTCAAAAGACAATGAGAGTATTATTTGTGCAACTCTGACTTTAACTTTTCAATTTCCAAAACTGGCATTTTTATTGCCCGAAAATAAAAAGTATGTAAACGAATTTGAAGTATTGGATATTGGTTTAAACGCCAAAGCAATTCAGGATGAGTTCACCAATTTTTATTACATCACCAAACAGGATATCTCTTCTTTCTTAAAACCGCGTAACAAATTTTCGCATAAAGGAATTTTTGGGCATGCTTTATTGTTGGCGGGTAGCAAAGGAAAAAGCGGCGCGGCCATAATTAGTTCAAAAGCATGTTTAAGAAGTGGCGCTGGTCTATTAACGCTGCATTCAAATAAAAGTACTATTGACGGTTTGCTTCATCATCTACCCGAAGCAATGTCGATTGAAGATACAAACGAAGATCATATCTCTGAAATTGATAAACCCGAAAATTACGATGCTATTGGATTTGGCCCTGGAGTTGGCACCCATGAAGACACGCAAATAGTTCTGAAAAAAATATTGCAATATTACACTGGTAAATTAATTATTGATGCAGACGGTTTAAATATTCTGGCCGAAAATAAAACCTGGTTGGATTTTTTACCGACAGAAACAATTCTTACTCCTCATCCAAAAGAGTTCGAAAGATTATTTGGCAAGCACGATAATGACTTTGAAAAAATAAAAGCACTAAAACATATTTCACTGAAACATAATTGTATTGTTGTTTTAAAAGGTGCGCACTCTGCTATTGCCTTTCCCGATGGAAGTGTTTTCTTTAACTCAAGTGGTAATGCTGGATTAGCTAAAGGTGGAAGCGGCGATGCGCTGACGGGAATTATTTTAGGATTGTTGGCAAGAGGTTACACAGTGCCCAAAGCAACTTTAATAGGCTTGTTCATTCACGGTTATGCTGCCGACATGTGTGTGAAGAAAAAAAGTATGGAGAGCCTTTTGATCAGTGATGTTATCAATGAGTTACCCAGAGCTTTTAAGAAGTTGGAATCATAGTCACCCTGAGCCTGTCGAAGGGTGCTTGAAACATGGTTCGACAAGCTCACCATGATAATATAAAACGAAAAAGCCGCTAAAATTTAGCGGCTTTTTTGTTAAAACATCTTTTATTTTAAAATGTAATAAATATTAGTTAACCATCTTGCTGTATCTTTTTCAAGCATTGGATCGGTTACATATTCTTCAATTACAAAACTATAATCCAGTTTTCTTTCTTTCATATAAGCATCAATGGCATAATGTGCTTCAATACTTTTTTCAGGTGCACCATAATGTGGAGCTATTAAAACTTTTGAAGCAGGAATCGTATATTTTTCCCAGCCTTTTAATTCTTTATCATTTGGAACGCAAAATGCCGCAGCACATTCCGTAGCCATTGTTTTTTCATCCCACGAATAAAATAAACCGCACGGCGACATACACGATTGAATTTTTTCTTTTTCTAACTCAGCCCACATCTTTGGAAAATTCTCGCCAAAAAAAGCACCTAATTTATTGCCATCCATTTTAACACGTTTAGTGCCATAAAATGTTCTTGCTTCCCATTGTATTTCTTTTATTTCATGATTGGAAGCAGCAGCAACTTCTTCCTTCATACTTTCTAATTTTGTTTTTAATTTCGATAAGCCCTTTTCAAAATCAGCGCCAAGCATTTTATCCATATCCATGAATAGCATAAATGGTCTTCCCATAAAACCAATTTGCGAGATCATTCCCCAGGTAATATCCGTTCCCTTACTGTTATGCTTTGTAATAAAATAAACTTTTGAATCACCCATTCCGTCAAAATAAAGTCTTTCGATCAAACTATCACCATTAAAAGCCATTAGTTCCATTTCACCTTTCCCAACATCTTTATTGCCTTCCCAGCTATATAAATGGCCAACTTCTCCGGGATTTCCTTTGTAAGTATTTTTCATGTTTGGATCTTTTTCGCTCCATGGACTCCACTCATCGTGAAAGTATTTAAAATCGCCTAATTTTGATTTTACAACATCTACTGATTTACTTATTGAGATGGTACGCTCTACTTTTATTTCTTTTGGTCCAACCATTGCTAACACAAGATAAACAAGCATTAAAGCAATAATAATGTATAAGACTTTTTTCATGAAATTGATTTTTTGTTTTTAGCTAATTGTTTGCGTATCAAAAATACTAATTTTAATTTATTCTAAAAACTCTTAGCATATCAGGTATCTTCGGTATCTTTTCCCTTATAGATATAGTTGATCGTAATTTCGTCCGGTGCTTTAAGCTCCTGCTTTTCTTTTTCGGCTTCCAGTATCTCGTTTTGAATTATAAGATATGAATCATCATTATCATCCTCCTCATCCCATTGATAAACCCTGCGTTGCGGACCTTCTTTTCGGTAATTAAAAGCCACCAAAACACCAGCAAGTGCCCCAAATAAATGTCCTTCCCAACTCATTTCGGGCTTTAAAGGTAAAACGCCCCACATAATACTGCCGTATAAAAAAACAACCATGGCCGACACAACCATTAGCCTCAAATGACGGCGGAAAACCCCACTAAAAAATAAAAAAGTAGCCAAACCATAGATCAACGTACTGGCGCCTATGTGAAAAGTTAAATGATCTGGACTATTTCTTCCACCCATCCATAACCAAATGCCACTAACTAACCAGATCCAAACAAAAGTTGACTTCGCGATCTTTTTATAAAAATAGAACAGCATCATTCCTAAAACCAATAGAGGAATTGAATTAGAAGCAATGTGCTCTATATCGCCATGAATAAAAACTGAAGTAAAAATTCCGGGTAACCCCTCTACCATGCGTGGAAGAATTCCAAATTTTACGAAACTAAGATCATTACTGCGTTCAATAAAAAAAACGATCCAAATACTTAATAAAAAGAGAAAGGGATAAAATATAGAATTAAGAATTTGCCTTGCCAGAAAATTTTTCATGCGCAATTGATCTGTTTAATTTCATATTAAAATTGCAAAAAATAAATCGGGAATAAGGTTAAAAATAATTAACAGTAATTAATTACTATTTTGATTTGGTAACGGGCACCATAATTCTGGTCTGCCATTTAGCCGGATCTCTTTCTATTGTAGGGTCAGAAAGATAGAATTCGCGCATTGGTCCGTTTTGTGTAAGTTTATTATCAGCCAAGTACTTTCTTATTGTGTTGTAAGCTGTAAACAATTGTTTGTAGGGACCATAAAAATTATAGATCAACATTGGACAGGCTTCTAACACAACGATCTTTGTTGTTTTTGGTTCCTGCTTTGGTAAAGCTTTAATTGGCAACACGCATTCAAAAATAAAATTAGTAGTATCGTTATTATAAGTAAGCATCCCCGGCATTCCGTCTATTTCAGCTTTAATAGCATTCATTTCTTCTTCTAAAACAGAATAAGCCTTTGCTACTTTAAAAGAAACATCTTTCATTGGAGCAGAATCCATTTTACAGATCGTAAGCATTTCAGGAATATCAAAAATGCCAACAACACCGGGCTTTGAATCGATCGTGGCCAGTTTTATAAGTTCCTGATTTACTTTTGATATTGAATCCGTGTTTGGTTGTTTTACTTCTATGTCAACATCAGAGCTACTACATGAAAATGTAATAGCTGTAACAGCAGTAACTAAAATAAACTTTATAAATGAATGCTTCATTAAAAATTAATTCGTTTTGCCCGGATAAACTTTTAGCGCTTCCTTTAAACAAGCCATTGCATTTTTAAGATCTTCGATCTTTAATACATAAGCAATACGCACTTCATCGTTACCCGCACCTGGTGTTGAATAAAAACCTGTGGCCGGAGCTAACATCACTGTTTGCTGATTCAAATTAAAATCTTCTAGCAACCATTGGCAAAATTTATCTGCATTATCAATTGGTAATTTAGCAATACAATAAAAAGCGCCACTTGGTTTTGGGCAAAACACACCGTCGATCATGTTTAAAGATTCAATAACAAAATCTCTGCGCGCAATGTATTCCGTTTTTACTTCCGCAAAATAACTTTTAGGCGTATCAAGTGCTGCTTCTGCGCCTATTTGTCCGTAACTTGGCGGACTTAACCTTGCCTGCGCAAATTTAAGCGCCGAGGAAATAACTTCTTTATTTTTGCTGATCATGGCGCCAATACGGGCACCACAAGCGCTGTAACGTTTACTGATAGAATCTAAAAGAATAACATTGTTTTCGATACCATCTAAATGCATCACACTAATATATTCTTTATCATCATAACAAAATTCGCGGTACACCTCATCGCTTAATAAAAAGAGATCGTGTTTTTTTACAAGATCGCGTAAAGCTTCCAACTCTGCCTTAGTATACAGGTAACCTGTTGGGTTACCCGGATTGCAGATCATGATACCTTTTGTTTTAGGCGTAATTACTTTTTCAAAATCTGTTATTTTAGGTAAGGCAAAACCGGTATCAATAAAACTTCTTACAGGTTTAACCACCACATCTGCGGCACAGCTAAAACCGTTATAGTTTGCGTAAAAAGGTTCAGGAATAATAATTTCATCGCCGGGGTTAAAACAAGTAAGCATAGCAATTTCAATTGCTTCGCTACCACCACAGGTAATAATCACTTCGTTGTGATCGATGTTTATATTATACTCTTTATAATAACCACACAATTTTTTACGGTAACTTTCGTTCCCGGCACTGTGGCTATATTCCAACACTTTAACGTCGGCATTTTTTACTGCATTCAAAAAAGAAGCAGGCGTTTCAATATCGGGTTGACCAATATTTAAATGATAAATTTTTACACCTTTCTTTTTTGCAGCTTCTGCAAAAGGCACCAATTTACGAATTGGTGAGGCAGGCATAACCGTTGCTTTTTTAGAAACTTTAGGCATTTCTTAAAGAGTTTTATCTATTAATCTCTGAATTTACTTTTTCCAAATGTTTTTTTCTTTTCTCCACCCGATTCATTACTACGGCTGTAAGATTTTTTCTCACCACTTCCACTACTCTTATCTCCACCGTAACCTGATGAATTTCTTGGGCGTTTAAATCCACCTTCGCGTTTCTCTCCGCTTTTGTAGCCACCGCCACCGCTTTTATAACCGCCGCCGCCACTTTTGTAGCCGCCGCCACCACCTTTATAGCCGCCACCGCCACCGCGTCTTTCGCCTCCACCATCACCATCTTTCATACGACGGTTACTAACTTCTAACGAGATCTTACGGTTATTAAATTCCAGGTCTTTAGAGTTCATTGCTAAAAATTCATCAACAAGTTTACTCTCGGTTTCAAAGAAAGAGAAAGAACTCTTTACATCAATATTAAATATCATACGTGTATGAACTTTAACACTGTCTGCTAAGAAGTCTTTTAAACTATTCATATTAAAGCCATCCATAGAACCCATGTTCACAAAGAAACGGGTTGTACGTCCGCCACCAAAAGCGCCATCTACTGCACCTTTAACAATGTTAAGGTCTGGTGCATTTTGATAATATTCATGGAAACGGTTAAACTCTTCACTAATAAAACGTTTAATTAATTCTTCTTTAGAAAGTTCTTTTAACTCTTCGTAAATAGCCGGTAAAAAACTTTCAATCTCTTCATCTTTCACTTCTACATTATGTAGTTTGTGAACTAAATTAAATAATTGTTTCTCGCAAACGTCCAAACCGTTAGGAACATCTTTTTTCTCAAACTTCTTTTTAATGATACGTTCAATATCTTTTATTTTGCTACTATCTTTTGGAGTAATAATTGCAATGGCAATACCTGACTTACCTGCACGGGCTGTACGGCCTGTACGGTGCGTGTAATTTTCAACATCTTCAGGTAAATTGTAATTAATAACGTGTGTTACATCACTCACATCAATACCACGTGCTGCCACATCGGTAGCAACTAACATTTGTAAAGTGTGGCTACGGAAACGTTTCATTACAAAATCACGTTGACTTTGAGAAAGATCGCCATGTAAAGCATCGGCACTGTAACCATCTTTGATTAAAGAATCGGCAACTTCCTGTGTTTCTGCTTTTGTACGGCAAAATACTATCCCAAAGATCTCCGGATAATAATCTACTACACGCTTGAGCGCTAAATAACGGTCGCGGCCCTGAACCTGATAATAAACGTGCTCTAAATTATCTGCTCCTTCATTCTTTTTGCCAGTGCTGATCTCAACAGGATCGCTCATGTAATTTTTTGCAATACGCTCCACTTCTCTTGGCATGGTAGCGCTAAATAACCAGGTGTTTTTTTGACCCGGAGTTTCTTTTAATATAACATCAAGATCATCCTTGAAACCCATGTTAAGCATTTCATCGGCCTCATCTAACACCACAATTTTTACGGTGCTAAGATTAATCACTCTGCGCTCTATCATGTCAATTAAACGACCCGGAGTAGCAACAATAACCTGCACACCGCGTTTAACATCTTTAATTTGACCATCGATACGCGCACCACCATAAATAGCAGTAACACCAAAACCACGCATATATTTACCGTAATTTTTAATGTCATTAGTAATTTGCATACATAATTCGCGGGTTGGCGCTAATACTAATGCCTGAACCGTTTTATTATCGCAGTTTATTAAGTTTAAGATCGGTAAACCAAAAGCAGCCGTTTTACCTGTACCAGTTTGCGCCAAGGCTACAAGATCGGTTGGTGTTTTTGCTAATAATGGGATTGTTTGTTGTTGAACGGGCGTCGGATTTGTAAAACCCAGATCGGTAACAGCTTTTATAAGGTCGTCGTTAAGACCAATTTCTTGAAAAGTCATTTTAATTGTTTTAATTTATACATTAACTGCTAAAAACACCCCGCAGTTAATGTACACATGCCAAACAAAAATGGCGGGAGGATTTTTAAGACGGGGCAAAGATAGGTTATTTTTATGTAATAAAATAGTTATTACCACTTTTTAACCAAATAACCAGCAGAATTTTCTATTTTTGTGACGCAATTATGGATCATCATTACGCAATTATAATGGCTGGGGGTGTAGGCACAAGATTTTGGCCTATGAGTACAACACAGCACCCTAAACAGTTTTTAGACATTCTTGGAACAGGTAGTACTTTACTGCAGGATACATATAAACGTATGCTAAACGTTTGTTCAAATGAGAATATATATATAGTAACGAGTGCATCGTACGAAGAATTAGTTGCAGAACAATTACCAAGCCTTCCGAAAGAAAATATTTTATGCGAACCATCGCGCAGGAATACCGCGCCATGCATTGCATACGCTTCTTATAAAATTCACAAACGCGATCCAAAAGCAATAACCATTGTTGCTCCCAGCGATCATCTTATTAAAAAACAAGATACGTTTGTTAAAGCTATTGCATCTTGTTTTGAAAAAGCAGAAAAAGAAGATTGTTTAATTACATTGGGTATTAAACCTACACGTCCTGATACCGGTTATGGTTATATACAATATGTTGAAAGTGATGTTGCGGAAAAAGATAAACGTATTTATAAGGTAAAAACATTTACAGAAAAACCCGATCATGAAATGGCCGATTTTTTTCTAAAAAGTGGTGATTTTTTATGGAACTCCGGTATTTTTTGCTGGAGTACAAAAAGTATTATCTCTGCTCTTGAAAAGAACGACCCTGAACTTGCAAACGTTTTTAAAGACGGGGTAGATGTTTATAATACTGATAAAGAAAAAGAATTTATAGTTAATGCCTATAACATCTGTAAGAATATCTCTATTGATTATAGTGTTATGGAGAAAGCGAAAAATGTATACGTAAGGGCCAGCATTTTTGGCTGGAGCGATCTTGGAACCTGGGGAAGTCTTTATACACACATTCCAAAAGATAAAAAGCACAATGCTCTGGTTGGCAAAAATATAATTACCTACGATTGCAATAATTGCATCATTCAGGTACCAAAAGACAAATTGGTTGTTTTACAAGGACTTGAAGATTACATTGTTGTGGAAAGTGACGGCGTATTAATGATCTGTAAAAAACAGGACGAACAGCAAATAAGGAATTTCGTTAACGATGTAAAGGTAAACAAGGGCGAAAAGTTCGTATAATTTTGTTGCATCTTCATGTTATTTTGTTGCATTAACAGGCCTTAACAAATAAATTTGATTTTTTGGCATCATGCTTGTGTATATGTATTAAATCTTAAAATTATCCTAATTATGAAAACACAATTATCAATTTTTGCTGGCTTATTTTTTTTAAGCCTTATTACTTTTGGTCAAAAAGTAAACCTGGTTATTTTTGCCGAAGACGGCGATAAATTTTATGCCTATATAAACGGCATTAAGCAAAATAATGTAGCCGAAAGTAACGTAAAGGTTACAGATGTAACCCCAAACATTAGTTTACGAATTGAATTTGAAGACAAAGCATTGCCGATCTTAAAACAAAATATGGCTTTAGAGGCCGGTTTTGAACATACCGCTAAAATAAAACGCGATATGAAAAAACAAATGAAGTTGCGTTATTTTGGGTCTGTGCCTTTAAATGAAGCCGCAAGTAATGGCGCTTCAACTGTTGCTTACCATACCGCCGAAACAACCGGCAACAATTATAATACAAGCACAACTAACGACAACAGCAACACAACAGTTACTACTACAACAAGAACTTCAACTGCAAACTCAACAACCAATCCAAACAACGCCGGGGTTAGTATTAGTATGAATGGAACAGGAATAAACATGAATTTAACCGGAATGGATATGGAAGGTACTAGCAATGTACATTCAAGCACTTCAACTACGGTAACAACTACAACTTCGTCTTCAAACTCATCTCCTAAGAACAATACAAGTTATACCGAAACACAATCATCAACAGGATCGGGTTGTAGAGCAGCCATGACACAGGCAAGTTTTGATAGCATGAAAAAATCGGTTGAATCGAAACCTTTTTCGGATACAAAAATGAGCACAGCAAAGATTGCAACGAAAAACAACTGTGTATCTGCAAATCAGGTAAAAGAAATTTGCAAATTATTTAGTATGGATGACGACAAATTAACCTATGCAAAATTTGCTTACGACTATTGTGTTGATAAAGGAAACTACTACCAGGTAAGTGAAGTATTTTCGTTTAGTTCAACTACCGATGAGTTAAATACATTTTTAGAAAAACATTAAACCCGTGCTAAAAAAACTAACTAAAAAAAGGATAGCTTTTGCTATCCTTTTTCTTCTCATCATCTTTCAATTCTTTAGAATAGACAAAACTGTAAAGCCAGTTGACATAAGCACAGATATTATATCCGTTACACATGCTGATGCTGAAGTGGCTTCTATCTTAAAAGTATCTTGTTATGATTGTCATTCCAATCAACCTTCTTACCCATGGTATACAAATATTGCCCCTTTTTCGTGGTGGATAAAAAATCATATAAATGAAGGCAGTCATCATCTTAACTTCTCGGAATGGGGAACTTATTCTCAAAAAAAGAAAGATCATAAACTGGAAGAATGTACAGAAATGGTTGAAGCAGATGAAATGCCGATGTCGTCGTATACCTTAATGCATAAGGATGCCAGGTTATCCGAACTTCAAAAAAAGAAGTTGATTGACTGGTTTACAAGTATAAAGGGACTATAAAATGGTTGCTTTAGGCCAATTTTGTGCCAAAAAGCGTCGAAAAAATCTTTAAGAAATATTTTTTGTTTCAAACAATTTTCTGTAATATTGTATAAGTATTATTACAGTTGCATTTTCTTGCAACCAACAATCAATCAAAAATTAAAATAAAATTTAACCCAAATAACTAATTATTATTAATCCTATTTATGTTTCAGGAACCCGAATTGAACGGTAAGACATTACCGGAATTAAAAGACATTGCAAAAACCCTCATTATAGATCCCAAAGGTTTAACCAAAGCCGAACTCATCGCCAAAATAATTAGAAAATCAAATACAATTTCAAAACTAAAACCCGGAATTTCAAAAAGCGACAATAAAGACATGAAAGAAAAAAGGCCACGTAAGATCGTAAAACTTGATCCTATTATCGAAGACACTAAACAGGAGATCACAAGTGTTCCTGCTGAAGAAGAAATTATAATTCAACCTGTTGTAAAAATAGCTGAAATTGAATCAGAAGAAAAAGCATCTGATGATATTTCAAGCAATGATGAAACTACAATTGAAAATAATGATTCAGAAGAAAGTGGTGTTTCGGGAATGCCGCAGGTTGAAATTGAACCGGTAAAAAAACACGAAAAAGTATATTACAATTTTGATAACATCGTTTTTGCAACGGGTGTATTAGAGATCATGCCCGATGGTTATGGTTTTTTACGCAGCTCTGATTACGATTATTTAAACTCGCCCGATGACGTTTATGTTTCGCAATCTCAAATTAAATTATTTGGATTAAAAACAGGTGACGTTGTAAAAGGCGGCGTTCGCCCTCCAAAAGAAGGAGAAAAATATTTTCCATTAATTAAAGTAGAACAAATAAATGGTCGCGATCCTGGTTTTGTGCGTGACCGTGTGATCTTTGATTATTTAACGCCTTTATTCCCTAACGAAAAACTAAAACTAACCGGTCACCCGCAAGAAAATTTAAGCATGCGTGTTATGGATATGTTCTCGCCAATTGGTAAAGGACAACGTGGTTTAATTGTGGCGCAGCCTAAAACAGGTAAAACCGTTCTATTAAAAGACGTTGCCAATGCTATTGCTTACAATCATCCTGAAGTTTATTTGATTATTTTATTAATTGATGAACGTCCGGAAGAGGTTACCGATATGGCACGCAGCGTAAAAGCCGAAGTTGTATCAAGTACCTTTGATGAGCCTGCAGAGAAACACGTAAAAATTGCCAACATTGTTTTAGAAAAAGCAAAACGTATGGTTGAGTGCGGACACGATGTGGTTATTTTATTAGATAGCATCACACGTTTAGCGCGTGCTTACAATACGGTTTCACCAGCAAGCGGTAAAGTTTTGACCGGTGGTGTTGATGCGAACGCGTTACATAAACCAAAACGTTTTTTTGGTGCCGCACGTAAAATTGAGAATGGCGGATCATTAACTATTTTAGCAACTGCTTTAACTGAGACAGGTTCTAAAATGGACGAGGTCATTTTTGAAGAATTTAAAGGAACCGGTAATATGGAATTGCAGTTGGATAGAAAATTATCTAACCGCCGTATCTATCCTGCTATTGATCTTTTAGCTTCATCAACACGTAGAGATGATCTTTTAATGGATAAAGAAACTTTAACACGTTTGTGGGTATTACGTAAGCACTTAGGTGATATGAACCCACAAGAAGCAATGGAGTTTTTATTAGAAAGATTACGTCGTACACAAAACAACGAAGAGTTTTTAGCCAGTATGAACGGGTAGAGATTATAAATGCAAAATTTTAAATTAAAAAGCGATCATTAGAAAACCGTGAACAAAAAAGGACTTTATTTCGGGATAGCATATAGCATCACAGCAATTGCATTAAAATTATGTGTTGTTTTAGGCGGTTACTCTTTATCTACTTTCGGTTATTTTTATTCAGGTATTACATCTGTACTTTTACTTATTCCCTTTTATTATTTAGCAGTTAGAGGCGTAAGAAGCGAACGTGGTGGCATTATTGGCGGAAGAGAAGTGTTGCGTATCTGTTTAACTATTTTTGCAGTGGGCGCTGTTTTAGTAAGTATCTATAATTATTTTGAATTTGAATACAGCGGCAAAGCTTTAGCCATTGATTATTATAACAGCGAACAATTTATGACCTTCTTAAAAGCGCAGTCAAAAATTAAAGCAGAAGA
Organism: Heterotrichella gracilis; assembly: GCA_032358255.1. NCBI lineage: Eukaryota > Xanthophyceae > Tribonematales > Xanthonemataceae > Heterotrichella > Heterotrichella gracilis. The sequence continues at coordinate 138,046 of JAULBX010000002.1, forward strand.
TTATCAAAAAATTATTGCAGAACAAATTAAAAATTCAGAAGTTTCTGCATTTAAAGCAACCACCGGAAAATTATTCTCGTTTATTTTAATTGGTGCTATTAGTGCATTTATTACTTCGGCAATAATGAAACGCTCTCCTAAATAACTGAACGATTATAACGCTGGTCGGCTTGCGTGCAGACGCCAAGTTGAATTAGAGTTAATAGGTCTGTAGATAATAAGTTCTGGTCCAGTCGCCATTCCTTGAGATGTTTTTTGAAAGAATTAAAGTTGTGTCAGTGATGGATTTAATTTTCATTTCTCCGCCTATTGTTCTATCACCATAATCTTTGCTATATTCATTTATGTTAATAATTAAAGTTTTTGACTTAAAGGTCCATGAACCGGTTGCCCACCTAAAACCATATTTGGAGAATTTTCCAGAACTGTCAAGTTTAAGAAATTGCTTGTCGATATAGGTCCCATCACTCAAAAAATTGGGATAAACAGAAAGTCCATGATCAATAAAATGCTCTCTTGCAACACCATACTCTTTTTTCTCTTTATTTATAGTTTCGTCAAATTTCATAAGATGCCATCTTTTTGTTATAAGCGCTTTTTTACTTTTTTGTCGTTATTTAAAACAATACTGTATGGCTTGTAACTTTGGAAAATTATTGTGACAAATAAAAAAATTGTCAAAAATAACATAGCCTTATTAAATTTATTTCTCATATGTCTGTAAATTCAGATGTTCGCCACTTGCAGCGATATGATTTGCACAGAGAATAAAATCGGTGACCATCTGCTTAATCTGTGCTATCAGCGTTCCATCACCTAAACAAAGTTATCTTTCCTTTTCTCGGCGTTTTTTTATCAGATCCTTTTTCTATGCTTTCTATCTGGTAAATATAGGTTTCTTCAGGACAAAGATTTCCTTTAAAACGCCCATCCCATTTTCCACTCGTGCTGTTGGTAGAAAATACAATGTTATCCCATTTATCCATGATGGTCATTTTAAAATAACTGTATTCGCATTGCAGTACCGGAAAAAAATAATCATTACGGTTATCTTCATTTGGCGTAAAGCTGTTTGGAATGATCATTTCACAATCGCAGGCTTTTAGTTTTACTTTAATACTATCGGTTTGTTGTCCGCAATTTTTACTATCAGATCGTATCCAATAGGTTCCATCACCGGTAACGGTTATAGACGGCGACGTAGAACCTGTATTCCATAATACTTTTGTTCCCGGATTTACTTTTACACTCAACACTTTATTCTCTTCGCTTAAGCAAAAAGAAACATCATTATTTATACCTGTAACTGCTCCCGGCAAAATTTTTATTTTGGCAGTATCGCTCACTGTGCAACCCAAATTGGTGATCTTCACCCAGTAGGTAGCTGAATTTTCTACTTTAATGCGTTGTGTTGTTTCGCCTGTACTCCAGAAGTAAAGCATTCCCGGGTTCTTTGCATCAAGCATAAATGGCTTCCCTTTACATAAAGTACTATCGCGCAAAAATAATTTTGGTTTGGCGTACATTTTCACAACGGTACTATCTAGATAGGTTGTTTTACCAGAAACCACTTTTACATAATATTTTTCAAGTTGATTCTTTGCTTTTATTTTTTTGGTATTATAAATAATTCCAATACTTTTTGCCCGCCATTCGGTTGAAGCATTTTTTTCGAAGGTTTGTTTTAATTCTATAATAGCACTATCGCCATAACAAAAACCGGTTGTATCGGGTAACAAATTTTTCTGCGAAAACACATTCGCGACAAAAAACAAAAATAAATATGTAATTATATTTTTAATAATTATTGTTCCAATTCAATTGTTATTTTAGTTCCTGAATCTTTTGGGTTAACGGTAGATTTATCTACCATAGTTACCTTTTGGCTCTTACCTGTTAATTTTGAGTTGATCTCTAAAATAGTTTTAATAGTGCTCGTACCTAAAGATTTGTGTCCCGTTTTTGCGTGCTCCTTAGCTTTTATCAAGCCTATTCCATCGTCTTCAATAGTAATTAATAGTTTTGTTTTACTTTCCCGTTTAAATGTTACATACAACGTTCCATGTGATTGTTTTGGCAAGATACCATGTATGATACAATTCTCAACATGTGGTTGAATGATCATGTTTGGAATTTTAATTTCTGCGCCATTCAATTCTTCATCTAAATTAATAACGTAATCGAATTTATTTTTAAAACGCTCTTTCTCTAGTTCAAGGTAATACGTTAAACGCGCTATTTCATCATTCAAAGTAATATCGCTTTGCGATGCTTTTTCGATGATCATACGAATTAAACGAGAAAATTTAGCAAGATACTCGCTGGCCTTTAAACTGTTGTTAGTGTTTATATAATTTTGAATTGAGGTTAGTGAGTTAAAAATAAAATGTGGGCTCAATAACGCATTCATTGCCTGGTGTTTTAATAAATTAACCTGTTGTTCTTCCTGTAAACGCTTGGTTGCTTTGATCTTTACTCGCTTTACCCAAACAAAACTTATGCCACTTATTAATAACAAACCACCAATGGTGAACAGCCAGTAGATCCATTGAGTTTCAGTCAGTTTTTGCTCTTTTTTGATCAGAACAACGGCATTTTGACTCCACGAAATATTATCAGATGAGGCAGCAATTTCAATTTTGTGTTTCCCGCCCTCAATAGATCCTAATTCAAAAGAGGTGTTCTCGATGATCTTCCAATCACCATTGTCCCTGCGATAACGGTAGTACTGTTTGCTTGGTTTATTAAAATATGGGCTATAAAAATAAATAGAGATGTCACTTTGATTCGAACCCAGGGTTATTGTATCACTGGTAGTATTTAGATTTTTACCATCAACGTAGATGTAATTGATAACAACAGGTTTTAAAACAGGGTCAAAATCAGTGATGTCTTTTAAAGTGGCAATTGAAATTCCGCGCGCTGTAGAGATACAAACATTTTGTTCGTTCAAGGTAATATCGTTTATGGAATTGGAAGGAAGTCCGGTTGATTTATTAAGGATCTTTAATGGCTTTAGTTCTTTATCGCAAATAAAAACACCGTCTAATGTGGCCAACCATATTTGGCCGTTAAACTCTTTTATTTTTTTTACGCCGTTCAATCTTAAATTACCAATTTGCTGAATTAATTTTTTTGCGCGCACATCGGTAATACCCGCTTCGTGAGCGGCATAAAGTTTCCCGTTTATCAATGCTATGTCATTTATCTTATAATTTAATTCGGGACTAACAACACTATGGTATTTTTTACTTTTAAAATCGTAAACAAAAAAGCCGGTGCTTGTTGCAACAAATAACGAGTCGTTATCTTTTAATAAAGCATTTACAGAAACGCGATAATCGGGAAAAGAAATTAATGTATCTAACGTTTTTGAAGCGTCACCATTTCCTAATAAAACATTTGCCTGCCAGTCGGCCACAATACTTTTGTTATTCTCTAAAGGCAAAAATTGTTTTACTATAATGGGTTTAAAATGATAGATCTTTTTTGAATCTGAGAATATTGATTGGCTCATATCAAACTGACTTCTTTTAAAATAATAGATAATACCATTTATTTCGCTGATACCGTTAATGGGCTCAGTAATAAACTCGTCGGGATGCGATAATACTTTTGTTTGATAGTTATTTACATTTAAACCAAATAGACCGTTACTAGTAGCGGCGAATAATAAATTCTGTTTAAAATAAACCTCGTTTACATTTAATACCTTACTTTTTAAAGTAAAATTAATTGAGTTAAAAAACGGATTCTGAAGAAAATAAACGCCATCGCTATAAGTACCAACCCAGATATTTTGTTGTTTGTCTTTGTAGATACAGTTTATTAATGTTGGCGGAATGCCAAGGATATCAAACACATCGTAAGTAATTTCGTTCTGGTATAAATATAAATTCTCATCCGGATAAGAAGTGAACCAAATACGCCCGTAATCATCGGAAATAACTTTAGAGATACTTTTTTCGCCACCTAACTGAAAGGTAACACCTTTATTCTTGTATTTTGGAGTTATTACCGATTCTATTTTATTATTATTTAAAATATAAATTTTCCCTGCACTTCCAATTATTAATTTTCCATCTTTTGATTGGGTGATGGAATTGATCTTAGAACCTTTTAAAACATCCATCTTTGTTTGAACACCATCGGTTGCATCATACAAGCCATCTGTGCGCCCTACTAAAATTCTGTTGTCGGTGGTTTTAAATAAACAAAAGGCCTGGTTAATATCGTCTTTTTTATTTTTCTTAAATTCATCCGGCAATTTTTTTCCGGTAGTAAGATCAATAATAACAATGCGTATTTGTGTAGTTAGTAAATAAGCAAACTTATCAGTAATAATAAAATTATCGGCTGCGTTCGCGTATTTTAAATTAGGCTCGAACTGGTATTTTTTTGTTCTAAGATTAAAGTTGGAAATACCTTCGTCACGAATAGATAAAAGCAATTCGGTGGAATTTTTTAATGATACATTTAATAGCGCGTTACTTTTTAAGCTGTCGATATTTAATTTATCAAATTTGTAACCATCATAAAAATAAATACCATTTTGCGTGGTAAAATACATCAATCCATTTTGGTGCTGCTCTATATTAAAAATGTTGGAGTTATTTAATCCTTCTTCGCTACCCAGTTTTTGAAAGTTAAAGGATGGTGTTTGTGCCTTACCAAAATTTAAAATTAAGGCAAACAAAAAAACAGAGTATATGTAAAGAGATCTTATACTTTTAACTATTAATTAAACACAAATAACCTTTAAAGTATAAAAATACAAAAAGCCCGTAAACGGGCTTAGTATTTGAACGAATTTTTAAACTATTTGGGCGAAACGGATTTGGTTTTAATAAACTCCGAAAACTCCTGTATACGGGCTTTGCTAACCTGAACGTGTGTGCCATCACTCAAGATCACTTCTCCGCCTTCGTTATTACTGTATTCTTTTACATAATTAACGTTTATCAAGGCTGAACGGTGTATCCTAAAAAAATCAACAGTTGGTAAAATGGCCTCAAATTCTTTTAATGTTTTGCTTGCTACAATTTTTTTCTGTCCGTTTAAAAATAAATTAGTGTAATTGTCACTAGCTTCCAACCACACTATATCTTTAAAATCAACTAAAGTAAAACCTTTGCTATGGCTTATCAATACAATATTTTTATCGGCTTCGGCTTTACCTGATGTTACGGCCGGCTTACTTTCGTAATGTTGAACCACCTTACGTATAGCGCCTTGCAGCTCGCTTAACATTAATGGTTTTAATAAATAATCTGTTGCTCCTGCTTTAACTGCAGTAATGCCATGCTCGCTATATGCAGTTAAAAATACCACACAAAAATCGCGATTATAAATACCCTCCAACATTTGAAAACCGTTCATACCGGGCATATTAATATCTAAAAAAACAACATGCGGTTTTAACTCCTGTATTTTGGTCTTTCCTTCCGGACCGCTGGCGGCTTCACCAATTACTTCAATTTCGCTACAATAATTCTGAAGCATGCTGCGCGTATTGCTTCTACTGTCTTCTTCATCGTCTATAATAACTGCGGTGTATTTTTGCATAGCATTAATTTTTTACTAATCTAAACATTAATATTAAATAAAATTTCTGACTTATTGAAACATAGTTTTTATTGAGTAAATGAATGTTTTTAAGCTAAAATTTCGTGGAGCTTATATTTTTTATAATAGGTCTTTAATAGGCTGTGCGCCTCTTTTAGAAGAGAAGCGTGTGTGTATTTTGCGTTTAGCTGCTTAGATGCTAAAATTGCAGAATTAATGCCCTTTTCGGTATTTGTCTTACGGATAGATTTTTCGAGAACCTCAAGCGCAAGGCTTTTATCCTTTATCTTGCCTGTATTTTCTATTACATAACTTAAAGCATAAAAGGCTTTTTTATTTAGGTCAATATGGTCTACAAGATTTTTTTTTACCGGCAGTTTATTAAATGGGTTTTTGAGTTCGTTAGCTGTAATAAATTCTTTTTCCCAATTGTATTTTTCTTTTACATCTTTTAAAACTATCAATCCCTGAAAACTTTCGCCATAAATACTTATCCATCTTAATTTGCGACGCAACTCGTGCACCTGCTCTTCCATATCATCAAACGCTTTTGGATATTGATCAAAAAAATCACAGCTTTCTTTTAACTCAGATTTAATTTCTTCATGCAGTTTTAAAATGAGGTTCTTATCATTAAAATTAATCTTAAATCTGGCGCCCATTTTTTGCAGATCGTCAAGATAAAAATCATTTTTCCGCAATTTAGCATTCAGTTTATCAATAGTTTTCTCCAGTTTTTTTGAGATATATTCTAATTGCTGAAGATGAACGGTCTTTAATTTTGAAAAATTGGCGAGCATAACAAAGTAATGGTCCAGTTCGCCTAAATAATCTTCCAACTTTTTAATGGTGGCGTGCCATGCTTTAATTTCTTTATCCTCAAATAACTTATTAGAGACCCGCAAAATAGATTCTGCCATAAATAAAGACATTCTTGCTTTATTTTTATAAAGGAACATAGCAGGATTAGAGTTTATTTTTGCTTTTTTAAATAATACTTCTAATTGCTTGCAATAGATCTGGAACGGAAAATGAGGCGTATTAGCCATAAGGGAAAATTTGGTTTTTAATGGTTTGAAGTTGTATAGTAAATATAACTAAAACAAATTAATAACAAATATGTTTAAATAAAAAACAAAAAAGCCCGAAACCATGACGGCCCGGGCTTAAACTAACAAATCTCAATTATTAGCTCTCTTTTTGTTTTAAAGTCACTTCGTTGGCTACGATCTCGGTGATATAACGCTTCTGACCGTCTTTACCAATATAATTGCGGGTTGTAAGGCGTCCTTCCACACTCACAAAGCTTCCTTTTTTAAGGTCTGCTTCTATTTGCTCAACCATTTTACCCCATGCTGTTACATAATGCCATTGTGTATCTTCAGCCTTTTCGCCGGTACGGGTTTTGTACTCTTCTTTTGTAGCCATCGAAAAACGCGCTACTTTATTGCCATTATCAAAAATTTTAATTTCGGGGTTGTTACCTAAGTTGCCTGTTAATTGTACTCTGTTTGTTGTGCTCATGATATTTATTTTTTATATTTTATTATTTAATTTATTTATTGTTTTATTTACTACGCTGCTTTTTGGTACGATACAAATAATTCGTTTGCAACTATTTCTGTACTGGTTCTTTTTGAACCGTCTTTACCTGTGTAAGTGCGGTTAACCAATTTACCATCTATTGTAACCTGTGTGCCTTTATATAAGATACGCTCGGCTATGTTGGCCAGGCTGCCCCATGCTGTGATCGTGTGCCACTGTGTGTTGGTTACTTTCTCTCCTTTTTTGTTAGTGAAGGTCTCGTTGATCGCAACTGCGAAACGGGCCAGCTTGCTTCCGTTATCTAAAATTTTTACTTCCGGGTTTGCGCTTAAGCGGCCTACTAATTGTACGTGATTTTTAATGTTCATCATGTCTTTGTTTTTTTACTTGTTATTATTTATTTTTTGTTTTTACATTTTATCGTTTAAAGCTTAATTAAAATTGCGCTACTTCAAATCGACAGGACAAAGGTGCGGCGACATCCAAACTTTATTCGGTTATTAACTAATTGTAGATGGATAAAAGCGTTTGTAAACGTTTGTTGTCGAATAAAACAGCTGATAATCAATTAGTTAAACTAAAGTTGATTTTTTTAAGAAAAAAACGATTTTCGTGAAGTTTTAGGATAATTAGTGAAATTTTGAACCACAAAGCACACAAAGTTTTTGCACAAAGAGCACGAAAAGATCAAAAAAACTTGTTAAACATTGCGCCTTCTTAGCGCACTTTGTGGTTAAGCATTTAAAGAAGTATTAAACTTTAAACCCAATTACAGTAATATCATCCACCTGCTCTAACTCCCCTTGCCATTTTTTTAAAGTGTCGGACAAAATGTTTTTCATTTCGGCAAGTGGTTGCTGCGCTGCGTCGACGATTATCTTTTGTAGATTCTTGTATTTGAATTTTTTTCCGCCTACTCCGCCAAACTGATCAGCATAACCATCCGAAAAAGTTAACACCACATCGCCCTCCTGCAAAGTAATTTCATTTAAAGTAAATGGCTGCATGTTGCCGTACGAAAATCCAACCGGGAATTTATCTGCTTTATGTTTTATTAATTCGCCATTGCGCAAAAGCCATAACGAATTATTGGCACAAGAAAATTGCAACTTTAATGTTTTAAAATTATAACGCATCATCACCATATCCATGCCATCCTTTGACTGCTGTTTTTGATTGGCGGTGGAAAAGATCTCAAGGATTCCATCTCTTAATTGATCCATGATCTTATCGGTATCGCGGATATTTCGTTCCTTCACTATCTCGTTTAATTTAGAAACGCCTATTAAACTCATAAATGCTCCCGGCACACCGTGCCCGGTACAATCGGCATTGGCAATTAAGATCTCTTTGTCGTCTTTATAAGCCCAGTAAAAATCGCCACTCACAATATCTTTTGGTTTAAAGAAAATAAAATAATCCTTAAAACTATTGGCAAATAGATCGTCTGACGACAATAAGGCTTTTTGAATTTGCTTAGCGTATTGAATACTGTCTGTTATATCTTTATTTTTTTCTTCAATAATGGAACTTTGTTTAATAACCTCCTTATTAACAAAAGAAAGTTCTTTGGTTAGTTTTTTCATACGGCGATAACCCCACAGCATCAGTAAGAAAACGATAAACGAAATAATAAGGCCAACCACCAACATGGCGCGCTGCGTATTGCTTTTATTTAGCTGATCGCCCTGCATTTTAATTTTAAGATCGGCAATTTGCAGTTCCTGTTGCTTTTTTTCGCTTTGATATTTCTCTTCTGCGTTGGCAATGTCATTTGCTTTTGACTCATTAAGCAGGCTATCCCGGTAACTCCTGCTCAGTTTAAAATTCTCGTAGGCTAATTTATATTCACCCCGCTGGTAGTAAATATCAGCCAAACCACTGGCACCATTGGCTATCCATTCTTTATATTTTATTTGCCGGGCTATCCATAAACCGCGCTTATAATATTCTATGGCTTTATCCCAATTTTTTTGCTCTATGTACACGCTGCCAATATTAATTAAAGCGCCCGCCATGTAAACCGAATCTTTTAGTTCCATTACCACGGCTAACCCTTTGTTGTAGTAGGCCAAAGCGCTATCATATTTTTTATCGTTATTATAGGTAATGCCTAAATTATTATAAATACCGGCCAGGCCGCGGGCATTATTGTATTTTTTAGTAATGGTTATTCCTTTATAAAAATAAAAATAGGCCGAATCGTACATTTTTAAATTAGTAAAACAACTTGCCAAACGCAACAAGGAGTTAGAGGTTACTTTTTCAGAGATCTCTGATCGTATCTTTAAAGCCGTTCGGTGGTAATCTACCGCTTTCGTATAAACATTCATTTGCTCCTGGATAAAACCCATATAGGAATTAGCATCACCAAGTGCTTTTTTATTTGTCTCGCCGTTTATGTTCTTTAAGGCAACTAGTAAATAAGACTGTGCTTTTTCATATTCTTCCTGTTCTTTAAAACATATGCCCTTTAGTAGGTTTGCAATTCCGGTTAAATTTTTACTTCGATTCTTTTCAGTAATAACAATAGCCTCTTCAGCCAGCTGTTTACAATCTTCTGACCTATATTCCCTCTGATAAATGTCAAACAAAGCAGAGATCTGCATTATTTTAGCGGAGTCGTTCTTTTCAATAGCAATAGCTGCTTTTAAGCTGTCGGCTTTTGAGATTTGAGAAAAAGAAAAATTTGCAGCCAATATAGCACAACAAAAAAACAGGATGGTATTTCCGTTAAGGCCTTTCAATTTGTAATGAATTTTATTTTATAAACTTAATTATAAATTTAACCTGCGCAAAACAAATTTTACATAGATTATTAAAACCTCGGCCTTAAAAAGACCTGTGAATTACTAAATTTTTAGCTGAGAAGTGCATTGAGTATATTCGTGTAACCAATTATCAGTATTATGGAGCCTCTAAAGGAAATGTTCAACAAAAATTTTTACAACCGCTTTGCTGCAGAATTTAGTAAAGCAGATAAAAAATTTAATGCCGCACAATTTGTAAAAGATGTAACAAAAGATTTTGAGCCGCTTTCATTGAACGAACGTATGCGCAAGACCTCGCATACTTTAAAACAACATTTACCACAAGATTATAAAAAAGCCATTGAGATCATGTATAAAGTTATTCCACATACACAACGTGGTTATACTAATCTGGTATTTCCTGATTTTGTTGCCTTATATGGACATGATGATATTGACCTTTCTTTAGAAGCACTTAAACATTTTACAACATTTGGTTCTTCTGAATTTGCTATTCGTGAATTTTTAAAACGCGATTTTAATAAAACAATTAAAGTAATGCATACCTGGGCAAAAGATAAAAATGCCCATGTGCGTCGCCTGGCTTCTGAAGGCAGCCGCCCCCGCCTACCCTGGTCGTTTAAGCTGGAAGAAGTTATTAAGAACCCAAAAAGCACGCAAAGCATTTTAGAGACCTTAAAAACAGATGAAGAATTATACGTTAGAAAATCGGTTGCTAATCACTTAAACGATCATTCAAAAGACAATACTGATTTTATGTTGCAGCTTTTAAAAAGTTGGGATAAAAGCAATCCACACACCGCCTGGATCGTTAAACACGCGAGTAGAAGCCTTATTAAAAAAGGCAACGCCAACTCATTAGCGCTTTTTGATTTTGAAAAGAACCCAAAGGTAAAGTTGGATAAATTTAAGATCATTAAACCGAAAATAAAATTAGGCGAGAGTTTACACTTTGAGTTTGACCTGATCTCTGAAAAAAACACAAAACAAAAACTGGTAGTTGATTACATTATTCATTACCGCAAAAAAGGAAAAGAGCTTTCTGCCAAAGTTTTTAAGTTGAAAGAATTGGAATTAAAACCAAAAGAAAAAATAAGCATTAGCAAAAAACAAATGATGAAGGATTTTACCACGCGCAAACATTTTGCAGGAGAGCATATGTTGGAGATACAGGTGAATGGTAAGGTTTATGGGAAGCAGAAGTTTTATTTGAGTGTTTAAGATCACATTATCTTTCTTTGGAGTTTTTTACGAAGCAAAATGAATTTCTAAGAAAAGGGCGAGTGAGGATTATCTGAACTTATTCCTACGTCACTTTTTGCTTGATCAAAAAGTAACCAAAAAATCAAGGCTTTCTTAAAATTTCGCTAAAATCTAATTTTCTTCAAGCAGATGATTTAAGCGCTTCGCGAACAGCCAAAATCATCTTCGCGCATGCCAACGCTTTTGAAGAAAAAAGATTTTTAACGCAAAATTTTAAAAGGCCGCCACACTTTGTTTGCTCACGCGAACGGACGTAAGAATATACCTATTCTACCATACCTTGGCCACAGAGGCAAGGAGATAAACAAATTTTATTATCTTTATATATCAATAACCTTATTTCATGAAAAACTTAATTGTAACGGCCGACGATTACGGCGTATTTCCCTCCGTTAACCAGGGTGTAAAAGATGCTATTAAGAACAACAAAGTAAACTCCGTTGCTTGCATCAGCAATTATAAAGATTCGGTTAAAAATGTAAAAGAATTATTGAATGAGTATAGCGACAAAATAGAGATAGGCTGTCATCTTACTATTTCTTCCGGCGAAGCGTTGACGGTGCAAAACCACGAAGCGTTTTGTTACGGAAAAGTATTTCGTCCCTTCAGCAATTTAAATATTGATGCTATTGAAGAAGTGCCGGAGCTATTAGAAAAAGAATTACGCGCGCAGATAGATGTTTTTAAAGACAATAATATTCCTGTTACAAACTTAAGCTGCCATCATACAACACTCACTACTACATCCGGCTTATTAAAAGTGTATTTAAAAGTAGCGGCCGATTATAAAGTGCCCATACGATCGGTAAATATTATGCCTGCGGGTAAAGACAATACCTTTCGCAACATTCTAAATTTATTATTACTGCAACATGTGCCTAAAAAGAAATTACAAGAGATGCGGCGTTTTGGTAAAGAGATAAATGATTTCCTAAGCAATTACGAAGTAAAGATCTTAACGCCAAATGTTTTAGAAAGCAGCCACTATGGCCCCATACCACAGGCCGGTTTTTTAGATGCCATGGCAAAAATTGAAGTAAATAAAAAACACAAGAATCTCAACAAGTTCTTTAAAGATTTTAGTAAGAACGATCTTGCCAATGCAGAATTAATGGTACATCTCATCAGCGAAGACCTCAACCTTTTAGAAGAAGATGATGGAATTGATTATCCCGGTATAGACCAAAATTATTTTGACAGCCGCATGCTCGAATACAGATCGTTAAACTCTTTTGATTTTAGTGCTTACCCGGAAGTGAAAATGGGTTTTTGGAGAGAGTTGGCTTAGAAATTTAGCTCAAAGATTTACCAATGGCGTGGCAGCAATATAAACGGCAATCTGATATTAAGTATCTGTTAACATTTCTTAAAGACGAATAAAGCAGGCAATATCTCTATTACTTTTACGTTTTATTATTACTAACGTAATTTTTATGCTGGACCTGAGTAAAAAAATTTTAGAAAAAGTAAGTTTCGACAGAGCGCTTTTTTGTAAAGAATTAGCCAAAGCTATTAACTGGGTTAAACCCGACGAAAAAACAATTTTAAAAGTTTGGTGCTTAACTACTTTTGGTAGCGTATACCAAAAGGAGATATTGGATATTTTTGGGAGTTTAGGCTAAACGATCATTTGTTTTTCCTCACCCGCCCTTCGGGCAGCCCCTCATGGAGGGGGACAACCTGTATGCTCTTGTGGATTAGTGATGTACGCCTTCGGCAAATTCTTCGATCATTTTTTCGCAAAATGCAGGTAGGTCTTTTGGACTGCGGCTGGTAACCAAACCTTCGTCAACTACCACTTCTTCATCTACCCATTTTACACCCGCGTTTATTAGATCTGTTTTTATAGAATGATAAGAGGTCATTCGTCTTCCTTCAATATTATGTGTTTCAATTAATGTCCAGGGGCCATGGCAAATGGCGGCAATAGGTTTTCCTTCATCTAAAAAATCTGCAATAAAATCAATCACAAAATCGTTTACGCGTAATTTATCGGGGCTCATTACTCCGCCAGGCAAAACAAGTGCGTCATAATTTCCACTTTCTACTTCCTCAATCGTTGCGTCTACAGTAAATTCATCTCCCCAGCTTTTGTCTTTCCAGGCCTTTACTTTTCCCTTTTTTAAAGAGATCACTTCTACTTTAGCGCCTTGTTCTTCAAGGGCTTGCTTTGGTTTTTCAAATTCCGATTGTTCAAAGCCATCAGCAACAATTATCGCAACTAGTTTTCCGCTTAATTTCTTTTCCATAGTACTAAAATTTATTTTACTTATTACATGGAAATTTGATACCAGAAAAAAAGCCCCTTTTCGGGGCTCTTAATAATTTTTGCTTGCTCAATCGAGGATGATTTTATTATTGTACACTTCTTTATCCTGTTGAATAACTTTAATAAAATAGATACCGCGTGGCAGATCAGAAACACTCACATCAAATTTTTCTTTTCCTATCACGGCATTTTTTTGCCATATAATACGACCGCTAACATCATATATAAAAATATCGGAGTTATTTGAAGCGCTATTAATTTCTACAGTTATATTACTTTTACCCGGATTAGGGAATATCTTTATATCAGCTAAGTTGGTAGTAGATTCTGACAAACCCATAACACGACAGCATGAATTGTTTACATAAATATTTACTGTCTGGCAAACTACACAACAAACGGCTGTGCAAGGTGGTTTCCTGTAAGCGGTTATGCAAACTACATAATTTGTATTGGCATTAACAGTAGCTGTTGGATTGGCAATGTAAGGATTACTTAAGCCAATAGTTGGCGACCATACATAAGAATAATTAGTGCAATTACAATATGTGGATGTTAAAGCGGCGGTAAGTTGAACAACTGCCGGCCCACAACAAAAGGTTTGGTTAGGACTTGCAGAAATATTACACTGACCGCTTAACTTAAAATTACCACATATCATCACTATGATGATAGCGGCTAATTGAATTGTTTTTTTCATGACTTTTGTTTTTATTGGTTTATACTTTGACAATATAAAGCGTTAAAATCACAAAAACACCTACTGCCAGCAGTAGGTAAAACCGAAAAAAAAAGCCCCTTTTCGGGGCTATTCTGCGTCCGCATCGTCATTGCGAGCGATAGCGAAGCAATCTAAAACACTGTTTATCTATCAATTCTTGCTTATTTCTGCGTTTGAGATCGCTTCGGGCGAAAAGCCCTCGCGATGACGATGCGTTAGTGAGCCACAACCAATTTAATACTTCCCGCTGGTTTACCATCTACAATTAAGGTTGCAGGGTAAGTACCATTAGTTAAATTTTGCCCATCAAATGTGGTGCTTGTTTTTCCGCGCTCTAGCAAGAAAATAGTTTTCATTATTTTACCTGTCATATCGTAAATTACAACCTGCGCATTTTTTACATCGTCTAAAATATAAGCATCAATAGTTGTGCTGGTTGCAAATGGATTTGGATAGTTAGTTAATAATTTTGATTGCTCTTCAGCTATCACACCTTCTGTTTTCTTTTTAGTATACTCTTCAAAAGAGCCACTAATTTTTAATTGTACACGGCGGTTCAAAAATTGACCTTGCTCCGTTTCGTTAGTGGCGCGAGGCATCGTTTCACCTTTACAATTCATAATGATGCGCGAAGGATCTACACCTTTTGATTTTAAATAATCTACTACGCCAGTTGCACGCGTGCACGATAATTCCTGATTCAATTCTTCAGACCCTTGATTATCGGTGTGACCTGTAATGATTATTTTTCCTTTAGTATTATCTTTATATAGTTTCGCTAAGTTGTCCAACAAAGTTTTGTAGCCTTTGTCAATTTCAGAACTGTTCTTGCCGTACAATACATTGTAACTTTTTTCGTAGGAAACAAAACTTTGTCCTTCAATAAAAACACCACTGTCAAAAGAGTCATCACTAACGTCGGCAATACACATTTTTAAATGGTAGGTTTCGTAAGGTGTAACCGGTTGGCGGATCTCCATTAATTTAGTTAAGCCATCATATTCAATTGCAATGTTACCGGCAACGTTGCTTACAAAATAAGTCGGGTTAGACGGAACGGTACGCGAATACCTTGAGCCACCACCGTTAATAGAATTTACACTTACAGGAATTTCTGAATTTGGAACAACAGCTAAATTTTTTTCGCCGGTAATACCTTTACCGGTAATAAAAAAAGCAAAAGCATCGTTGTATTGCGAGCCAACATATTCATCGTACTCTTCAGAACCAAAAACATAATTAAAACTCAACGTATCGGCAGTTGGCACAATATCCAATTCAATTACACAAGCATCAAATGTTTTTTGTCCATGCAATATTTTTTCAAGATCAACACTCGTATTATCGGAAACAGTTTTTTGACCTCTGTTTTCCATTTTAGCATGTGTGTAATTTGACATACCAACAGAAGTATTGCCCGAACAAAGTCCGTTAATGCCTCCGGTTGTCATAATTAACCCTTTTTTCATACCCAAAACAGCTTTTTTGTCCTCAAAAAAACCAAAAGCTTCGTCGGACGATGTTTTGGTAATTGAGAAACTTTTTAATACTACCCCTTCGCCAACCAGTGTTTGCAATAGGTTTCGGGCATCGAAGTTACCCGTAGACTGGGTTTTGTAGGTTTTAAAGTTAGCTGCGGCCTGACCAAAAGCGGGAGAGGTTGCAAGCCCAATAAATACGGTTGAAGCAAGTAATATTTTTTTCATGGGATATGAATTTAATTAGTATTTATCTTTAGATGCTATCTATAATAAATATCCATAAAAAAAGTTACAGTATTTTGAGGTAAATCTTAAAAAAGGCTAAAAAACAGGGGGTTTTTGCCTTTAAATAAAGATAGTTTTTCGCCTTACTTTTTGTCTTAACACAAAAAGTAACAAAAATCCCGACAGCTATCGGGACAAGACTGCAAGATTAAGCAACTTTAGGATCTTTAACTTCTACTTTAGGTTTTTTGACTTTCTTTTTGGGACTAAGGCGCGCCTGGATCTCTCGGAAATCGAAAATAGCTTTGCCAATAGGTGGCATGGTATCGCCAATTAAAAATCCTAAAGGTTTAAGGTGTGGGATCTTATCAAAAATTACTTTTAAAATAGCGGTTATTGGAATAGAAAGAAACATACCCGCAACGCCCCATAAGGCGCCACCAATTAACACAACTACAACGGATACCAGCGCATTTACTTTTACTTTTGAAGCTACGATCTTTGGTACCAAAAAATTATTGTCTATCAACTGTATCACTAAATACGCAACTAAGACTAATACTGCATCAAAAGGTGTATCGGTTATTAAAGCCATGGTCATGGGTAAAGAAATTGCAACTACACCACCAATGTACGGGATAAGATTTAAGATAGCGCCAATTACACCAAGCATTATTGCATAATCGATTCCAATAATTAAAAGTGCTACTGAATTCATTGTGGCAACAATAACCATTTCAATTAAAAGGCCAACAAGATAATTTTGTATCAGTGATTTAGTGTTGAATAAAACTTCGGCAACAGCCGAACGTTTATCGGTTGCAAAAACCTGCGCAACAAAACTTAGTAGCAAAGGTTTATAAAACAAGAACAAGAATATATAAACCGGTAACAAAAGAATATTAATGAGCATGCCCGTAACGGTGCTAACGGTATCACCGATCATACCACCGGCATCATTTAAACTTTCGGATTTACGCTCACTTATCCATGCGTTTACTTTTGACTTACCAATATTGAAATTTTCAGACACCCATTTTAAAGAATCGTTAAGTAGATGATTGAATTTTAATTTTAGTTGCGGCCACGAATCGCTGAACATGCTAACCTGCGAACCAATAAATAGCATAACACCCGAAACTACAATTACTAAAAGCACAATGGCAATAGAAATGGCTATAACGCGATTAATGCCTTTGCCAACAAAAAAGTTGACCATTGGGTTCAATAAAATAGAAATAATGCCTGCGAACGTGAGAGGAACAAGAATGCTTTGTCCTAACCATAGTATAAAGAAAAAGCCAAGTATTCCGAGAATGATAACAGATACTTTAAAATAATTTGGGATAGAATTTGCCATAGTAATATTAGATCAAATTATATTAGCAAAGATCATTCCCGTAGCTTATCGTCTAAATAACATACCTTTTTAAGAGTTAATTCCCCTAAACGGGTAAATGATTCTACGTGGGGCGCAAAAGGATATAAGACGAAAGACCCAGGACATAAAACGAGGTGTTTTTGTTAAAATCAGTAACAAAATGTGCATTTTCTAGTCTTTATTTACAATTTGGTAATATATCGTCAAAAAAACATGTGATTAAATTTTTATCTTTAATGCCGCAAGTGAACACCCTTGACGGTTGATCAAACGTTCGTTTTTTTCGCCAGAAGCCGCTTCAATAAAAATTTATTTTTGAAATGCGCTTAACAAAAATATTGGTTTTCTTTTTTGTACTCCTATCTGTGATGAACGGATGGTCGCAATGCATTTCTACTTTTCCTAACACACAGGATTTTGAAACTGCCGCTGCATGGACAAGTGGTGGCGTAAATTCAGACTGGGCCTGGGGCACACCCAACAAAGGAGTTATTACCGGCGCGGGTGGCGGCAACAAGTGTTGGATAGTTGGCGGTTTATCGGGCACTAATTATAATGCGGGAGAAAAATCATTTATTGAAAGCCCCTGTTACAATTTTTCATCGTTAACATCGCCTTACGTAAGCGTCAAAGTTTTTTGGGAAACCGAACACCAATATGATGGTGCGAGTTTACTGTATTCTATTAACAATGGCGCTACCTGGGGTTTGGTTGGTGCGTTTAACGATCCTGCCAATTGTATGACGCAAAACTGGTACAATTACGGTAACATAAATTACTTAGCATGGTCTAACACCGGTGGTTGGTCGGGCAATAGCAAATCAACTTCCGGAAGTTGCCAGGGTGGCGGCGGAAGTTTAACCTGGGTTATTGCCAAACATTGTTTAAGTGGATTGGCCGGAAAACCAAACGTAAAATTCCGTTTTAATTTTGGATCTGGAACAAGTTGTAATTCTTTTGACGGATTTGCGATAGATGATTTCACCATCGGTGATGCCGGAAATAATACAACCAGTTTCACATATACCTGTAGTAATTTTTCGGTGGCCACACCAACCTGCACGCAAGGTTTGTTATACAACTGGAATTTTGGAGACCAAACTTCTGCCAGTAACACTTCCACATTATCGAATCCAACACATGTATTTAATACGCCCGGCGTTTACACTGTTTCTTTAACTACAACTAACGGCCCCTGTAATGCAATTGGTACAAGCACGCAATTGGTTTCGGTAATAGGCTCATCGGTTACATCCACATCAAGCGTTACCTGTTACGGCGGTCATAATGGCAGCGCTACCGTTTTACCTTTGTTTGGAAGTCCGGCATATAGTTATACCTGGTACCCTAACGGTGGCAATAATGCAACGGCTAATACTTTAGGCGCCGGAAATTATACGGTCGACATTAAGGATTCAAAAGGATGCGTCAATTCCAATACCGTTAGTATAAAAGAGCCGGCCATTTCAACAGGAGTGTCTACAAAAACACTGATGAATTGTTTGGGTGAAACTACACTTTTAGAAGTGAGCACATCTGGCATTACCGACCCAATTAATTATCTATGGTCGCCGGGTTCATTTACGACAAGCTCTATTAATGTTTCACCATTAGTTAACACCGTTTATTCTGTTAATGTAGTCGTTTCCGGAAATTGTCCTATAAGTGAGCAAAAGTTATATACTGTTGTTGTTGTGCCAAAACCGCAAGTAGCAAGTATTAATTCAGAAACAAAAGGTTGCGCGCCTTTGTGCGTGAATTTTGAGGACAGAAGTTCGGGTAGCGGGACCATTACACTAACCACCTGGAGTTTTAGTGATGGAAGCATTACGACCTCTGTAAATCCTACAACGTGTTTTACTAAAGCAGGTGTTTATTATGGTAACCATAGCGTGACCAACAATTTCGGTTGCACAAGTACTACTAATAGTTTTGTGACCATAGAAGTGTATCCAACGCCACAGGCAGATTTTGAAATGGATAATAAAGAAGTATCTGAGCTAAATCCTCTGGTTAATTTTACCGACCTATCAAGTGCCAACCCAACAAAATGGGAATGGAATTTTAGCGGGATAAATAAATCCATTTTACAGAACCCTGTTTATAATTTTAATACGCTTGGTGAGTTCCCGGTAATATTAACGGTGAGCAATGTTTACGGTTGCACTAATACAACTATGAAGATCGTAAAAGTTTTACCGGAGTTTACCTTTTATGTGCCCAATGCATTTACACCAAACGCAGATGGATTGAACGACATTTTTTTACCTGAAGGAATGGGTTGGGATATTAAAACATATAGTTTAACGATCTTTGACCGCTGGGGACAAAAAATATTTCAGACCAATGATCACACAAAGGGATGGGACGGAACAATAAAAGGAAGTAGTGAGCCTGCGCCATTGGGTGAATACATTTATAAAGCCACGGTGAATGACAATTACAAAAAAAATCACGAGTACACCGGCTTTGTTACGATCGTAAAATAATTAAGCCATTTAGTTTCCGGTTGCTTTATTTAAACTTATAGGTAAAGTGTAATTTTAAAAAACCACCTGGGTTAAAATAATTACCATTGTATTTATATGTATCGCCGGTTGACATATTTGTCATTGAATGTTTACGATTACCATAAAAAACACCATAACCCAATTCAGGGGACATATAAAGATTATTGAACATTTTAATTTTAAACCCTAAACCGATCGCGGTATTTAAACCATTGGTTGAATTTGTAAAAGCATTTACACCCGACCCGCTCATATAATGGTAGCCGGATGAAAATTGATTTCTATAACTAAGATCTACAAAGGTGTAAAGCCAGTCTTTTTTCTTTAGCAGAGAATATTGTCCACCAACACCAATTTCAAAATTTTTGTTTGTGTTGCCGGCGGTAATAACATCGGCTGAAGTTATTTGTCTGTATCCGGTAAAATAATTTTTAGAATAATAAACCTGTGACCTGAAACCAAACCTGTTTTTTGTGTAGCGAAAGAACAAGCCACTCATAATATCTACAGGAGCTCTGTCGGTAGGAAAAGAGAACTGTTTGTTGAGCGAATTAACTGTAAATAACGTAGCACCAAACTCAAAATGTTTAAGACTGTCTTGTGCCTTTGATAAAATAAAAGAGAAACTTAATGCGGTTGCTAATGCAAATTTTTTCATGTTGCCCGGGTTTTTTAATTTTTATAAAACTAAAAGTAAAAACTGCATTAAAAACGCGTTGCTCTTGTTTTAACTTTTTTTTGGCCGTTAATTTTTGCCAATTATTTATCCTATGCAGTCTTCGTATTTCAGTGCTTACATCGTTTAAAAGATATTGCATGCCCAAGGCCGCCGCAATAAAAGGAACTGAGCAATAAAAGAAAGAAGTAAAGCTGAAGTAAAACGCGAAAATATTTATTATGGCCAATTGAATGATAATTACAATAAATATCAGCGGAGCCGCATTTTTATGATAAGGCTTTGCTGATCTCACGTTTGATTTTTAAATGGAAATAAAAAAAGGGGAGTTTTTGAGACTTCCCTTTTTTGGATCTTATAATGAGATTAATTTTGTTTGACCATTTTTTTGGTAGCCACTACTTTTCCATCAATAATTAGTGAATAACTGTACATGCCATTTGAAAGGTCGTTAGCAAAAACATTTAAATGTCCTTCACCTTTTTCAGTTACATTAACTACTTTAATAACTTTACCATCAGCTGCATTGAATAAAATTTGTGCTTTTGTAAAATCAGTAGGGATATTGAAATTAATAATTGTGCTTTCAGCGAAAGGGTTTGGAACATTTTGATCAAGAACAATTACGTTTTTATCGCTTAAGTTAACAGCTAACCCGTTTGGCTTTGCACCACTTTGATTTGCTGAACAACATGAACTGATCATTTGTTCTAATTTATCCAACCTGCTTTGTAAAGCATCATTAATTTTCTTTTGCTCTTCTAATTGTTTTTGAACATCAGAATTAACGCCTGTTTTTTCTTCGATCTGTTTTTGCTGTTCTTTAATTGCCTCTAGGAGAACAGGAATCATTCCTTCATAGGAAACCGCATAGTAACCTCTCGCATCTTCTTTTACAAGTTCAGGAAAAATTTCTTTTATTTCTTGCGCAACAAATCCATAGTGTTTTCCTAATTCAAAATTCTCGTCTTTAAATTCTTCTGTTTTGTAATTATAAGTGTACCCATTTAGTTTGTTTATTTTTTCAAGTGCATTTTCAATTACTCTAAAATCTTTTTTAAATCTTCTATCTGATAGTTGCCAAAACGCATTAGTAATTTGACCAGACCCAACGACTCTCACATTTCCATCAAAATATCCTGCCCATTTATTTGTAAAATTTGGTGGTGCTAA
The DNA here is from genome assembly GCA_032358255.1 of Heterotrichella gracilis. Classification (NCBI taxonomy): domain Eukaryota; class Xanthophyceae; order Tribonematales; family Xanthonemataceae; genus Heterotrichella; species Heterotrichella gracilis. Next base: position 159,626 of record JAULBX010000002.1, read on the forward strand.
TTGCACTTCTGGATTGTATCCATATACACCAATTGAAATCCCAACTGGCAATAAATTAATTCCGGCAGCAGTATTAACCAAAGGGCTTAAATTAATTCCACCGGCCGCTCCAATTGCCCTTAGCGGAACATTTGGAGGAGCAATACTTGCTGCCATAAGCCCACCAACATCTCTCTGACTTGCAGCATTATTTGAATTAGCAAGAGCCATAATTCCATGATTTGCCGGCGAGTTTGAATTATCAGCAACAAAATGGCCACCCGCAGATTGGAATGTACCATTTGAAGCGTTACCACTAACGCCAAAATTTGCATCCGCTGCAGATGCAACGTTTGAAGTTCCCTCTACACCACTTGCAGTAAATGTAGCAGGAGCGCCGTTTGCCTGGCCTCTTACCCCAATTGCATTAGTTAATAAACTTGTTGCTGTTCCACCTACACCAACACAATTAAAACCCGCCACAAATCCATTATTATTTATAAATGCTCCCGCAAAACGATGTACATCAGTTTGAGAGTTAAATCTTCCGGGTCCGGTTGTGCAACTATTAAATCCAACATTCACTTCTGACGGTGATGATGAAGCGGGTGATGTAAAATTATAGGTGTTACCATTTAAAGGAACTTCCCAAGAGGTGGTTAACGGGTTAGTGCCTGGTCCACCTGTAGTAGGGCATGGATTTCCAATACAACAACCAGACGAACTTGAAGCTGCAACATAAATAACGTCACCATTCCCATCAACGCTTAATACACCTGGTCCAGGATTTATTAATGGTGTGTTGGTACTTGTCATTAAAGTCAATCTTAATCCACTTGCTCCATTCGGAGTTAAAGGCATATAAGGATTACCTGTGCCTGCCGTAACTTCAAGTCTATTTCCGGGAACATTCGTTAACGTATTCATGTTATTCATGATCCTAAGATTTCCATTCGCATCCATCAACATTTTTACAAGGCTTGCATTACTCCAGCTAAATATGTGGCGCTGTGTTACAGGCAGTGGAGGAAAAGCTGTGTTATTAAACTGCCACCCAATGCTAGACATAAAATGTGTTAAGCCCCAGTTCACATTATTTGCCGTTAAATCCTGCGCCGGATCAATATTTCCTAAAACCTGTAATGCTCGGCCTGCTTGAGATGCATCAACCCTTCCAAAAACTTCCGGTAAAAAAGTACCAGCTCCACCAGCAGCATTACAAAAACCAACATCTGAATTCGGCACATCACTAGGTCTTGCTCTAAAAAAAAGTTCGCCGCCAACAATTGCACTCCAAGCTGGTGTAATCATGTCCATATGAAAAAGTGGATTTGGGTTATTAATACCTATATATCCACTCCTGTTCTGGCGACCAAATGGTGAACTAACAAACGGTGCGCCAAGAGAAACGTTTCCTAGGATGCGCATTTTTTCTGTGATATTTCCTAATGCAGGATTACCTGGCCCAGGAGTATTAAAAATAATATCGCCTCCAACCGCAACCGTTCCAGTGTTAATTTGATAATTAGTTTCAATATTCAAGTTTTGTCCATTTAAGGTCGTATAAATCTGACTAACCTGGTTTGTTGCTCCCCCAACAAACATTCGCCAGTGCGCATCAACCGGACTACTAGTTTTAAATACTTCGCCTCTGTTAACAGTTCCTAATGCGTTTGGCAAGTAGGGGACTGTTGTATTAACTTCAAGATAGGATGATGGCAAAAAACTTGACTGGTAAACACCTAATGCCCTTTCCCAACGGGCAGTTACACCTTGCGTTCTTAGCCTGGTGAAATGCCAATTTGGACCAATTGTGTTATCATGGTCCATTCCGGCTTGAGCTAATGCAGTTATACCTGCAAAGGTCAAACCTATTATTATTAATCTTGACTTTTTCATGATTATAAATTTTATAGCATAAACCTAAGGCCAATACAACAAAATTAAAATAGGTAATTAGCCTACACGGCAATACAATTTATAACTGGTAGCTTTTACTGAGAATTTAAAAAAGGAAAAACACTTTAAGGTTTACACACCCAACCATTTTAAAAATTCGTCTTTTTTATTTTTGGAGAGGGGGACAGAATAATTGTCCTTGGTGGTAATGATACCGCCATTTTCTTTTGTGAATTTTACAACGTGTTTTAAATTAATAATGTGCGATTGGTGCACACGCATAAAGGTATTGTCTTTATTACAAAGCAGTGTTTCGTAATCGCCCAGGGTTTTTGAGATCATTAATTTATTGCCTTCGGTGGTATAGATGTTAGTGTAGTTTGAATCGGACTCTAAACGGATGATGTCTGTTTTATTTACATACTCCACCTTATCTTTTACATGTAAGGGTATTTTTGTGCTGTTTGGTGAGTTAAGGTCTTGCAATAATTTACCAAGGTCGGGTAAATTATTTTTCTTATTCTTTTGTTTTACTCTTTCAATTGCTTGTATAAGATCTTCATGGTTAATGGGCTTTAATAAATAATCCAAAGCGTTGTTCTTAATTGCCTGGATACCGTATTCGTCGTGCGCTGTTGTAAATATCAATCCAAAATCCCGGAACTTTAACTCGTGTAATAATTCAAAGCCATTCATATGTGGCATATTAATATCTAAAAAAACAATTTCGGGCTTATAATCTTCAATTAACTGAACACCATTTTTTGCTTCAGTAGTTTCGGCAACAACCTTTACATCAGTCACAAATTTTTCAATTAACAGCTTAATGCTGTTAATTCCTTTTTGTTCGTCGTCTATGATTATTGCGCGCAACATAATTAATTTAATATTGGTATGGTTATTTTTATAATAGTGCCAGTAGCTTCATCCTTGTCAATGATTTCAAATCCACAATTGCTATTTTTTGTTTTACTTATCAATTCCAAACGCTCTTTTATAAATTCAATCGCTAACGATCTTTTTCCTTCCAATGTTTCTTCTTTGTTCTTTTTAAAATGGCGCCCTACTCCATTATCTTCTACCACACAATTTAAGGTTTTTTCGTTAATATAAAAGAAACTTATCTTCAAATTTTTTGCACCGGTTTTATGCAGCAACCCATGCCAGATGGCGTTCTCTATAAATGGCTGTACCAGCATGTGCGGGATCTTAATCGCTGTTTGATCCAGTTTATCATCAATAAAAAATTCATAACTAAATACGTCCTCAAATCTTAAGGATTCTATTTCAACATAGGTTTTTAGAATATTAATTTCTTCAGCAAGACTAATACTTTCTGAAGTAGTACTTTCAAGCAATTTCCTTACCAACTTCGCAAATTTTGAAAGATATAAATAGGCATTATCATTTTCGTTAGCCAAAATAAATTGCTGAATTGAGTTAAGCGAGTTAAAAATAAAATGTGGATTCATTTGTACTTTTAATGCTTTTGTCTCCAACTCCAGCATATTTATTCGTAATTCATTTTTCGCTCTTTCTTTTTTGAATACAGCAAGGTATCTGAAGCGGATCGCAAATGCCAAAATAAATGCACCGAGCAGAACTTCCAGTAAAATGAACCATGCTTTTTGCCAAAAAGGTTTTTCAATTGTAAAAACAACATTGCTATCTGCTTTTACCCAATCGCCTTTTAAGTTCTTTGCCTCCACTATAAATTCATATTGCCCCGGCGAGAGGTTTGGTAAATTAATAGCTGTTTCGTTTGTATAATTCCAAAGTATACTGTTCTTATTTATTTTGTAGCGGTAGTTAATGGTATTATTGCAGTCATAAAAAAGTGCTTCAAAACCTATTTTTATATTAGACTGATCATAAGTAAGATCTATTGCTGGTTTTATAACCATGGGTTTATCGTTTACGAATAAAGATGAAATATAGAATTTTGAATTGTTTGGGTTTATCTTAGTTTCGAACCAAAACATATTAGCTCCTGAATAAAAAAAAGCATTGTTATTTAAAAAGCAGACCTTGCTTACTGAAGATGCATCCATAAAGCCTATTAATGGATAATTAAGAATAGCGTAATTGCTTTTAGAAATATAGTTGATCTTACTTATGCCATTATTTGTACTTACCCAAATAACATTGTCTTTAACGGTTATTGACTTACAGATATTACTTATTAAACCTTTACGTTCGTTAATAGTATCATATATATCACCATTTTTAACGATCAAGCCTTCTGTACGCGTGGCAATGTACATTAAACCATTCTCCGACTTAAGGTCCTCTATCCTGCAATTTAGGATCTTATCCTTGTCGGTTATTTTACCTTGAAAATTAAACCGATACAAGCCTCTTAAACCACCCACAAATATTTGATCGCTTTTCGGCTCAAATGCAATAGATGTTAAACGGTCGTCGCTACTATATAGGTGTGCGTAATTCTCAGCTTTGTTCTTATTACTAACAAAAAGGTTGCCTATCATTAAACATAAAAGACTGTCTTTATAGTTTATTATCCGCCGCGCCGGCAAAGAAGTATTCTTAAACAAGAATAGTTGCATTGCCTTTTTAGTTTTAAGATCAAGGCTGACGCTGCTTTTAGCGCCCGAAATAAAAAGCGTTCGTTCATCTACGCAAAAAAAAGTGTTGACCTTTGAGAGCACTTTTTCTTTATCCTTGTAGATCTCTTCATTCTTAACCATACCATTCTTTAAAAGAGTAGTTAAGATAACAGAGCCTGAGTTATAACCAACCAAAATACTTGAATCGTTTAAATTACTGATACAAGAAATAAGATCAGTTTCAGAACTTAACGGCCTAGAATATTTTGTTCCCTGGCTTGCCATGTAGTAAACTCCCGATTCTAAAGTTGCAAACCATTTACCATTTTGATAATCTTTTATAGCTGATGTAAATGTGAGACCTTGTAATAATTTAGTGTAAGGTTCTTCAGCTAGTTCCTTTGTGTAAAAATTAATCCCTTTTTGTCTTTCGCCTATTAAAACACTATTGCTATCGACCGAAACAACAGTTACTAAAACCTCTTCGAATTTTTTTTCGCTAATTGCTTTTTCAGAGAGGTTGATCTTTACCAGAGAATAATTTAGTAATAAATAAATATCATGCCTGTTTCTACCCACTCTCGTGAATAGCGTAGCATCTTTAAATTGAAATGCTTTTTCAAGAAGAAGCTTGTGTTTATCATCATATACATTTACCAGATAGTCACCTTTATAGCCGCGCTTGTCGGAAAAAACAAAGTCATTCTCACCCACAGCAATAATATCAATACCAGTTTTGCTATTTGGTTTTTCCCATATTACAGAAACATTTTTTGCCGCATATGGTGGCGATATCTTTAAAAAAGAAATATTATCGTAATTCCTTTTTCCAATTATTAAATTATCCTGCTCGTCAAAAGCAAATGAACTTATAATTCCATCCTTTATAAACGCCTCCATTTTACCTTCGAGATGAAGATTAAAAACAGAATCATTTAAAATATAACCTATCTTTCCCGCAAAAGATCTGTACCAGATCCGACCCAACTTATCTTCCTTTACTTCAAAAATTGTATTATCTGGTAAACCGTTGGCAGAATTAAACTGTTTAAAATAATTTCCATTATATTTTACCAATCCCGCATCAGTGCAGATCCAAACAAAACCCTTTTTATCCTGGTGCAAAAAATAAGTTTCGTTACTTGGCAGGCCATTCTTTGTATTAAAATTCTTTAACACGGGTTGTTGCGCCCGGATATTAAATAGAATAACGAGTAAAAAAATAATGTAAAATTCCCTAACCATCTGTGTTTAACAAATTTAAATAAAATTTACAGTTAGAAAACTTAATTGAACACAAACAATTTTAAGGAATTACTTCTTAGGCGTTTTTGTTTTAAAGAACTCAGTGAGATTACCGGGAGCGTATTTCGGGTCGTTTTTGCGACGGTTAACGACTGAATCATCAATAACTTCGTTACTGTATTTTTTTTCTTTAACCGGACGCCAAACCGGACGCCAAAACCAATACATAGCAGTACGTGAATTACGTAATTCGCCATTTGGATCGCCCTTAAATAAATGTGCTGGATCCAACGTTCCAAAACGTTCCGTATCAAAAGATAAACCAACATCACTTGCTTTGGTAATTATCCAATCCAAAGTTAGATCGCTCAAACCATGGTCAACATAACCACCACCAACATTACAATGCACGCCGGGAAACCATCTTTGTTCCATCACTTGTGGGTGCTTTGGATCATTTTTTACGGTACTACTTAATTCCCATAAAGTTGGCGAAAATAATCTACGACGTTCGTCTACAGCTAGCGCATGAAAAGCGTTATCAACAGTGGAACTTATAGTTACATCATGAAACTTGTAACGTTCAATATTATAAAATTTATACCAAGGCAATGGAACACCCAAACTGCCAACTGTATCCCAAACGCCGAGGAATTTTATGCGGGTAACACTTTCAAAACAATAGTTCCTCTTAAAGCCAACCATTAGGTCTGAATCTGGACTGGAATAGGAGTTACGATCGCGGTAAAGTTCGTAGGCCTTATCGATCAAATGCAAATACTGTGGTTTTAATATGCCGCAATTACGAATAAAACCTGCCAGACTGCGTGCAGTATAAGCGCCGCGGCTAAAACCAAATAGGTATATCTCGTCTCCGATCTCATAATTTAAAACCAAAAAAGAATAAACATCTTTTATATTTTTATCTATTCCTGCGCCGGTTGTACCACCGCTTATCTTATCTTTCCAACTGTAGGTGCTGCTTCCAACACCCGCATCATACACTTTTAATTGTTCAATATCGTTATCGGCTTTACTTGCAATGCAGTTATAAATTAATTCTACATTACTTTTTACCGGTTGTCCCCGATCTTTAATACCTGGACTATTCCATGTACCGTCGCTGCAAGTAATTAGTCTTTTCATACAAAAATCATTATTCAATTAGCTAATTTAAATAATTTTAATTTATATGCCAGGCTGATCAATTTAATTTGTAGGCCTTGCATCTTTCACTTCAATATCAAATGTCTGCATCGCATTAGGCGGATTTACGTTTAATTCGAATTTTGTTCGTGTATTTGGTTCAAAGAATTTGTATACAACAAACTCTGCTGTTTCAATAAGATCATTTGTACTTGAATAATATTTTATTAGCAATACCACATCTTTAAACTTAGTGTTCATGGCGGTATTACTAATGGTGCCGTATAAAAAAATTGAAGTATTCTCTTTTTCTTCGCGCTCATTGCGAATCTTGGCTTCCACATCCATAAATAATAACGGCGAATCTTTTTCCTGTACCAACGATTCGTAATTCATTTCCTCTGCAATATTCGGCTTTTGGTTGAGGGGCTTATCGCAACTGACGAAAAAGAATACAAAGATGGATAACGCAATAGCGATTCTTTTTTTCATGCTTGATCTTAAAGTAAAAATGAATTGTTTATTTTTTTGGTTCTCTCATCTATTTGAGAGTTGGCCCACTTATTCATTTCGTTCTGGGGCTTTACAATAAATATATCGCACAACACGTTTACAACTGAGAACATATTATCAATTCTCTCAAGATCTTTTTGCAATTCGGTTTGAATTAAATTAAAGTCATCTGTGCCTTGCGCATTATCGCTAAGCAAATTATTCGATTGAATATCAGATGACTTTTTTAACATAACAAACCACAACGCTGTCTTAAATTTACTATATCTAAAACGGCTGGCATATAGGTAATTTTACCTATTTTTATATAGGTAAAATTACCTACCAGAGATCAAAAAAATTAACTAAAAATTGGCTGTATCGCTTATCCAATAAAGGTTTGAGCCGTTTTATCCGTTTTATAGAAAAAAACCGGTAAAAAAATTGAAAACCTCGAAAACTGGAAATTATCTGTGATAAAAAACAGGCGTTTTTGCATTCTTTTTTAAAAACTAGGGTTGCCGTGATGCGAGCGAGGTTTGTAGACTTTGCTTAAATTGGATTTAAAATTAACATAGCTGATCCTTTTTCCATCGCGGTAAATGGAACGATTGATATTAAGGTCTTTTCTTTTTTCTTCATACGCTTTTACCTCAGCCGGATTATTCATATCAAAGCAAGCTCCGTCTTCAAAATTAATTCCTTCAAGATCGCCACTGTACCAAACACCATCCTTTTCATCATTATTGTAAAAACCTATCTCATCCAGCTTTTGTTCAGGTGTGTAATAACGCCATAAACTATCGGGCAAACTATTTATTAATTTACCTGCAGCTCTTCTTAAACCATTTGGATCGTATTTAATAAAATAGCCGCTGCCATTTTTAATTGTTTGTTTTCCGTTATTATCAAAAAAATCAACAATAAAGAAATCGGGTTCGGCTTTGTCTTGTTTTGTAAAACAATCGTAACTTAAGTCGATGTTAGTAATATATCCTTTACAACGCTTATTACCATTCGAATAAAACCCGGTATACGCTCCTTTAATTCGTGTGGAATCGCCGGCACGAAATACAACGACAGAATCGTAAAAGGCAACGTTATGCAGCAGCTGTCCGTTTATAGAATAAAATTTCCAATTACCGGCAAAAGCACCTTTGCTGATTGTTCCTTCTGCAAGCTTTTGTCCATTATCGTAATAACTTTTAAAAGTACCCGATGCTTTATTAACCGTTGGATTGTTGTACCTTTTTGAATTAGTAATAAAACTTTCCGAAGAAATTGTTTCTTTTGAAAGTGTGTATTGTGATAAGGCATCAAAAACTACCTCTTCTTTTAATTTGTTATTTGGAAAATAAGTTCTTTTATTTTTAATTTTTTCATGATCTACATAAATACAGGATAAAGGTTTACCATCGCTGTAATAATAGATCAAAGAATCAACCAAAACATTATTCTTAAAATTTGCATAACAGGTAACATTATTATTTTGAAGGGTCATGTATTTTCCGTTCAGTTGACCTTTGTCAAATTGTATGAGACAAGTTAATTCTTTTTGTTTACTGTATTTACGATAATCGCCATCGGGTCTTCCATTTATAAAAGTGGCTTCAACCTTTACCGAACCGTCAGGATAAAATTCTTTATAGCTTCCATTTAAAGTATCATTCTTAAACTCCATTTCAAAATTTTTATACAATATGTTCTTTTTAGATAGTTCGCCCCCACCAAAATTACTATACCATATAAGATCGTCCGTTTCGTGATAATCGTTATCGTCTTTTTCGAATGTGTTGGCGTAAATAATGCAATTACCATCGCGCAAACCATTCTTGTAATATTGTTCGCGTAACGTACGGGCATTTTTTGGATGAGCAAAGAAATCAGCATGAAAATCGTATGGAATTCTTTTTGGTGTTTTTTTCCAATCTATTTCTGTCCAGAGGCCTTCTTTTTTTCCATCTGTAAAATTACCCGAGTTGGCATCTTCCTCATATGATATGTATGATACCAATTGTTTATCCTTTGACCATTTTTTTGATCTTTTACCATAACTAAAACAATAATTGCCATTGAGCGGTGCATCATTTTTTGAATAGGTATTTTGTACAATTATCTTTTCAAAATTTACCGAGCTTACGCCAAACTTCATGGTGGCCGAATGATCTTTTGAGTTGTTCCTAAGATCGATCTTGTTGAATGCAATAAAATCTTTTAAAATAAAAGGGTTGATCCTTGCTTTCTCATCATAATGATCTTTACGGCTTATGTATTTAACAAGCCTTTCCCTCTTTATGTTTTCGGGCCAGTTATAATTTTCTTCGGTAAAATAAGCTGCTCTGTTCAGGTCATCCGTCTTGGTTAATGCGCCTGCACCCGAATTGTAAACTAATTTGTACTTTGGAATGTAGAAGGTCTCAACCGTATCATCATTATTGATGCTTCTTAAAATTACAATTGGCTTTGTACTGTTTGTATCTATTTTATCAGGTTGCAAATACTCGCTCTGCATTTTACGTACCTCTTCACCGTTAGGAATTCTTTTTCTGCTTAGGAACCATTTGCGTTTATATTTTGGACGAACATTATAGGATGTTTCAAAATACTTAAAACCTTTATTAAAGTACATTTGCACTTTAGATGTACTATAAGAAGAACGGTTGTAAGTTGTAAATATTTGTTGACCCGGTTGCGGGTCCTTTACTGTTACATATCTTAAATAATTATATTTAGTATCGATCGAAGAAGAACCAATACTATCAAAAGGCAATAAGATCCCGTCTTTAAATTTAAGATCCATTTCGATGTTGCCATCGTAGTCGTATTTTTTATAATAACTCTTTATTTTGTTAGGTAAATACTCGCCAAAACTTCTTATCGCTTCGTTGTAAATAGATTTATCAGTCTCTAAAACCGTTTTTTCTGTAACATCATACTCCTTTGTAAGTCTGCCATTAGTATAATAAAATATAGTATCGCATTCTTTCCCTCCACAGTACTTTTCTTTTTGTTTTAAAACCATTTGGCTATAATACTTATAGGAATAGCCCTCTAAGATGCCATTTGCATAATTTTTAACTTCGAGCGTGTTGTAGCGCCCCTCGCCCATTTTCCATTCTCCATGCTTTAAACCGTTCTTTAAACTACCTGTAGACACAGAGTATGGCTTTTTTTCATACCCCCTTCTTTTTTTACGCGCGTAGTTGTAAAACGAAGCTGCCCCTTCGGCGAGGTTATTTTTTACGGATATTATTGCGCTTACCTGGGTGGTATCTGATAATACATATTTTTTCTTTCTTTTAAGGCCAAACTTTTTCTGGAAGGTGTAATTCTTAAATACCACATACTCGCCATCAGGTATTTTAATACCCATGGCAGGAATATCATCGGAAGAGATGCGGTATGGATAAACGTAATAGGATTTGTTTTGAAATGTGTATTTACCAATATTTTGGGCCTTTAAAGATAGGATACCCAAAAGGGTTAGCGTTATAAACAGGTATTTTTTTATCATCTTTCTTTTTATCATAACGTTTTTCTTCAATAAAGTAACAACAACTTGTATTAGCAATTTAAGTAAAATGGCCGATTTAGTATATTTTTAAAAATGTGGGTTACCATAAATAATTTTATTCACCATTTAAATAACGCTATTTACCAATAGAAATTGCCTTGTAATATGTCTGTAACTATTGTAAATAATGGAAAAACAAGTTTTCTCAATAGAAAACGCTTGTAAAAACAGTTTAAAACTCGCCTTCACTTGTTCATAAAAACATAATTGCTTTTTGTAATGTATTTGCTTTGGAAGAGAAAATAATATAGATTTGTTACTATAATCTAAAAAAACTATAAAACAATGGCAAAAAAAGCAAAAAAAGCAGCTCCTAAAAAAGCAGCTAAGAAAGCAGCTCCAAAAAAAGCAGCTAAGAAAGCAGCTAAAAAAGCAGCTCCAAAAAAAGCAGCTAAAAAAGCAGCTCCAAAAAAAGCAGCTAAGAAAAAAAGAATCGGTACTCCGGGAGTAGGTTTAAACAAACCGTATAACGTTAGTGCAGCTTTAGGAGAAATTGTAGGTAACAAAGCAATGCCTCGTACTGAAGTTGTAAAAAAACTTTGGGTTTATATCAAAGCTAACAAATTACAAGATTCAAAAAACAAGCGTATGATCAATGCTGATGCTAAACTAAAACCAATTTTTAGTGGTAAAGGTCAAGTATCTATGTTTGAAATGGGTAAACACTTATCTAAACACTTAAGCTAAGTTTTTACACTTAATATTAAAACCCCCGAAATTATTTTCGGGGGTTTTTTTATTTTGTATAGTCAATCTTTAGTGGGACGCCGAAAAATTTAAAAACATTTTGCACTAATAAATAATTACCTTTTTATTTTTTTCTGAATTGCCTTCATTTTGGTTTATAAATTACGATATTAGATGTATGAATACTATTTCAAAAAAGCCCGATGTGGTTCTAATAGGTGCAGGCATCATGAGTGCCACGCTTGGCATTTTTTTAAAAGAATTAGAACCTGCATTAACTATAGAAGTTATAGAACGTTTGGATGTAATTGCCGGCGAAAGTTCTGACGCCTGGAATAATGCAGGCACAGGGCATTCTGCATTCTGCGAACTTAATTATACACCGCAAAAAGAAGACGGCTCAATTGACATTTCCAAAGCAGTAAAAATTGCAGAATCTTTTGAACTTTCAAGACAGTTTTGGTCGTATTTAGTTGAGAAGGGATCCATCAAATCTCCCGAAACGTTTATCACTAACATTCCTCACATTAGTTTTGTGTGGGGCGCAGAAAATGTTTTTTACTTACGAAAACGTTATAAGGCTTTGATTGAAAATCCCTTATTTAAAGGAATGCTTTATTCAGAAAAATGGCCGCAACTGGAAAAGTGGATGCCGCTTGTTATGGCTGGGCGCGATCCCGGTGTTGAAGTGGCCGCAACCTATATGGAGATTGGAACCGATATAAATTTTGGCGCGCTCACAAGATCCTTATTCGAACATCTAAAAACTTTACCCGGGGTAAATATTCAATTAAGTTGCGAAGTGCGTGATCTTGATAAAGAAGACAACGGGCAATGGAACGTAACAGTAAAGAATTTAAACACAGATGAGAAAACGCATCTTTTGGCAAACTTTGTTTTTATTGGCGCAGGTGGTGGTTCTTTACCCCTGCTCGAAAAATCAAATATTGAAGAGGCTGAAGGTTTCGGCGGTTTTCCGGTTAGCGGACAATGGCTGCGGTGCACCAATCAAAAAATAATTGAACAACATCACGCAAAAGTTTATGGAAAAGCGTCTGTTGGCTCACCACCCATGTCGGTACCCCATTTGGATACACGTATCATCAATGGGAAAAAGAATTTGCTGTTTGGTCCGTATGCTGGATTTTCAACTAAGTTCTTAAAGCATGGATCCTATTGGGATCTCACCTCTTCACTTGAATTAGATAATCTTTTTCCAATGTTGTCGGCAGGCATTCATAATATTCCTCTTACAAAATATTTAATTCATCAGGCAACGCAATCTCACGAAGATCGGGTTGAAGCACTTAAAGATTATTTTCCTTTTGGCCGGATACAGGATTGGGAACTTGAAATTGCCGGGCAACGGGTGCAAGTGATAAAAAAAGATGAAGAAGAAGGTGGCGTGCTTGAATTTGGAACAGAGATCGTTAATGCGGGCGATGGCTCTTTAGCTGCATTGTTAGGTGCTTCGCCTGGCGCTTCAACTTCGGTTGGTATTATGCTTGACGTTTTAAAAAAATGCTTTAAAACAAAAATAAATTCGCCCGAATGGCAAACTAAACTAAAACAACTTATTCCATCTTACGGACAACCGTTATCACAAAATGAAGAATTATGTTACAAAACCAGGAAAGCATCCGCTACGCAATTAGGCCTTAGTTATTTCGAGCATTCCAACCCTGTTTTATAATTTAAAACTATCTGCCATTCAAAACAAATGCTCCCCAATAATATGGTTCAGGATATTTTTTTTTAACTTCCAACTGAGCATCTTTGAATGCTGAATATAGATCGCCGCTGGCTGTCCATTTGCTGTATAGGGCAATCATCAATTCCGTTGTAGCATCGTCGCTAACTGCCCACAGCGACATAATTATGGATTTAGAACCCGCTAATTTAAAGGCGCGTTGTAAACCAAAAACACCTTCACCGTTCTTAACCTTTCCTAAACCGGTTTGACAGGCGCTTAACACAACTAATTCTGTTTTATCAAGATCCAGTCCCATTGCCTCGTAAGCAGTTAAAATGCCGTCTTCAAATTCTTTTAATTGTTTTATATTAGATGTGTTTAAAGAATAGGTGTTATTTGCACCACTAAAAAATATTCCTGAACGCATCATAGGGTTTTTATAATAAGCCTGTTCTGTTTTTGAAAGTTCGGCCAGAGTCTCTTCCGGAAAATCTTCCAGGAAAAAACCGTGAGTTGCAAAATGTAAAACATCAGGGCTTTTTATTTTTTTAATGTCCGCTTCATTTGCTTTTTCTTCTGTAAGCAGCGTTGCTTTAACCGACATTTTATCCAATTGCGATTTGATAGTTTCTACTTCTGTTTTTGTTCCAGGCAATTCATCCAGCACAAAACCAAAACCTCCTCTAATTGCAAGATCGTTACCAAAATTCTGTTTGTTCTGCGGTAGCTGACTAAGATCATAACTGAATTTTGGATTACCCACCAAAAACGCATTTACAGGGGTTTTTGAAGGGTGTTGTTTTATATCAATTAGGTCGCGAAGCGTTGTGAGAAAATGAAAATTCTTTTCCTCGATTAGATATTTATTTGTTGCGGCGTTAAATAGTGTATTTAAATTAATTTGATTATAAATACCATCTGGTGAAACATAAACCGTATTAAAATTACCTATTTTTTCACTCATGCCTTTCCATAAACGACGATAAAGATCCGGTTCATCTTTTTTATTGTCGACACTTGTTCGGTAAAGCGTTAGTACTTCATCTTCCCATTTTAATGGTCGGTCAATCATAAAAATAGTGGGCGTACCAGTATTTTTTATGATTATATAGGTATAATTTGTGCCGCCGCTATCATTTTGATAAACAAGGTTGGCGCGCATAATTTCTACGGCGCACTCGTTCGGCTTCAATTGTTTTTGTATGTTTTGCCAGGTTATTTTTTCGTTACCCGTAAAATTACTTTGCGATACCTTAAGCGAAATATCTTTCTCCATTTGGTCTGCTTCCTTTTTTAAAGCGGCTACTTCTGTTTGCGAAGCAGTGTATTCATCCGTATTTAACGACATTAGTTTCGAGATATTTTCACGATTCAACTTTAATTGATCATACTTTTTATTCAATACAGGATCGTTCAGCAAGGCAAGATTCTTTTTTATTTTTGAAAGGTTATTCAATAAAATGCCTTTTGTTTGAAGTCGGAAATTAAGCAGCACCTGAATTAGGTCTGGATATTTTTCGGCATGATTTGAAATGGTTGTGTAAAACGCTTTTACCGCGCTTTCAAGATTATCAAGAAACTGTAATTTTTCAGCTTCGGTCATATAACTAAAATTGGCATCCAACTCCCCGTATTTTAATTGCAAATATTTATTAAAATAATCTATTGCTGTTTGTGTTTTATCAAGATCGGCCGATACCTGAGCCTTTTGAAGATAGATATTTGCAATATCGTTCTTTGAGGTAATTACTTTGCTTTCAATTAACTTAATAGCTTCGTTAATCAAAAGTTCAGCCTGTTCGGGCAGACCAAAAGCTTTTAAAGTAGCGCTGAAATTTATTAATAAAGCTATGGTTTGCTCTAAATTTACTTTCAGATTTCCGTTGAGTACTTCTGAAATTTTAGAAATGTAAGTTGTAGCCTCTTCATACTTTTTTTGTTCCCATAACATATAACTTATAGAAATATAAATATTACCCATTTCAATATTATTATCGCCATATATTCTTTTAGAATAATTTAAAGCGTCATCATAATATTTTTTTGCCTTTTTGTATACTTTTCGTTGTGCATAATACTGTGCCAGGTTCTCGGAAAAAGTGATGCGTTTAAGTGTATCCTGTAATTTAGGGTTGATCAATCCTTTTTCAAGCTCTGCTACAAGTTCTTCGGTCTCTGTTTCGCGACCAACAGATGTGTAAAAAAATAAAAGATTATTTACCGAAGTAAGGTAGTTATCAAAACGCACCCGTTTAAGCGACCTTTTTATTTCAATTGCCTTTGTGTAAAATTGTTCTGTTTCGGTAAATTTGTTCATACGTGCATAGGTGTATCCAAGATTATTAAGGACGCCCGCATACTCCGGTGAATTTTCGCCATAATGCTTTAAGTACAAATTTTTTGCTCTCATAAATGCAGAGAGCGCTTCATCGTGTCTGTAAATATCCGTTAAAAGAGTGCCATAGTCCATTAAAAAAACGGCAAACTGCGGATCCAGCGTGTCTTTATTTTTCATAAAAATAGTTTCAGCTTTCTCAAAAGTTTCGAGGGCTTTTTTCTCATATAACATGTCCACATATAAAAGTGCCATCGCACTATACACTGTTGGATATTCTATTTCGCTACTAAGGTTCTCTTTCTCGCAAAAAGTTGCGGCCTCCCTATAAAGTGCTTCTGCTTCCGGAAATTTGTAGAGGTAATGATTGCATTCTGCCAGGCCGATAATGATTGAAGCAACATCCTTCTTTTTGTATGAGTTGTTCTTGCACAAATTATAAGCTTTTTGAAATTGAGGCAAAGCATCGTTATAAAGCCCCATATCTTTTATAACAGCGCCAAAATTTTTACGGAGATAAATTTCTGTAGCTGGTTTTGGTACGTTGGCATCAATTGTTTCTGAAATAGCATAAAGTATTTCCAAACCTTCATCTACCTTTTCGTTAAAGATCAAATACACTGCATTATCTGACTTTAGTGTAAGAAGGTCATCTGCACTTATTTTTTTATCCGTTGACGCTTCGTTTAAAGCCTGTTTTGAAAGCTCTAATGCTTTTAGAAAACGTGAGAGCTCAAATTCTTTTTCAGCTTCTTGCTGCAGTTTTTTATAAGTCTGTGCATTTAAAAATTGACTAAGAAATAAATAAGACAGTATTAAAATAATTTTTTTCATCACTGGCATTTGTTGCCAAATATGACAAAAAAACCGCGATAAAAATGCCGTATACGATGAAATACGTACTAGTGGGTATATCAGGCTTTTTTGACTTTCTTTTTTGTGGGCACAAATTGCTCATCAATACTGGAAACGAACAGATCTGTTCCATAAACCTTACCTTCTTTGTTGATACAAAAAGCCAGGCCATGTGCTTTATGCGACGAGCCCAACATGTTTTGATTATGCCCAGGCGAGTTCTTCCAGATCTTAAAAGAATATGCGGCAATTTTAGTGGCAATATCATTATCATTCTTTCCTTCTACTTCGTAATGGTACAAAATATTCTCTGCCGACCAATGAGCAGAGCCTTTGCAGGAAGTTGTATACTTGTATCGATCGCCAGGATCTATACCTGAATAGCATCTTGTTCCCTTTTTTTCGTCGTGCGATAGGGTTCCATTAGTACTCATCCAGTAGTTATGGTTGCGTGCGGTTAGCCATGCAGCTTCATCCCAGGCAATTGCTTCTAATTTATTCTTAAGCCTATACTCATTTAAAAGTTTATGGAATTTCTTTGCAGCCAAGCGCTCGATCTTTTGTACCTTATCTTTTTCGGCAGCTTCCAATAATTTTGAAATGTTTGATGCCCTGCAAATTTGAGCTTGCATATTGTTGTTTAAAATAACAAACATTAATCCTAAGAGAAATGATAGAGTTTTCATAGGTAGATATTCATCGTTTTTTATTGTTATTTGGAGTACGCTGTGCCTTCTAATATTTTGATGTGAACTTTTATTATTTTCCATAAAAAAAAATGAAAAGCATCGGAAATTTGGTCAGACCTGCCCCCGGCTGTACCCTCAAAAACAAAAAACCCCTAATACCAATGGTTTTAGGGGTTTTTATGAGGTCCCGAGTAGAGGCAAATATCCGGTAGATACTTGGCCTGCCTGTGAGCGGATTATTTCATGATCCGCATTGGGCATGCCTAAAGTCATAATGAAGAAATACAAGCAGAGCTTGTATTTTTATTTTTCACTTCACGTCCATTCAAGCAAAGCTTGATGATCGTTTGTGAAAAACAAAAAAACCACCTAAAAGGTGGTTTTTCTTCATTTATTGAGGTCCCGAGCGGATTCGAACCGCTGTAGCAGCTTTTGCAGAGCTGAGCCTAGCCACTCGGCCACAGGACCTTTGAATTTAAGAAGTTAGATTTGTGAGCCAAGATTTAAGTCATTCTACGTCTTAAATCTAAAATTTTCAATCTTACTTCCCAAAGGGGTAGCAAAAATAAGATTTTTTTAGCAATTTGGTAGAATTATTATCAAAATTATGCAGATTTCTTCCAAATTACCTAATGTAGGCACTACCATTTTTACTGTAATGGGCGGCCTTGCCAAAGAACATAATGCCATAAATCTGTCTCAGGGATTTCCCGATTTTGGCTGCGATCCAAAGCTTCTGGAGTTAGCACAAAAACAAATGACTGCTGGCTTTAACCAATATGCCCCAATGCCCGGTGTTATTCAGTTACGCGAATGCGTTGCCAAAATTATTAGTACCTGTTACGCGCAAAATTATAACCCTGACACAGAAATAACAATTACGGCAGGAGCTACGCAGGCTATTTATACAGCTATTGCCGCTTTTATACATGCCGGCGATGAAGTGATCGTTTTTGAACCTGCTTACGATTGTTACATACCGGCAATAGAATTGCATGGTGCCAAAGCCGTTTGTTCGCAATTAGACCCTCTTGATTTCTCAATTAACTGGGAAGATGTTAGATCAAAAATAAGTGCTAAAACAAAAATGATCATGATCAATTCGCCACACAACCCAAGTGGTGCCATTATAAATGCAAATGATCTTTTAGAATTGGAAAAGATCATTACAGGCAAGAATATTATTGTGTTAAGTGATGAAGTTTATGAGCACATGGTGTTTGACGGACAGTTACATCAAAGTGTTGCAAGAAATAAAACCTTGGTCAACCAATCTGTTATTGTCTCTTCATTTGGAAAAACCGTTCACACCACCGGTTGGAAAATCGGTTATGTAGCCGCACCAAAAGAATTAATGGTAGAGTTTAGAAAAGTGCACCAGTTTTTGGTTTTTGCAGTTAACCATCCATTTCAATTAGCATTGGCGGAGTATCTCACGGATGAAAAAAATTATTTAGAATTAAAACATTTTTACCAAACCAAGCGCGACCTGTTCTTGAAATTGACGAGAGCTTCAAGATTAACGCCTTTAAAAACAAGCGGTACTTACTTTCAATTGATGAGCTACAAAGCCATAAGCTCAGAAGCAGATACAGACTTTGCTATTCGACTCACTAAAGAAAAGAAATTAGCAACCATTCCCTTGTCTGTTTTTTACACGAATAAATACGACAATAAAGTTTTACGTTTTTGTTTCGCAAAAAAAGATGAAACACTAGAGCAAGCTGCTGAGATCATTAATAAACTATAATGAAAAGTAAACTAATTCTTCTTTTTGTTTTAACTTCTTGCGTGAGATTATTTTCGCAAGACACTATTTGTTTTACCGATAATAGTAAAACAGCTGCACTCGTAAAAAAGATAACACCCTACGAAATTGAGTACTTAAAATTTAATAATCCTAATGGATTAGTGGTTGTTGAAAATAAATCGATCATTAAATATATTCGTTACCAGGATGGAACTGTTGACAGTGTGAAAGTATATCCTCTGCCGTCCTCCACGCATTATTATGAATTTGAAAGCATTAACAACAAACTTTTTTTAGACAGGAATAATTTGTTGTATAAATCTGTGGTTTTAAATAATCCCAATTTAAAGGTGCTTATAAAAACCTATCCTTTTGAGGCAACTAAAATTGAACTTGATATAAAACGCAAAGAAGCGCGAAAACAAAAAAATATTTCGTTGATCTTTGGAGCCACGGGTGTGATAGCTGCTTACACAGGTTTGGTGGGCTTAAGTAATTATCGCAAGTCGAGTACGAGTGATGATCTTGTTATCCTATCATCTGCCGCCGCAGGATTTACGGGAAGTATTTTACTTTATTTGAACTTCCGGAAAAAAGAAATAAAAGCGAAGAGTGAATTGGTGAGGATCTACAACGAAATGAAATAATTTATTTCAACAGTTCTTTTTGAGAATAGTATTTTCCATTTACAAGTGTCCCTTCAACTTGTTTAATGTTATCAATGTTCTCTAAAGGATTTGCATTTAGTAATAACAGATTAGCTTTTTTACCCACTTCAACACTACCCCATTGCTTTTGTTGTTTAAAATAAACAGCTGCATTATAAGTGGCACATTTTAAAATTTGGTAATTAGTTAAACCCGCATTCTTATACAATTTCATTTCTTCATACATTCCAAAACCCGGCACATTATAGATCCCATCATCAGGACTCAATAAAACAAGTACACCAGCATTAACCGCCTGTTTAAAAAGTTTATTGAATTTTATGAATTGTTGTTTATACGCATTTACATATTTACTTTCAAAATCAGCTCGCATTTGCTCCTGCGTTTTTAACAAAGCTTCTCTGTATTCTTTTAACCATGAATTTTTTACAACAAAAGAAACGTAGTCCATGCCATTACGCTCTGTAAGTTCTTTTTCAGTAAAACCAAAAGCAAAAACATGATAGAAAGATAAAGTTGGGCAAAATGCGGTTCCTTTTGTTTTCATTGTCTCCAACGTCTTTTTAAAATTCAATGAATCTTTTTGGTAGGCAGCAATAAGTGGTTGATAATGTTCTACAGAAGTAAATCCGGCATCCATAGACTTAACAAGGCTTTTGCTATAGGCGTGACCAGCAATGGTCATTTCATTCTTCTTGCAACTTTCTATTAAATAATTAAAATTAGTTTCGTTAATACCACCAAGGTATTTTATGAAGTCGTATTTTTTATTTTTTGCATGAAGTACGATCTTTTCTATGCTATCTTTTGTTAATAACGAATCTCTTGTTGGAAAAACATAAGACACGTAAATTTCCGGCCCTAATCTTTTTCCTAAACTTATACTATCTCTTAAGATCAGGTGTTCAGCTTCGCCACGCATGCTTCTTAAAGTGGTAACACCAGCAGCAACATTCAATCTTAAATAATCCTGCATTTTTATTGGGCTATCCTTATCGGGAAAATGCGCATGCATGTCTGCCAAACCAGGTACTAAAAATTTACCGGTGCAATCCATTACGGTATAACCTTTCATTACCTGTTTAGTAGCAAAGGCTTCTATCTTTTCTATCTTACCGGATCTGATGTAAACGTTACAATTTGGAATAACCACATCATGATTGACAGGAATAACCGAAACGTTCTTAAGAATAAGATTTTGAGAAAAAATAATTTCCGATAAAAAAAGAAAGGCTATTAGTAAACGCATGCTGTTTTTTAAGAGAGCAATATAAAATAATAATCCCTTTACACAATAGGTGATTAATATTAATTAACAGTATACCAATAAATAAATGCAGTAATAGAATAAAAACAAATTCACTTACAAAAAGTAAGTAGTAGAAATTGATCGAAAGAAATCAGATTGATTAATCAGGAATACCTGTACGTTTTGATTGGTTCTTGTATTTTTTTAAATATATAGTCCAATAAACTAATAGACCAACAACAAAAAGAGAAATAAACACATTTGGACCATGACCTAAAACTCTCATTCCTTTAAATATCCAATACGAGAATTCGCCAATTCCTTCAAAAATGTCGGTCCATGTGATCATTAAGCTTGTCATATCTTTTTAATTTGTAAGTTTACCGAACAAAAATAGCAATAATTTAGATATAAAAAAATAGTGTTTGCAGGCTTTTTAAATAAGGGTATCAGGGGGAGTTTAGTGCTGTTAGGTGTTATTTTTGTAGCCTCGGCAACGCTCCTATATTTTGCACCTAAAAGCCTGGAATTCAACAATTACCCCGATCTTTTTTACAACTATTTCTCGCAAAAAGTAACAAACAGGCTGTTTATAATTCTTTTAAATTTTTTGTTTGTTGGTCTTGGGGTTGTTCTCATAAGTTTGATCTCGGTAAAACAGGAAGTGACCGAAAAACTCAACTATTTCCCTGTATTTATTTTTTTATGCCTTAGCATCGTTTCGGTCAATCCGCAACAAATAACACCACAAATTTTTACGAATGTTTTTGTGTTGTATTCTATTTACAAATTATTAGACACCTATCGTAAAGAAAATGTTTTGAACCATTTATTTGAAGCAGCATTTTGGTTGAGCATTTCGGCATATATAACTGTTTCGAGCGTAATTAGTTTTCCTTTATTTTTTATTGTGCTTTTAATTTTACGTCCTTTTTATTGGCGCGATTGGGCAATTGCCATTTTAGGTTTTTTAGCGCCCATTTTTATTTGCGAAGGTATTGCTTACTTGAGTGATTTTACTCAATGGTATCTTTTTAAATCGGTAAGTTTATTTTTACAATTTTTAAAACCACCTTCTTTTAGCGAATACTATTTACCATTAACTACTTTTCTTGTAATTACATTATTGATCTCAGTGTTTCAAAGTTTTGTAAATGGCTTTGGCAATACTGTAAAGAAACAACGTACCAAAACAATTTTACTTTGGGTAATTTTCTTTTCTACATTTGGATTCTTTTCAGGTGGTGCAAACAGTTCCAGCATTATTTTAACCTACGCTTTTCCTTTGTCGTTCTTTATCGGCGATTTTTTATACGGACTAAAGCAAACAAAGATCACAAATACAATTCTCGTTTTCTTTATTCTCTGTATGGTGGTTATCTTTCTTGGAGAGTTTAATGCGATCTAAAGTTTTTAATGCTGAATCAAGATCTTTTCAGTCATCATTTTTTTAATAGCAACACTAAATATTGAAAGATAATAAAGCCCATTATTTAAATTAGAAACATCAAGTTTGTTTTTTGCATTTGTTATTTCCGCACTCAAAACTTCTTTTCCGATCAAAGAAAATAGTTTTGCAACAACTACCTCCTTTGTATTTTCAGTATCAATAACTAAAAAATCGTTTGCGGGATTTGGTGAGAAAGATATTTTCAGATCATTATTCTGATTTTCTTTTAGCCCGACGCAAGCGCCTACAGTTAGTGTAATTACAGCACTTGTAGATGGAACAGTACAGCCATCAACAATTGAAACCGTAAAATTTTGAGGTGTATTAGTGAGGCTTGCAATAACGCTAATAGAGTTATTGCTCGTAGCGTTTGACCAATTATAAGAGTATGGACCACCATTACCTGAGGATACTATTGTGGGTGAAATAACAATAGAATCACGATCGCATGCAACAACAGTAGAGTTTGTAGCAATAAGCGGCGGCCTTACATTAATAACAATTGTACTTGGTCCATGTGAACAACCATTTACATCAAAAACCGCCACTGTAAATGTTGTTGTTGTTGTTAAAGTTTGAATCGCGTTTATACCACCAGATGTAACAAGCGTGTTTGTTGTATTGCTAGTAATATTTGTAAGTGTATAATAGTACGGTATTGTACCGCCACTAGCCGAAGCGTATACTTGACCCATGGTACCATAACAAATAGTTTGTGGAGGAGCTACATTTAATGACAATACATTGGGTTGCACAATATTTACACTTGTAAATGTTTTACATCCATTCGCATCCGTAACGGTTGCTGTATGAATGCCCGTCCCTAAACCATTAACAATTGCACTAGCGATGGAAGTTGGCGCCCAAGCATATGTAAATGGCGCATAACCACTTGCAGTTAATGTGGCACTGCCGTTATTTTGCCCGAAACACATAATATTATTTGAAACAGCTGAAACTGATGGTAAAGGTGCAGCTGTTATGTTTACAGATGTTGTAAGCGTGCATGAATTATTATCAATTACAGTTACCGAATAAACCCCTGGAGCAAGATTATTCATAGTAGTAGATGTTGTTTGTGTTGGATTCGAATTCCAACTATAAAGGTAGGGCGATGTGCCTCCCGTAACAAATACACTCGCAATTCCATTTGCAGCTCCACATAAAGCCTGTGTGGTATTTGTTGACGCACTCAAAGCCGGCCAGTTATTGATTGTGATATTGGCACAAGGTCCAGTTACAACGCACCCCCCTTCTCCTCTCACATAATATGTTCCGGCAGCGACAACAATTGAAGTACCCGTTGCAATGGGAGCGATGCCGCAAGAAAAACTATACCATTGCCAATTAGTCGCACTATTTAAAGAGCCACTTACAACAGTCAAAGTAACTGCGTCACCAGCGCAAACGGTAGTTGTTGAAGAGTTTATAACAGGAATTGTTGGCTGAATGCACTGAGCAATTGTGTTTAAATAAAAACTCACCAATAAAAATACAATTGCTTTTTTCATAAAATAATTTTACAATTTGCTCAAAGCAGTTTCCAAACGTTTTAATACTTCTTCTTTTTCAATTAAAGCTATCATATCAAACAATTGCGGGCCGCCGGCAACACCTGTAATTAAAACACGCAATAATTGCATATCAATTTTACCTGTTTCTTTTACCAATGCTTCAAACGCATCGTGTATTGGTTGCATCTTCCAGTCTGAAACCGATCTAAATGTATCTAACACTTTCGTAAATACTTCTTTGCTTTGCGCATTCCATTTTTTGGTAATTACCTTTTCATCGTAAGATGTTGGCGCTTCAAAAATATATTTGCCATGATCCCAGAACTCATGAACGAATTGCACTTTTTCTTTTACCAATTTACAAAAGTCGATCATAAACGCTTCATCTTTTTCATAACCTTTTTCTTTTAATAAAGGTTTAAAGGCTTTTGCAAGATCAGCATCTGATTGTTTACGTAAATATTGTTGGTTAAACCATTTTGCTTTTTCAGGATCAAATTTTGCACCTGATTTGTGCACACGTTCAAACGAAAATAATTCTGCTAACTCAGCAACAGAAAAAATTTCTTCGTTATTGCCGGGATTCCAGCCTAAAAGCGCTAAAATATTTACAAAAGCTTCTGGGTAATAGCCCGTTTCTTTGTATCCGATATAAGGCGCTGTTTCGCGCGGATCTTGCCAGCTTAAAGGAAACACCGGAAAACGCGCTTCACGTTTACTGATCTTCCCATTGCCATCCGGATTTAAGATCAAAGGCAAATGCGCCAATTTTGGCATTTGCTCTTCCAAACCTAAATAGCGGTAAATTAAAATATGAGCGGGTGCGCTTGGCAACCACTCTTCACCACGCACGGCGTGCGAAATTTCCATTTCGATATCATCTACAATATGTGCCAAATGATAAGTTGGCATGCCATCACTTTTTAATAACACTTTATCATCCACCTGTGCAGAGTTAACGGTTACCCAGCCACGAATAATATCATTAAAACGAATTTCTTCATTACGTGGTACTTTTAAACGCACTACATACTTAGCGCCTTCGGCTAATAATTTTTTTACTTCGTCTTCGCCTAAAGTTGTTGAGTTGCGCATGTTCTGGCGCGTCACGGCATTGTATTGCGGCGCAACAACTTTAGCGGCTTCCAAACGCTTGCGCATATCATTTAGCTCTTCTTCCGTGTCAAAAGCGTAATAGGCATGTCCACTTTCAATTAACTTATCAGCATATTTTTTATAGATACCGAGCTCTTTTCGTTCACTTTGACGATATGGTTTATGAAGGCCGTCACCAAAACCTACACCTTCGTTTGGTTCAATGCCACACCATTTTAATGCCTCAATAATATATTCTTCGGCACCTTTTACAAAGCGGGTTTGATCGGTATCTTCAATACGCAAAATAAAATCACCGCCATGTTTTTTGGCGAAAAGATAGTTAAACAAAGCGGTGCGCACACCACCCATATGCAGCCCGCCTGTTGGACTAGGGGCAAATCTAACTCTAACACGTTTTTCCATAGAGCGCAAAGATAACTATTAAATGAAGATTTAAAAAGTATGTTGCTCTTTCTTTTTGATACGCTGAAATAAAAACTGTAATTTTATTACCTTATTAAAAAAATCGTTTACATATTTCTATTCTTTTCAAGTATTGGCTTTTCTCAATCGGATAGCCTATCTATTATATTTAATTCTTCATTGAATGACACTGTTAAGTATAAAAAAATTCAAGGCTTATTACTTAATTCAGAAGCGAGCCTTGAGTATAAAATAAAGTGGTGCGATACATTAGAAGTTATAGCAGCCTCGTCGAAACAAGCAAAATTTTCGATATTGACCGATGTGATCAGGGGTATTTTTTATTTTAATTACTCGCAGTATGACAAATCCATCAACTATTTATATAAAGCATTACCATTGGCTGATGAACTAAAATTAAAACGAATTCAGTCAGCAATATATAATTACCTGGGCATTATTTCCTCTGATCAGGGGAATAGTAAAAAGGCAATCTACTATTTCAGAAAAAATTACAATATAGCGCTCGAGCTTAATGACCTTGAGTCACAGTTTTCTGCCGCCAATAATCTTAGTGTTGATTATAATAATATTTCAATGCCCAACATGGGGCTGTATTATATTTCCAAAAGTGAGAAGATAGCAAAAGACACAAAAAAATACGAATTCCTGCCTTCTCTTTATGGCAATAAAATGGAATCATACATATACCTTAATGATCGCGTTAAGGCAAAAGAACAAATTGACTCCATAAATAAATATTTTGAAATAACCGAGCACACGAACGATCAGTATATGGCTCTTTATTTTTTTTCCGGATCGTATTATAATTTTGTTGGCGATTATAAAAAAGCCATTTCCTTCTTTGAAAAGAACATAAAGATAATTCCACCATCAGATTTTCAGGAATATAGAAAAAATTATTTAGCCTTAAATGCTGCTTTTCATGGGCTAAAAGATTATGAAAAGGCTTATTCAGCACTTGTAGTATATTATCAATACTCAGACAGCCTTATAAATGCTGAAAAAATGCAGAAATCCAGTGAGACGGAGAACAACTATAAAAATTATAAAGTTGAAAAAGAGCTGGAGATACAAAAACTCAACAACATTAATAAATCGCTACAATTAAAAAGAAATAAAGCTTTTTTAATTTTAGTAAGCAGTTTATCGCTTTTATTAATTGGCGGAATATTTTTCTTTTATAAATTATTTAGAGATAAACGCAAGGCTAATGTTTTATTGGAAGAACAAAAATCTGAGATCACGCATCAGAAAAAAGAAATACTAGATAGTATTTATTATTCTAAGCGAATACAGGAAGGTATTTTGCCAACTGAAAATGAATTAAAACAAAAAGTAGGTGAGCATTTTGTTTTATACAAACCAAAAGATATTGTGAGTGGCGATTTTTATTGGGCAAGTAAAAAAATTGATGATTCGTTCTTAATAGCCTGCTGCGATTGCACGGGACATGGCGTACCCGGAGCCTTTATGAGCTTGGTAGCCTACTCCTTATTAAATAAAATAGATGAAGGTGATCAGCATAAGAATCCTTCAGAAATTTTAAATTATTTAAATATTGAGTTACCACGCTTTTTCAAAAAAGAAGATCCTACCCAACAGATAAAAGATGGTATGGACATGAGTCTTATTGAAATTAACCGAAAAAATTTAAAATTAAATTTTGCCGGCGCCAATAACAGCATTTATTTAATTCGTGATAATATTTTACAGGTGATAAAAGCCGATAAACAACCCATTAGCGCCGATGTAGATATGCGTAAACATGTTTTTAAAAACACAGAAATGGATCTTAAAAAAGGAGATGTAATTGTAATGTTCACCGACGGATATGCAGATCAGTTTGGCGGACCAACTGCACGTATACAAGGCAATTTGTACCGTCAGGGAAAAAAATTCATGTATAAGCGTTTAGAAGAGTTATTGACGAAACATGCTTCTGAAGATATGAAAAGCATAAAACAAAAATTAGAGTTAGCATTAACCGAATGGCAGGGAGATCTTGAACAAATTGATGACATTTGTTTACTTGGAATAAGAATATAATATGGCAGAGAAAGATTTTTTTCGAATGGTTTACCAGGTAGTGCGTTTAATACCAAAAGGCAGAGTCACAAGCTATGGCGCTATTGCCGCTTATCTTGGCGCAAAATCATCTTCTCGCGTGGTTGGTTATGCCATGAATGGCGCGCACAATGTAAAACCAAAAGTGCCTGCACATCGCGTTGTAAATAGAAATGGCTTATTAACAGGCAAACATCATTTTGAAACACCCTATCAAATGCAGGAATTATTAGAGAAAGAAAAAATTAAAGTAAAGGATGACAAAGTAGTTGATTTTAAAAAAATTTATTGGGATCCGTTTGAGGAGTTAAAGATGTAAATAGTTAATAGCGAATAGTTAATAGTCGAAACAATTTATTGAAATGATAAGATCCTTGTGCATTATACTATATATTTTGACAATTGTTTGTTCTTGCTCGGACGATGCATCAAATAAGAATGGGTCTATAAAAACAACTGAAAACTATTCAGAAAAATATTCTGGCATTTCTATTGAAAATGAGCCAAGACAGGGTTCTCCATTTATTGATTCGTCGGGAACTGAGTATTTTTACATTTGTAAAAAAATTACAGTTAGTAACGACACAACTGTTCCAATAGACTTAAAAATCTCCTTCTCAAAAGAGTATGATCATATAAGGGCAAAAAAGGGCCTTAAATCAAAAGTGTTTTTACTACCGGAAGAGTTAACTTCGGATGAACAACAGTATAATGTGACTATGTCAAAAGAATTAAAATTTGATTTAGGCATTACAAAAGAATTAAAAAGCTTTTTAAATATGAGTATAGAAACAGTTTCGTTAAATAGAATACTAAACCCAAAAGAAAAATGTGTGATGCGTTTTGGCATACTAACGGACATCAAATACATAACGGACCTCAAATGTCCACGACCTAATTATTTCGGATTAAAATTAAAAACGAACAACTATACGTCGGACAGCCTTATACCGAATGGAGATAAACAATTGACCTTACCATTGGTTTTATATCTCGACAATCCATTCGCTATACCGTGTGGACAAATTTCATTTCCCAGTAAATAAGTTTATCTTGAAAATGTCCACTAATAACTATTAACTAATCCCTATTAACTAAATAGACCGCTCCCCCTACACTATCACTCTTTGCCCCTGTAACAGAACTCAAAGTATTTGTTTGTTCGTTCAATCTTAAATAACCTAAAAAAGCAAAGATCAACGCTTCTTTAAAATTTACAGTTTGCGCATTGGGAATAATAATTTCGCAATTTGTTTTTTCTCTGATCAGTTCAATTAAATAGCTATTAAAAGCGCCACCACCTGTAACTAACACTTTTTTAATTTTATTTTTATTAAGATCGTTTGCAATTATTTGCGCTACATGTTCTGTTGCTGTTGCCAATAAATTATTTAGTTCTGCCCTACTCTTTTCAATACGTTTTAAAATATTTTCCGAGAACCATTCTCTGCCAATAGACTTTGCTCCCGCTTTTGAATAATATTCTAAATTATTTAGTTCTTTTAAAAGTTTGGTGTTTATTTTTCCCGATCGCGCAATTTTTCCGTCCTTATCAAAAGCTTTTCCTGTCCTTTCGGCTAAATAATTTAAGAACATATTTGCTTCACAAATATCATATGCAATACGTTTTCCTTTTTTGTCAAACGAAATATTTGCGATGCCTCCAATATTTAAACAAGCGTCGTAATTTCCAAACAATAATTTATCGCCAATTGGCACAAGAGGCGCGCCTTGTCCGCCATTAGCAACATCTAAACTTCTAAAATCGCAGACAGTTGTTATTTTTGTTATGGCCGCAATTGTTGCTCCGCAGCCAATCTGCGTGCTAAATCCTAAATCGGGTTTATGAAACACAGTATGGCCATGAGAGGCGATAGCCTTTGGTTTTCTGTTACTTTTCCTTAAAAATTTATTTACTTCCTCAGCTACCAATTTTCCATAAGAAGCATTTACTGAGGCGTATTGCAGGGCTTTAAAACTATGAACCTGCTTTAAAGTACTGGCGCACAATCGTGTATAAGCAATTGTTTCTGCTTTAAGGATCCTGTATTTGTATTTACCGTTCTTGCTTTCAAACTCACATAGTGCAAGGTCGAGCCCGTCTAAAGAGGTACCGCTCATCAGGCCTAAAATGGTCATTTTATGTGTGTTTCCTTTAGCCAATTTTGTTGTTTTGGTAGCTTAAATCGTATATATTTGCAAGGTTACAAAAAATAGTATAAACCTTAAAACATAAATATAATGCATTTTGAATTATCTGAAGAGCACTTAATGATCCAAAAAGCGGCCCGCGAGTTTGCACAAACAGAATTAAAGCCGGGTGTGATAGAACGCGATGAGCACCAAAAATTCCCAACTGAGCAGATCAAAAAAATGGGTGAGCTTGGATTTATGGGTATGATGGTTGACCCTAAATACGGCGGAGGTGGCATGGATGCTATTTCTTATGTTTTAGCAATGGAAGAAATTTCTAAAATAGATGCTTCAGCCAGTGTGGTGATGAGTGTAAATAACTCTTTAGTTTGTTGGGGTTTAGAAACATTTGGTAGCGAAGAACAAAAACAAAAATATTTGGTGCCTTTAGCTAAAGGAGAAAAGATTGGAGCGTTTTGTTTATCTGAACCTGAGGCAGGATCTGATGCAACATCTCAAAGAACTACAGCAATAGATATGGGCGACCATTATTTATTGAACGGAACAAAGAACTGGATCACCAATGGAAATAGTGCATCTACTTATTTAGTAATTGCGCAAACCAATGTTGAAGCTGGACACCGCGGTATAAATGCTTTGATAGTAGAAAAAGGAATGCCTGGATTTACAATAGGGCCGAAAGAAAATAAAATGGGAATTCGCGGAAGCGATACACACTCTTTAATGTTTGATAATGTAAAAGTGCCAAAAGAAAATCGTATTGGCGAAGATGGATTTGGTTTTAAATTCGCCATGAAAACTTTAAGCGGAGGCCGTATTGGTATTGCATCTCAAGCTTTAGGTATTGCAAGTGGCGCTTACGAATTAGCATTAGCTTATTCAAAAGAACGTAAAGCATTTGGAAAAGAAATTTGTAATCACCAGGCTATACAATTTAAATTAGCCGATATGGCAACACGTATTGAAGCATCACGTTTATTGATCTTCAGATCGGCCTGGTTAAAAGACCAACACTTACCTTTAGATAAAGAAAGCGCAATGGCAAAAGTTTTTGCAAGCGAAACTGCTATGTGGGTAACTACAGAAGCTGTTCAAGTGCACGGTGGTTATGGTTATGTAAAAGAATATCATGTAGAGCGTTTAATGCGTGATGCAAAGATCACACAGATATATGAAGGCACCAGTGAAGTACAACGTATTGTAATATCACGCCAGGTATTAGCTTAATTATTTTTTAATACAATAAAAAAAGCCTCTTTATT
Organism: Heterotrichella gracilis; assembly: GCA_032358255.1. Taxonomy (NCBI): domain Eukaryota; class Xanthophyceae; order Tribonematales; family Xanthonemataceae; genus Heterotrichella; species Heterotrichella gracilis. The sequence continues at coordinate 190,443 of JAULBX010000002.1, forward strand.
AATTTAAAGAGGCTTTTTTTATTGTGGTTTTTAAATACCGTTTTTTAGGTATTGTTTAGAATCTATCTAAATAAGATATTTGTAACATATTAATACATTATTTTATCAAATCTATATATGAAAAACCTAACTTATTTAAGTACAATAGCAATTGCAGCCTTATTAACGTTTAGCAGCTGCAAAAAAGACACAAAAGACCCTGAGCCAGAACCAGAGCCTACGCCTGCAAATCCAACCACACCTTCTTATACAATTCCTACAACGTATAATTATACCAACACGGCTACCGGTATCACTACTGCAACAAATTGTATTGCTATGTTAGGTGAGCTAACAAATTATTTGCGTTCTACGCATACTACAACAGCGGCAACGCAACCAACAATAAGCGCGCAAAAATTAAAAGAAATGTATGCTAATACAAACAGTCAGTTTACGTTAACAACATTAAATACATGCGGCATTAATTTAAAAGCGAAATCTGGTACAGCATTTAATTATCCAACATTACAAGATGCAAGTTTTGATGATGCAGAACCAGCAAGTATTACATCTGCAGCAAACCCAACAACTACAACAGCTTCAAGTGGTGTAAAAGGTAAGTTAATTTCGCCAACCCTTTCAAGAGCTATTTTAGTAAATGGAAATGGTTATGAATATAAAGAGTACTTAGAAAAAGGTGTAATGGGTGCCGTGTTTTATTACCAGGCAACTACAATTTTATCTACGATCGGCACACTTGATAACACAACAATTGTAAATGGTTCAACCGCTCAGGAAAAAGCTTGGGACGAAGCTTTTGGCTACTTCGGAGTACCAGTTGATTTTCCAACCAACCTTACCGGACTTAAAAACTGGGGAAGCTATTGCAATTCGGTTAACGTTGCAATTGGTTCAAACTCTGCAATTATGAATGCATTTTTAGCGGGGCGTGCTGCCATTGTTAATAAAGATAATGCCGGCCGTGATGCTGCGCGTAATGCGGTTATTGCCAACTGGGAAAAAGTTGCTGCTGCAAAATGTATCAGTTATCTAAAAGCCGCAAAAACTAATTTATCAGACCAGGCAACATTACATCATAATTTATCTGAAGGTTGGGGCTTTGTAGTAGCATTTCAATACAACCCAAACAAAACAATTTCTAATGCAGATATTACAACTTTGCTTAATTATTTTGGGACAAATCTTTATAATATCCCAACTGCAAATTTAGATCTTGCCATTGCAAAATTAGAAACGGTGTTTGGCTTAAATGCCTCACTAATTCCTTAAGCTATTTTTAATTTTAAAAGCGCCGTAAAAAGCGTTTTTAAAATTAATTTATTAGGTGTAATAACCTGATTATCAAATTCTTTATTAAAATAAATACCACTTTTGAGGTATTGCTGCAAAGCCTTATTAATTGCAACTTTACGACTCCTCACTATCATGAAATTAAAGAACAATATATTTCTTTTAACCGTTATTTTAACGAGCTTGTTTTTTATTGCCTGCGATAAAAAAAAGAAAGATAAAAAAGATGATAATGAAGATACATCTTTTGATAAGCCTGCCATGCTCGCCAACTACTCCGAAAATATTATTGTTCCAAACTTTCAGTCTTTTAAAATTGCGCTTGATTCTTTAGTGAACGCATACAACACGTTCATTCAAACAAAAACAGTTGCCGATCTTACAATACTTCGTCAAAAATACAGTCGCACAGCAATAAAATTTCAACACGTTTCTACTTTTGAATTTGGTCCATCAGAATCTGAGATCGTCCGATCTAATTTTAATACTTACCCGACAAACACGCTTACAATAAATTCAAATATTAATTCGGGTTCATACGATTTAGGAACATTGAGTAATCTCGACGCAAAAGGATTTCCGGCATTGGATTATTTATTGTTTGGAAAAAATGAAACAGACGCTTCACTTATAGCTCTATTTGATACAGACGCAAAAGCCGCCAATAGAATTGCTTATGCTAGTGCCTGTTTAATTGAGATGCAAACAAAAACAAATTCTATTTTAACCAACTGGAACAGTAACTATAAAAATACATTTACTTCTTCAACCGGTTCGCAGATCGGTAGTTCATTAGGACTACTGGTGAACCAACTTAATTTTGAAGTAGATCTTTTAAAGAATGGCAAGATCGGAATTCCGCTTGGAAAAAAATCTTTAGGCGCTACACTTCCAGAAAAATGTGAAGCCTATTACGCAAATAACATTTCTGTTAAGCTAGCAAAAGAATGTTTATTGAATATTGAAGATGTTTATCTTGGTCGCTCTGCAAACGGCAGTAATGGTTTAGGTTTAGATGATTACCTTGAACACTTAAAAGCGATGCATGTTTCGGAAACATTGAACGCAGCAATCAACAACCAATTTGCAATTACAAAAACAAAATTAGATCTTGTTGCTGAACCACTATCTACATCTGTAAACAATGCAACTTCAACCGTAGATGCCGCTTATCTTGAGATGGTAAAATTACTAGTGTTATTAAAAACAGATATGCCATCAGCTTTAGGCATTGTTATTACTTACCAGGACGGAGACGGTGATTAACCAGATCAGATCATATTTTTTAAAACCCGTACATCTTGCTCCATTGGCCGTTTTTAGAATGGCCTTTGGCTTTTTAATGCTTGCCTCCATTTTAAGATTCATGGCAAAAGGTTGGGTGTACAACATGTACATAAAACCAAAATTATTTTTTCCTTACTATGGTTTTGAATGGGTAAAACCTTTGGGCGAAACTGGTATGTACGTTGTATTTATTGCGCTTGCTATTTGCGCTTTATTTATTGCTGTAGGGTTTTTATATCGTTACTCTGCCATACTTTTCTTTCTTGGCTTTACCTATGTTGAATTATTGGATAAGACAAACTATCTCAACCATTATTATTTCATCAGCATAATGAGTTTTCTTATTATTTTTTTACCGGCACAGCGTTACTTTTCTATCGATTCTTCTCTAAACAAAAAAATAGCAGCTACCTACGCGCCAAATTATTTTATTCTTATTATCAAATTCCAGGTATTTATTGTTTATTTTTTTGCCGGCATAGCCAAAGTAAACCCCGATTGGTTATTGCACGCGCAGCCTTTAAAGATATGGCTTCCGGCCCATAGCGAAATGCCGTTGATAGGCAATTTACTTACAAAAGAATGGATAGCTTATTTCTTTAGTTGGTTTGGTTGCGTTTACGATCTTGTCATTCCTTTCCTATTGTTCATGCCGCGTTTTATTAAACCTACTTATTTTTTTGTAATTGTTTTTCATCTTGCTACATCGCTATTTTTTAACATCGGTATGTTCCCGTATATTATGATCAGCCTCACTACCATTTTCTTTACAGAAAGTTTTCACTTGTGGATCATTAATGCGATTAGGTCGATCATAAAAGGTAATGCCAATGAAGATGCTGTTATTTATTCTCCAAAAATAAAAACTGTAAAAATATTTTCGATCCTGTTCACCGTTCATTTTGTCATTCAACTGTTGTTGCCATTACGTTATATCTTTTATCCGGGTAACTTATACTGGACAGAACAGGGCTATCGTTTTTCTTGGCGTGTTATGCTTATGGAAAAAGCCGGCACTGCTTTTTTTTATGTGCACGATAGAACAACCGGCGGCGAAATTGAAGTGGACAATAAAAAATACCTCACTTATATGCAAGAAAAAATGATGGCCACGCAACCTGATATGATGATCGATTATGCTAAATTCTTAAAAGCAGAATTCATTAAGCAGGGATTTAAAGATCCCATCATCAGGGCGCAAAGTTATGTAACTCTTAATGGCAATGGTTCCCGCGAGTTCATAGATTCTCAGGTTGACCTGAGTGTTCAAAGCAACTCCTTCTTAAAAAATAAAACCTGGATAAAAAAATACTAGCATGCGCTCAATCTTCATCTATATATTTTTATCCGTTAATTGTTTTATCTTTTCACAAAACGATTCGCTCAAAACTGATTCAATTAAGAAAAAAGGAAATAAGGATATTAATTTAACTGAAGTGGAAGTTGTTTCTGAAAAAGATAATAGTTTTGGTATCTCCCGTTTAAATAATGTAGAAGGCACAACAATTTACGCCGGAAAAAAATCTGAAGCAATTTATTTACAAGACCTCAATGCAAATCTTGCTGCAAATAATAGTCGCCAGGTATTCGCAAAAATTGCCGGTATAAATATTTTTGAGAACGACGGATCAGGTGCCACCATTGGTATTGGCGGGCGTGGATTAAATCCTAACCGTATCTCTAATTTTAATACTCGTCAGAATGGTTACGATATTTCTGCCGATGCTTTAGGTTATCCCGAAAGTTATTATACGCCGCCAACGGAAGCCATTGAACGTATAGAAATATTACGAGGCGCAGCAGGTTTGCAATTCGGAACACAGTTTGGTGGCATGATCAATTACAAATTTGCAGAGGCACCAAAAGATAAAAAGATATCTGCTAAGTTTCGTCAAACCGGTGGCTCCTATGGTTTTATAAATTCGTTCAATCAACTTTCAGGCACCGTAAATAAATTATCTTATAATACATTTTATCAATACAAACATTATACCGGTTGGCGTCAACGCTCTGAATTAAGCAGTCACACGGCTTTTGCGTCCCTTAAATATCAATTTAGCGAAAAATTCTTTGTTAAAGGCGAATACACTTTTCTTTCATACCTGGCACAACAACCGGGTGGTTTAACCGATAAACAATTTGAAAAAGATCCAACTACCGTTAATCGTTACAGGAATTGGTTTAAAGTAAACTGGAATTTATTTTCTTTAACTGCCGATTATAAAGTTTCTGAAAAAGGGCGTTTAAATTTTTTATGTTTTGGCTTAAATGCCGGTCGCGATGCGTTAGGTAATTTAGGACGAATAGATAGGTCCGATGACACAGCTATTTATCGTAATTTATTGAGCGATGTTTATAGCAATTATGGTGGTGAATTGCGTTTTTTACAACGTTACGTTATGTTTAACCAAAACAGTAATTTTTTAATTGGAGCAAGAGTCTACAAAGGTAATACCAATCGCAAACAGGGCGATGCAGATAAAAGCGACAAGGCACATTTTAAATTTCTAAACCCAGATAATTTAGAGAATTCGGCGTATATCTTTCCGTCTTCTAATTATGCTTTATTCATTGAAAATATTTTTCAGTTTACGCGGAAATGGAGTGTTACACCTGGTTTTAGATTAGAGAATATAGTTACCAGTTCTGATGGTTATTACCGCTTACTTAATAAAGATCTTGCCGGAAATGTTTTGCTGGATATGAAAATAGCCGATAACAGAAGCAACAACCGCAGTTTTATGTTGGCTGGAATTGGAACGCAATTAAAATTAAATTCTTCTGTTGAACTATACGCTAACTTTTCTCAAAACTACCGCTCCATTAATTTTAATGATATGCGTGTGTTGAATCCAAATTTCCAGGTTGATCCTAATTTAAAAGATGAAAGTGGTTTTACTGCTGACGGTGGTTTTAGAGGGGTTGTAAAAAATGTACTGTATTTTGATGTAAGCGCTTTCTATATAAATTATCAGAACAGAATAGGTACGATTTTAAAAGTTGATACTTCGAGTTACAATATTATTCGCTACAGAACAAACATTAGCGATAGCAGAAATACAGGCGTAGAGGCTTTTTGTGAAATAGACTGGCTAAGATTGATCAATAAAGAGGTTAAACATAAACTTTCAACCTTTGTAAACATGTCATACATTAATGCTATTTATGTTAGCAGTCAGCAAAGTGCTTACAACAATAAAAAAGTAGAGTATGTGCCCGAGGTAATCTTCAGAACCGGTTTAACCTACGCTTACAAAAAGTTCAGCCTAACCTACCAATACGCTTACACGGCCCAACAATTCTCCGATGCCGATAATTCAGAGTCTACATCATCGGCTATTTATGGTATTATTCCTGCCTACTCTATTATGGACATTTCTGCAAGTTATAGCTGGCGCTTTTTAGGTTTCAGCGCTGGGGTAAACAACCTGGCCAATAGCAGTTATTTTACCCGCAGGGCCGAGGGTTACCCCGGACCCGGAATTATCCCTGCAGACCCTATCAACGCTTACTTTACCCTACAGGTAAAACTATAAAAAACTGCTTAAAATCAGCCTGTTTATATTTATACACCTTTTTTTGAAATAATCAACCTTTTTTGATAGAATTATTCTTGTAATTTTAATGAATATTAGATTACAATATGAGTGCTTTTGATGACGATGCAGACGGGCAGAATGAGAATGAATTTGAAGAGAATTTAAAACTTTTTGAAGATATGCTGATCTCTGGTCAGCCGCAATTTTTTGACGCTGATGACATTGAAGAAATAATTGATTATTACTTACAATGGCTAAATTATGATATGGCTAAAAAAGCTATTGATTACGGTTTAGAGCGTTTTCCTTTTTCAAGCATTATCAAAATACGTCAGGCGCAATATTTATCAAGCCAACATTATACGCACGAAGCGCTCACTATTTTAAATGAAGTTGAGCAAATAGAACAAAATAATTTTGATCTGTATATGGCCCGTGGCTATATCTACAGTCAAATGGGTTTAGGAGAACAAGCCATTGAGAATTTTAAAAATGCAATTCCACTTGCCGAAAGTAAAGATGAAGTGTATGTTGCTCTTGGTGTTGAATTTTTGAATGAAGATAAGCCTGATGATGCACTTTATTATTTAAAAAAAGCGATTAAGCTAAATCCAAAGAACGAAGTTGCTTTAAATGAACTTTCTCTTTGTTTTGATCTTACAGGAAAATCGAGCGAGGCAATTGCTTTTTACGAAAGTTATATCGACAATCATCCCTACAGTTATTTTGCCTGGTTCAATTTAGGTCTCGGTTACAGTCGCATGGGTTTATTCGAAAAAGCCATTGAGGCTTACGATTATTCAATTGCAATTAATGAAAATTTTAGTTCGGCTTATTTTAATAAAGCCAATTCGTTAGCGCAGCTAGAGCATTACGAAGAAGCTATTGCAGTTTATAAAGAAACATTTAAACACGAAGAGCACGAACCAACAACCTATTATTACATTGCAGAATGCTACGAGAACTTAAATCGTTTTGAAGAAGCGCTTGTAAATTATAATAAATGCGTTAAACTCGATCCCGCTAATGCAGATGCATGGTTAGGTATTGGTGTTGTGTTGGATGCTATGAACCGTTTGACTGAAGGCGTACACTACGTAAAAAAAGCAATTGAAATAAATCCTAATGATCCCGAATACTGGTATGTATTTGCAGAAGTGCAGGAAAAACTGGGCTTTATGGAAGAAGCGGCTATGGCTTACCAACGTGTAATTGAATTAGAATATCCTGATTACGATGTTTGGTTAGATTATAGCAAGCTTTTACATCAAAATGGTTACATTACAAACGCCTTAGAAACCTTAAGCGAAGGCATAAAGTATTTTCCGGATGTTGTAGAGTTGTATTACCGAATGGGTGTAATTTTACTAGATAAAGAAAACAGAAAAGAGTCTTTAGAATATTTTGAAAAAGCTTTGGCTATGGATTATTCTAAACACAACGAAATATTTGAATACGCACCTATATTACAAAATGACAAAGAAATTTTGAATTTAATTTCCAATTTTAAAAAATAACTATGGCAACAAACTATAATTTTAATTTATCGCATTTACCGGAACGTACCGTTAGTCCTCGCAAAAATGGTGTTACAATGGTAATGGATAAAGGCATAAGCCTGAGAGAAGCCGAGGATTTTTTAAGTTCTTCATCTGACTATGTGGATTTTGTAAAACTTGGTTTTGGTACATCCATCATTTCAAAAAATGTAAGGGAAAAAGTAAAGTTATACAAACAAGCAGGCATTAAAGTATATGTTGGCGGAACTTTGTTTGAAGCATTTGTGGTAAGAAATAAATTTGATGATTATTTGAGATACATAGATGAATTTGGAATGGATTGCGCTGAAGTAAGTGATGGAAGTATTGAGTTAGAGCACGACAAAAAATGCGAATACATTAGTACTCTTGCTAAAAATTATACTGTGTTAAGTGAAGTTGGAAGCAAAGAAGAAGGTGTTATCATTCATCCTGCAAAATGGATAAAAATGATGGAAAGCGAATTGCAGGCAGGTGCCTTTAAAGTAATTGCAGAAGCCAGAGAAAGTGGTACCGTTGGTATTTTTCATAAGAACGGCAGCGCACACACCATGCTTATTAACCGAATTGTAAATAAAGTAAAGATCGAAAATATCATTTGGGAAACCCCACAAAAAAGTCAGCAGGTTTATTTTTTAAAATTATTTGGTTGCAATGTAAACGTTGGCAATATTGGTGTAGATGATGTTATTCCCTTAGAAACATTACGTTTAGGTTTACGCGGCGATACCTTCTTTACTTTTTTACCGGAAGAAATGAAACAAACTTTATAAAATTAAATCATGAAAGAAATAACAGTACAGGAATTAAAAAAATTAAAAGATTCTAACGCCGATTTTCAATTAATTGATGTGCGTGAAGAACATGAATTTGATGAAGCTAACCTTAACGGAATTTTAATTCCTATGGGAGAAGCTTTAGAAAGATCTGCTGAGATCGCTAAAGACAAACAGGTTGTTATTCACTGCAGAAGTGGGAAGCGTAGCGCAACCGTTATTAACGCTTTAGAAAGTCAGCAGGGTTATACTAACCTTTATAATTTAAAAGGCGGAATACTAGCTTACATTGAAGAAATTGGACTTTAAAAGTCAAATTAAAAAAATTAAAAAAGCATATGATAGAATTATTTAAGCATTTGATGCCTTTGGACTTTAAGTGGATCATGTTAAACTATGGAACCATTATTTATACAGTTCTGTTTTTAGTGATCTTTATTGAAACAGGTTTAGTAGCAATGCCATTTTTACCTGGCGATTCACTTCTATTTATGGCAGGATTATTTGCCCGCTCAGGAGAATTAAATATTTCTTATTTATTTATTCTATTATTTATTGCTGCCGTTTTAGGTGATAATTGTAATTACTGGATAGGAAGAAAGATCGGCGTAAGGATCTTCAATCTAAAGTTCAGGGGCAAACCGTTGGTAAAAAAGGAATATCTTGATAAGACACATGTTTTCTTTGAGAAACATGGCACAAAAGCGATCATCATGGCGCGCTTTGTACCTTTTGTAAGAACCTTTGCTCCTTTTGCTGCCGGCATTGCCGAAATGAATTACAAAAAATATTTAGTTTTTGATGTTATTGGTGGCGCTTTATGGATAGGCGGATTAACCACTGCAGGTTATTTATTGGGTGAAGTAGAGTTTATTAAAAAACATGTTGACCTTGTTTGCTTAGGCATTATTTTAGTTTCGGTATTACCAATAATTATTGGTTATTTAACCGGCAAGAAAAAAAATAAATGATCTTTTTAGATCGCCATTGATGCTATAACGGATATAATTGCGATAATTAAAATTATTGCAATTATCCAAAGTATAATTCCAATAATACTTATTACTCTTGCCATACTTGCAAGGTCTTCTCCGCCATATTTGTCGGGCTGTGCTTTAATTTTTTTCAGAGCTCTATTAGCTAATACCAAACCAACTATTGATCCAATTATACCAACTACAAAAAATCCTGCTATACTAACTATAAGAGCTATCATAGCATCTTCATCATCCAGCTCTTTCGGACCATCAGGCAAATATTTAAGGGGTTTAAAATTAAGAGCCTTTAACTTTAATACTTGTGCATGAACTTCGTTTCTTGTCGCTTTACTTTTTTTAGTGATACGATTTACCGGTACTGAAGCTTCTAAACTGATCTCATCATTTATTTCCGCATCAATATTTTCTTTAGCTTTTAATGATGGCTCTTTTTTATTTAATGTAATTGCTTTAGCATCCTTATTAACGGCAGCCTCAGAAGAACCTGGCGCCTTTACAGACTTATTTTTATTCCATGAAACATAATAGCCTTTTGTATAATGTCGCTTCTCAACTTTACATGATGAAATAAAAATTAAAAGGATAAGTGGTAGCCACGATAAATTGAAAATTTTACGCATAAAAAAGGTTTTATACTGTTAAAAATAACAAATAAAATTACATTATTAATCTATATAGTAATATATTTACAAACAAGCTCATCACTGTGTTTCGAAGCCATTTATATAAATATTTTACGCTTGCTTTTATCCTCATAATTGCATCTTCTTTTTATTTAAACAAGACCGATGCCATCAGTTTATCTTTTGTTTCTAAGATCCTTGAAAACAAAAAATACATTACTGTTGAAGGCGAAGTTTACTTTAAGAAACAAGGTGGTGTTTTAACTACACGTTTAATAAAACCATTTGAAAATGTGACGATAATTAATGCCGATGGTGAAATGAAAATTTACGATGTGCTTGAAAACACTTTGATGCAATCGAGTTCAGCATTAACTTCATCTGAGTCGAGTTATTTCTGGTATTTCTTAAATGGTAACTATAACGATCTTGGATTTCCAAAATTAGGTTACGTTATAAAGGACACCAAAGTAGATGACGGCGTTTTTATCACCAATTGGGTACCAAAGGCTGGTTTAAATACACCCATCCAAAAAATAGAAATGGTGCACGAAAAAAGTTTACCCATTTATGTTGAGTTCGTTGGTCCAAAAAATAAAACCTTGGGGAAAATATTTTTTTCTGCTTACAAAAAGGTTGGTACCATAAACTTACCATTAAAGATCACTGAAATTGCCTATAAAGAAAAGAACGATTCAACAGTAACAACTAAAACTTATTCTAATCCAAAAGTTAATACTGAGGTTAATTTAAATTATTTGGATTTTAAAATTCCAGCAAATGCAAAAGTGGTATCAGGTAAATAATTTATTGCTGGGCTTTTGTTGCGCTTTAAGCTCTGTTTTATTTTCTCAGACTAAAACAGATAATGACCTCATCTTCGAAAAAACTACTTTTGTATCTTCTTTTGAGACCAAACGCCAAGTGACCTATTTATTCGCCGGAAAAAATGCATTTGTAAAGTACAACCCGGTTTCTTTGGTGTTTGGCGGATTAATGTATGCTTATCAAAAAACAATTTCTGTTCAAATTGGTGCCGCTTGCCCTTACGAAGTTAATTGCAGTAATTTTAGTAAGCAGTGCATACAAAAATATGGAGTTTTAAAAGGTATTCCCTTAACTGCAGACAGGCTCACGCGTTGTACGAAACTGGCAGGTATTGATATGATAGAGGGTGTTGATTTTAACTCCAGAACTCACAAAATTTACGATCATCCAAACGATTATAAAGCTAAAAACAAATAATGAAGTTTAAATTCATAAACTGTGGCTTGGTTTTATTTTTATGTCTGCTGGTAGCTTTTTCGCAAGGGCAGATCAATTCTAATTTTTTATTTGTAGATCATTTAACGCATACCAGTAAAAACAGGGAAGCTTTGTTTTTGCTGGATAAAACCAACGAGATCACAAACACAGATACTTCTAATTATTTAAGAGGTATGAATTATTATTTTTTAAAAAGACCCGATTCAGCTGCTCTTTATCTTAATACAGTTGGATTAAGCAGTAATTTTTATACCAAGTCTAAATTTTTTGGCTCGTTAAATTTATCGTACTCAAAAAAATACACGGAGGCGTTAACCGCTTTCTCAAATTTTTCGGTTGATACGACTCAAAAATACGAACAACTTATTGGTATAATGCGCGCCGGAAATTATTTATTGCTACGCGATCATAAAAAATTTGATTCTGTGAGCGCCGGCTTTTTGTATAACGATTTTCGCTACACGAATGAGCAAACACGTTTAACCGAATTAAAAAAAGATGTAATCAAATTAAAGAAAAAATCACCTGCGGTAGCTGGGCTTTTATCTGCTGTTGTACCTGGCCTTGGTAAATTTTATGTTGGCAAAAAAGGCGCTGGGCTTGCAGCCTTTGCTGCCAACGGTGCTTTAGCAGCTATGGCCTTTGAATCTTATTACCGCACAAAAAGTTTCAAAAGCCCTCAATTCATAACCTTTGGTACTTTATTTACTTTTTTTTATGTAGGTAATATTTTTGGAAGTGTATTTAGTGTGAAACAACAAATAAGATCAGTTAACGGAAAAATAAATAATGAGATTTTGGCGAGTATACACGTGCCTGTGGTTCGTTTTTTTAAGTAAGCTTAATGCTTATTCAACTAACGATACGCTACAATTAAAACAGGTAGCTGATAGTTTATTTTCCAATAAATTATACTACGAGGCATCTATCTATTATCAAAAGCTTGATTTTTTCTTACAGGGAGAAGTGTCAAAGAATGAAGCCAAACTTTTAGCTGCCAATTGTTACAAGCTTAATAAAAATTATGCTGCAGGAATTGATCATTTGAACGGTATTAATTTAAATGAGGCTCCTGATTCAGTAATATTTAATACAAAATACCAATCTGCTTTAATGAGTTATTTAAGCAATGATCTAACACAAGCGGAATCGTTCTTAGAGCAGTTAAATTATCTGGTTAAAGATTCATCTTACCTAGTTAATTCGCTGCTGCTGCATGCTTTTGTTTTAAATGAACAGTATAAATGGCCTCAGGCAAAAGAAAAACTATATAAACTAAACTGTAGTTTATTTTTAAATGATCTAACAACGTTTAATCGCAATAAAGTTATCCTCGATTCTATTTATGATATTAAACTTACACCTAAACTTAAGAGTGTAGATAAAGCCAGCAGAATGTCAACTTTTTTTCCAGGCTCCGGGCAATGTTATGCTAAGAGTTATGGCGAAGGTATTACTTCTTTTTTAGCAATTACAGTTAGTGCAGGTGCTATGGTTGTAGGTATTGTTTACCAGTATTACTTTACTTCTATCTTTTTAGGAAATCTTTTAATTAGTAAATTTTATTTAGGTGGAATAAAACGTGCCGAATTTTTAACTGAAAAATACAATTATAAGCATTCAAAAAAATACAACGAGTTCTTAAAATTGCAGGTAAAACAAAATCTTATAAAATAAAAAAACCGGCTAAATGGCCGGTTTTTTTATTTTATCATTTAATAATTTGTTAGTCTAACCAAACAAACCATTTGTCGTTGTTCTCGTATTTTTTGTAAAAATCTGCTGAGAATACTGCTCCCCAGAAATCTACGCAAGCAGCAACTCCACCAGCTACAGGAACACAGAAATATAATGCCCACATGTATTTTTTACCAGTTCCCATGTAGTAACGGTGTAATGCAATTCCACCACAAAAGAACGAACGTAATAAATATCCGCCTCTGGTTTTTGAATCACCTTTACTGCTAAGGTTTAAGCTGGTCATATCAGCAGCGTTAAGATCTGTAGAATACATATCGCTAAATGTTACTTCTTGGCTGTTTTCAAATGTTTGAGCTAATTTAGTCTCATCCATTTTGTACTTGCTAGCTTGGGCGCCAAAACCGATCCCTAGTGCTAAACCTAATACTAATGCTAATTTTTTCATAGTTTGTGTTTTTGTGTGGGTTTTATATGGGGTTAAAAATACCCAATTTAATTTATAAAGCAAATTTTAGCTGTAATTATTTATTTAATTTCCCCAATCTTGCTGTTGCTTTAACAGTGGTTATTTTGTAGATAAAACCAATGCCTATAGGACGTTTTACCGTTGTTTCGTATTGCGGGTAAAGAACAACGTCGTATCCAGGGGTTTTTTGCATCATGTCATATAACGCATAACCTGCAGTTCCGTCAACAACAAAACCTCCAATAACCGGAATAGAAGCTAAACTAGGAAGTGCTACACTGCTGTTATCGTTAATATGGCTACCACTTTCTTTTAAGAATAAACGCTTAAAATCTATTCCTAAGATCTTAGTAGAAGTGGCTTCACCCGTAACCTGATCAGATAAGGTAAAATCCTTCTTTTCAAGGTTTAAACGTGTGTTTGGTTCACGCATGCTTCTGTTAATGTTTGTGCAACTTGTTAAAAAAATTCCGGCAGCGATAGCTACAATTGATAATATTTTTTTCATTTCTTTTTTTCGCAATTCCATTCAATTGCTGGGATATTTTGGTTAGTAATTTATATTGTATAAGAATGGGTTTACAACAGAAGCAAATATATAGATGAAAAAAAAACTGCGTCACCTAAATGCCATTAGTTTTTCACTATTTATTAATAGCTTATTAAATCATAACTGCTTGTTTACGAGTTAATTATAAAATTTACTCTTTAGCGGCATTCATACATGCATCCAGGATACCTTTGATCTTCTCTTCTCGTTTACTTCCTGCTGTTAGCCGGTTAAGCGATTTTACTTTTCTAATTATCTTTTTATTTGCAAGATCTACAATATAAATATTGGCTATCCATTCCTCATTTTTTTTCATCATATCAGAAAACGCTCCTTTATAGTCGGCAGGCACAGCGTTTACAACAGCAATTTCTAAAAAGACCAGTTTCTTATAATTAAATTTATTTATCTCATGAGACACTTCAGGAAAAATCGCTAAAAAATCACAGGCAGCTTCTTTTCGTCCAAAAAAACCTTTCAATTTTAAAGTTTCTACAAAAAGGCTTGTATTTCTTATTTTTTGAAGTTCTCTGAAATTAAATTTGTTTTTCGTTTCAATTATTTCATTTGGGTATAACGCAGCTATTGAATCATAATCATGACATAACTCGTCCGATAACCCTGCGTCATAAAATTCTCTTGAAGAATATTTTGTTTCCGCTATTGTAGTAATATCAATAAATAATAGCGGTGCTTTTTTGAAAGTTCCAACATTTTGTTTTATACTTTTATAATCTACGATCGTTTGCGAATAATCATTTTCTAGTTCTGTATTATCTGCACTAATTCCGCAATCAGATATCTCGGGCTCACCCAACAATGTGCGACGTAAATTAAAAATGCAGGAAGTTTTTGAGATCTTTGACGAGAAATAATCCAACGCGTCAGCGTTAAATAAAAATTCAAGCGTATCGCTTCGCAATAATTCTTTTGCCTTTATCTCTTTTATGTCATTATCTGAAAGATTAAAGATCTCATTCTTTAAATTACAAAAAATAGATCGCTCGTAATTTGATCTGTTGAGTTTATCTGAATATTGTCCCTTCAAAAAAACGGGAGTTGGTTTTTTCTCTTTATCAGTACTAAGTTTCGAATAATTGTCGGTTATAAAAAGTTCGTTTGCCGAACCATGATCAAATATCATCTTCCTGCTTAAACTTTCAGTAAGAAAAAAGAGATAGAATTCATCCTGCGGGTGATACAAATGTTGCAAATAAGCCATTTCAAGGCATTCATCATACTGTAATTGCTCAAACAATAAATAAATGGTCTCATCTATGGCTCGTTTTTTAATCGCGAAAAAACCAACCGAGTCAACCTGGAATTTTTTACCGGAAAAATTTTTGTTTGCAAATGCGTCCTGCGCATTTTTTATTCTTTCATCATCGCTTGGGTGAGTAGAAAAATAAAATAGAGGTTTGCGGTAATGGCTTAATTTTTCGTACTTGGTGGTTAGTTTTTTAGAGCTTACAAAAGATTCTGCTATTTCTTTAGGGTCATAACCATTCTTCGTGAAAAAATTATTTGCAAAAGTATCAGCCTGCCTTTCCTGGTCTTTTTGAAACGAACTTAAATTTTTCCTGATCAAGAGCCCGCCACCACTTTGTTCAACAAAAGCCTTTAAATACCGGTTCTTATCCTGTTTTTTAAAATCAGTATACAAGTGGTTAGAATAATAATGACCAAACTCATGGTTTAAAGTTGAAGCGAGATCTGCTTCGTTATTCATAAAATATAATAAACCAACCGTTACCGCAATATTACCGTCCTCCATACAAAAGGCATTTGGAGACGGGTCTCTTACTACATAGATCTTTACGTCGCTGGTATTAAACTCTTTTGGTATAGCTTTTTGAAATACTTTTTTTACATAGTCGGTTGCCTCGGGCCAATTAGAATAAACATAGTTCGAAGAAAAAAAGTAGGATTGTGCAATTGCATCTTGTTTAACGTATCTATCCAAAAAGCTTTTGTTTGATTCGTTCGCAAATTTTGAATATAGTTTTTTCTTGTAAACTTCTTTATCAAAATTTACACCAGGATACGCTGTTGGAGTTAAAGCTACCTGGTGCGAACTAAATGTTTGCGCTACTGATATTAACGAACTTACTAAAAAAAATAAAGAGGCTTTCAATTTCATAGTATTTACATTATTTGTTTGCCGCTTTTAAACAAGCGTCTAATATTTTTTTTATTTTGTCTTCTCTTTTTTGACTGACGCTGCTCATTATATCCATTATATCCAGTCCTACCGAACTACTTTCAATTTTTTTATTTAAAAGATCAACGGTATAGATGTTAGCGCCCCAACCTTCGGTGCCTGCATTCATCATATTTCCAAACAAGCCTTTACTTTTTCTTTCGCCTTCTGGATTAGTTACATTGGTGGCGGTAATTTGCAGGAAAATTAACTTACGATAATTAAATTTATTTATTTCATTGCTTATCTCGGGGAAAATGGATAAAAAGTCACAGTCCACTTCTGATTTACCAAAAAAACCTGCAAGACCAAGTGTTTCAATAAATGTGGTAGTATTTATGATCTTTTGCTTTTCTCTAAAATTAAATTTATTATCAAGATCTATTACATCATTTGGATACTCTGAAGCAATTCTCACATATTGTTCAATTAACTCTTGATTTAAAACTGCATCGTAGGTGCTGGCTGTAATACTTTTGTTTCCGCTGGCATAATGGGTATAGGTTAGTAAACTAAAAAAAATAACCGGTGCTTTTTTATAATCACTTACATTTTGCTCCAGCATTTTATAATCTGCAATTATGCGGTTGTAATCATTTTCCAGTTCAGAGTTACCAATGTTCTTTTCACAGTCTGCAAGAACCGGTTTATCTAAAAATAAATTGTGTAAATTAAAGATGCAGGATTCTTCAGGGATCTTTTTTGAAAAATAATCAAAAGCGTCTTCGTTAAATAAAAACTCAAGTGTGTCATTCGTTACAAGGTCAAACGCTGCCATTGCTTTAATATCAGCGTCAGAAAGATTATAGATCTCACCTTTTAAATTTGGAAAAACAGATTTGTAATAATTATACGCATTTAATTTTTTAGAATTCTTTCCTTTTAAAAAAACAGGCTCCTTTCCAATATCATTTGGCGAACGTGTAAGATTTGTATAATTACCGGTAATAAAGAATGCTTTGTCAAAACCTTCCTTAAATTTCATTTGTCGCCTTAAACATTCTGTGATATAAAAAAGATAGAATTCATCTTTTGGGTAATACAAATATTGCAGATAGGCCATTTCCAGACACTCATCATATTGCAAGCCCTCAAATAATAAATAAATTGTTTCATCAACAGCTCTTTTTTTTAGTGCAAGAAAACCAAGCGAGTCGACTAAATATTTTTTTCCAATTATATTTTTATTTTTTAAAGCCATCTGAGCATTTCTTATGCGTTCGTCATCTGAGGGATGTGTAGAAAAATAAGAAGGTTGGCTACGATATGTATTTAGCTTTTTGTATTTAGCGTTTACTCTTTTATAATTAATAAACCTGTCGGCAATTGCTTCTGGTGAGTAACCGTTCCTTGTAAAAAAATTAGTTGGGAAAGTATCGGCTTGTCGCTCCTGATCTTGCCTAAAATTACTCATCTTATTCGCATAGGCTACACTTGCTATTATTGAGCCTCTGGCGTATGACCTTAGCCCTTTATTATTTGTTTGTTTTTTAAAATCATTAAAATGATGATTTGAATAATAATGTCCAAACTCATGGCATAAAGTAGCGGCAAGTTCTGCTTCACTCTTCATAAAAGTAAAATATCCAACTGTAACCGCAATGTTGCCGTCTTCCATACAATAAGCATTTGGCGCAGGGTCTCTTACCACATAAATTTTTACTTCATCTGTATTAAATTCTTTTGGTATGGCCTGTTTAAATACTTTTTTAACATAGTCAGTTGCTTCCGGCCAGTTGGTATAGATCTCGCTCGACGAAAAAAAGTATTCTGTTCCTATCGCTTCTTCATTAATATACCTATCTAACGCTTCTGATTTTTCTTCATTTGCAAATTTTTTATACAGACGGGCTTTATAATCTTCTTTATCAAATGTTGAAACCGGAAATGCGGTTGGCGTCAAAGCTACCTGGTGTGAACGAAATGTTTGCGAGAACGAAATACTAGTGCTGAATAAAAATAGTATCAGCCAGGTTTTAACTTTCATATTAGGGATAGTGGGGATTTTACCAAATGTGCTAAAAAGCAACAATATTTCAAATTAATTTGCCGCTTATTTTAATTTAATTGTTAGTCATTAAAAAAGCCGCTGGTTGAGCGGCTTTTAAAAATTCTTGATCGGATCTCTATTTCCTCTTAATTTCAGAGATCTCGACCTTTAAGCCTTTAAGCATATTCATAATACTATCAAGATTAAGCTCATCATTTTGGTATTGGTTCATATTGATGCAGCAGGTGTATTCCCAAATTTCTAAAATATCGCTTGCTTTTACTTTAAACGGAGCGTATAATTTATTATCAGAATGTAATTCGTAGGCAGCTTCTTTCTTATTAAAGCTCATAATCCGTTTGTAAGAAAGACCGTCTTCTTTGGTAACAATAATATAGGTTTGACCGAACTTAACTTCTTCAAAACGTTCTAAATATTTTGCAATAACAAAAGAACCTTCTCTTATCGGGGGCATACTATCACCTTTAATAGGAAAAGCACGGTGCTTGCCCGATGGTAAAAAAGGCAATTTCATTTGTGGCAATTTTTCAATATAATCCGGATCGGCATAACCACGTGTGTAACCGGCAGATGCTTTTAATGGAATTAATTCTACCATATCGTTACCATCACTATCCAATAAAATAGGAAATAGGATACGGTTCTTACCGATTTTCATTAAACCATCCAGGTTGGTCTTTTTAAGATCGCCTCTGACTAAGGCATCTATGGCTATGTGAAAGTACTCCGACAAGCGGATCAACAAATCAATAGGAGGTTCGTTGCGCGCCTCTTCGTAACCGCCAATGCGGGAACGGGTAACTTTTAGGTCGTCGGCCAATTGCTCTTGTGACAAGCCTTTTAACTGGCGTAAAAAACGGATGTTAGATGATATTTTGCTCATTGCTATAAATTATAGTTTAAAATTACTATTAATTATAGTTATTTGCAAATCTTTTTTTACCCAGTAAATAGTTAATAGCTGAGGGTTAATAGATCATTCTTTTAAAAACTCTTTAATTATAGCGCTAAACACAGCAAGGTTGACACTTTCAATAGGGTGTTTGGTGTTTGGAAGTATATACATATTTGCGTTAGGAAGGGTCTTATAAACATTTACCGTTTCTTCTAAAGTTACCATCTGGTCTTTATCTCCTAAACCCAAAAGCGTTTTATTTTGGATAGCCTTTAATGTTTCTGCATTTAAATAATTATTCTCGCTAATACCCCACATCATGTGTGCGGTTTTCGCTAAGAGATCTTTCCAGCTGCCGCCATGTTTTTTTTCGAGAGAGGCTGCAAAGGCAGGCACTTTTTCAAACATAAGGTTTGGATCTAACATCCTCGTTTCTTTTTCCACCACTTCTCTACTCCAGTTAAATTTTGTGGCAAGGGTAACGATCTTATGAACACTTGCTGAAGATCTTAAAGCTAGATACAAAGCTACATAACCTCCCATACTGTAGCCAATAACAGAAGGCTTTATTAATTTGTTGCTTGAAATAAAATTTTCCAGTTCAACAGAAAATTGATGAATCCCAAAATCAGTTGCAAATTCTTTATCACCATGACCGGAAAAAGAAAATGTGTGAACATTAAAACCATTGTTACTCAAAGCTAGTTTTAAATTTTCGAGATCATTTTTTGAACCTAGCGCACCGTGGCAAAGAATTATCGTTTGCATGAAATTAATTAGTTAATGAAAGTAACCATTTTACAGCCTCCGATTCATTTGTAAATATTTTAGTTGGCTTTTTAGGTTTATTGAATTTAAGATAAAAATTTGCCAGTATTTTATGCGAAAGGCTTTTAACTACTAATGCATCGGCAATGGTATATCTCAACCCTTCTTCGCTAGCCGAAAAATCACCGGCACTACGATCAAACTGAGTAAATTCATCAGCAACCATCAACACAAAACACTCTGTTCCTTTAGAAAGAGTGCCAATGGCATCGTTAATTTTTCTTGATTCGCTCAAGGCAATAATGTTATTCGAAAAAATTTCGATACGTACCAGCTTAGATTCAAATAACTGAACTTTGGCATAATCTAATTTTATTTCATCAAGCAATTTCACAATGGTAAAATACAATTTTTTTTCTAAAAACAAATGCCGATAAAATAAAAAAGGTTCCAAACACAAATTTGGAACCTTTTTAAAACAAAAAATTAATTAGGCTTTACTCTCTGTCGAAACAAGAAACATATTCTTATCACGCAAAAACACAGATATCCATATAATAGCAATAAAAACAGCTGCCATAGGCGGTTGTCCACCGGCCATTTCAATACACATGGCGCCACCCAAATAACTGCACAGCAATAAAAATCCTATTTTGTGTGTTTTTGGATAAAGGAAAAGTGCCACGGATAATAATTCTATAACACCAATAAGTGTAATAAAATTACCTAAGCCGGCTTTTGTTAAACCAGTTACTACCTGCTCTGCGCCTATTAATTTCATAATACTACTCATTAATAGCATTAGCGAGGGAATGATCATAAGTACGATAGAAATGATACGTTTTGTTTTTGTTGTCATGATATTAGTTTTTAAAATGAATGAATAAATTTTCGCTTGTGCGTCTTACTTTCTTAAATTGAACAGTAGGGTCGTTTGCTACATCACGATAACCTAATGTCATGATCGAAACACTTCTTAAACCTTTTTCTTTTAGGTTTAACATCTTATCAAAGCCCGAGGGATCAAAACCTTCCATAGGAGTAGCATCAACCTGTTCTTCTGCTGATGCAACTAAAGCAGTGCCCATTGCAATATATGTTTGACGGGCAGCCCAATTAAAATTTTCTTCAGCACTGCGTGACGCAAAGCCCATCAACCTACTTTTAAAACCATTCAATGATTCTATTGGTATGTTTCTAACATCAGCAATAGTTTGCATGTATTCATTTATTTTCTCTTCGGTAACATTTTCCCAGGCGGCAAATACTAAAAGATGCGACGCTTCTGTTACTTGTGGTTGTCCGTTTGCAACAGGTAATAATTGCTTTCGGAGTTCTTCGTTCTCAATAACCAACACGCTATATGGCTGTAAACCAGCGGAAGATGCAGACAAACGGATCGCTTCCAATATCCTGTTTAACTTATCAGTTGGCACTTTGGCGTTTGTGTATCTTTTTACAGCATAACGCCAGTTTAAGTTTTCTATTAAATTCATTTTTTATTTACTTTAATTTAAACCAAAGCTACGGAGATTAAGTATACAAATGGTACCACTTTCCTTTTATATACCGGTATACTTTAGGAAAGCGGTATATAAAAGATAGTGTAATTTTGTACATTTGTATATGGAAATGATAGAACATGATAAACGAAAATGCCCTTCGCATTTATCAGGAGATGAATGTACTGCAAGGATATTACCTGTAAAAGATGCGCTGGACATTTTAAGCGGCAAATGGAAATTACAAATAATCTTATCTCTCACTTTTGGTAAAAAACGCTTTAAACAAATCCAGCGCGAAATTCCCGGGCTTACCCCAAAAATGTTATCTAAAGAATTGAAAGAGCTGGAAATAAATGAACTTGCCAGCAGACATGTTTATGATACCTCACCTGTTACTGTTGAATATGAATTAACGCCATACGGTAAAACCTTGAGACCATTGATCGGTGAGTTGCACAAATGGGGCACCAAACACAGAAAACGAATTATTGCACGGAAATAAATAACCGCTTTTAATTACTTAATATCACAAATTCAATACGGCGGTTTAATGCCTGATGCGCCTCCGTTTTATCCGTGTAAATTGGTTTAGAGAAACCAAATCCTTTGGCGGTGATTCTTTTTTCGCTAATGCCTTTCATAACCAGGTATTTTTTTACCGCCTCGGCTCTACCCGTAGAAAGATCGTGATTGTATTTTTCTCCGGAACTATTGATACTTGTATGACCAGATATCTCGATCTTCATCTCAGGATGCTCAACCAACAGATCATGAAGCTTATCCAGCTCAGGAAAAGATTCAGGCAAGATCCTGTGTTCATCCGACACAAAAAATAAATTGTGCAACACCACACTTTGTCCGGTTTTAACAGGGCTAAGATACAGGTCAACATTCTCTTCTTTATAGGTATCTAAGATCGTAGCATCGGTATTTGCATTAACCGAAATAAAACCTTCGTGCTGTGCGTTAAAACAATATTTTCTTCCTTTAGGTAAAGCTATCGTAAAAGCGCCGGTTTCAACATTAGATGTGGCCTTACCCAATATTTTTTTTGATCCTAATTCGTAATAAGTAACAACAGCCTGCATCGGTTTTTTTGTATCACTGTTATGCACAATGCCATGAACTAATATAACGGGTTCAGGCTTTACGCTTTCGGGTTGTTGGATCTTAAAAATATCTGCTTTCTCGTTTTGTTTTGCTTCAGAAACCATATAAGCATATTTACCTGAAGCCGGCATAGTGTAATATACATCCCATGCTTTGGTATTTATTTTGGGACCCAAATTTTTTGGCTCTGACCAATGTTTCCAGGTGTCATCCAATCGCTTGGTCATAAATATATCATTGCTACCGTAACCTGGGTGTCCTGCTGAAGAAAAATAAAGTGTTTTATTATCTGATGCTAAAAATACACCCGTTTCGTTTGAATACGTGTTAACAATGTTTCCTAAATTTTCGGGCTCACTCCAGCTGCTGTCTGAAAGTAAGTGTGAAAAATAAATGTCTTTGTCGCCATGCGTATCATCTCTTTCAATACACAATAAAATTGTTTTACCATCAGGCGATAAACAGGCTTCGTTATAATCGTTATTATTATAAAAATTCTTGATCTTCATTTCTTTTGGATAAGACCAGCCGGTTTTGGTTTTGTGAGAATAAGAAATTCCTTTGGTCATATCCTTGCCGTCGCCACCATGATAAACGTTACCAATAACCAACGAGTTATTGTCGTGACTAACTGATATTACAAAATTATTTCCTTTATTGTTTAGTGGCGGGCCAATATTCTTTAATTTACACCATGTACTGTCTTTACCTAACTGGCTAACCCATATATCATAGTCATCTTCGCCGGCAGTATTTTCTTTGCAAAAAGTGCGTGTGATAAATAGTGTTTTTTCATCGGCACTAATTACAGGACAAATTTCTGCTGCCTTGGAATTAATATTTGCACCCAAGTGAATTTTCTCACCAAAAGAATTATAGTTATCTACTAATCGAATAGGTTTCTTTTTTTGATACATATAAACATAATCAGCCTCAACTTTCATTACACCGCCAATATGAAATCCAACAAATTCGTCATTGTACTTTGGCACAGGCAACGAAGCTACCTCAACACCATTTATATAATAATGCAGATTAGTGCCTTTACGCGCAATACCTAATTTATTGTATTTATTAAGTCCCTTAATAATCCTATCTGATTCTTTCCAGGCAATATCATCTTTATAAATACCTTTAGAGTAATGAAAAACAGAAAAATAACCAGTGGCGCTTATGCAAAATGTATTTGAGTTATTGGCATCTTTGTAATTGTAACTAATACCATAACCTCTGTCTTCCAGACCGCTCAACTGACACATAGACATTTCAACCTCATAATCAAAATGAGGATCAAAATTCAAATTGTCGGTTTGGTTCCAGGCTTCATCCTTACCGGTATGTTGCAAAACAAATTTACCTTTTACCGTAGCAGAAGTAAATCCTTTTTCGTTATAGGATTTCCAGAAAAGGTCGTTAGCCTCAAAATCACATTTGTAGACAAGATCGGCTTTGGTAAATTGTGCGATACCTGAAATCCAGGTAACGAAAAATAAAAAAAAGGCTATAAACTTCATTACAAATTTGTATTTCATATTTGGTATAAAAATACAATTTTACGCGAAATAGCAAACAATTTATTATCTATCAACGCTTTTATTTATGCGTTCATTAATTTTTCGATGTCAAATTTTTTCATTTTCATAAAAGCCTGCGCAACCCTTTGGCCTTTTTCAGGATCAGACATTAATTTTCCTAGGATAGAAGGTATAACCTGCCACGAAACGCCAAATTTGTCAACCAGCCAACCGCACTGACTTTCCTTACCACCATCGGCAGTAAGTTTATTCCAATAGTGATCAATTTCTTTTTGATCTTCGCAGTTAATAACAAACGAAACCGCTTCGTTAAATTTAAACATTGGGCCGCCGTTAAGGCCCATGAATTTTTTTCCATTCAATTCAAAATTTACAACCATTTGTGAGTCCATTGTTATTTTCGAATTTGGAAAAATTGAGCAATACAATTCTGCTGCTTCTTTTGCCTGGCCATCAAACCATAGGCATGGATAAACTTGTTCTGTCATTTTTTTAATTTTTAGTTATTTTTTTATTTCTATTTATTCTAAAATTTTGCACTCAATGTTCTTTTCATTTAATAGTTCAATTATTCTTTCGGTATTTATGTTTTCACTTTCAATTCGTAAGATCTTATCACTATCTTCAAGATCAAAATTCACGATGTAATGCGGAAATAAAATTTCAAAGTCCTGCATAACAATTTTTGCTTTTTCTCTACTCTCTACGTTTGTTATAAATACTTCTACCATTTTAAAATAGATCTATTCTTTTATTCGCACCATACATTTTACACTTTCACTTGTGTTTGAATACCATTCAACGCAATAACCTTCCGAGTCAATATCTTTTTGAGCGATCAATTTTTCAAAAGCCCTGCCAATGGCCGTTACATCCTTTCTGAAATTGTGAATTTCAATGCAATAATAAGATCCCTTTTTTATTATTATTGAATTCAAATTATGCTTACTCAAGTCGCCGGCCTCTACTTCCGTTGCTCCTGCTTTATAAACGATCTCACCACCATTCTCAGGGCGAGAAACACTCATGTACTTTCTATCTTTTGAAAATGGAATTAGCGAATGTAATTTTTGCATTGCCTCCAGAATACCCGCCGGAAAAGACCTTGCCGTTACATAGAAGATCTTTATATCATTATCAATGTTTACAGTTTCCATATTATATACCTTTTAAAAATAATGCATCCAATTTTCTAAAGCCAGCGTTCAGCCCACCTTCCATACCGGAGTTAATAAGTCCGTCACGGTCTTCAACCGATTTAAAAACAGATTGAATTTTAAGCTTTGTTCTGTTTCCAGGCAAAATTTCCAACGTTAGAAATTCTAAAGAAACATGACCCCTTTCAGGCAATCCTTCAAATTCAAAAGTTCTAATCACGCGTTCGGGGGCCGCTACTTCATGAATAGCACCGTTAAATGCAAATTTCATTCCGCTGCCATTACAATCGGTATGTATAAAACGGTAGGAGCCGCCGCTTCTATTATCCAATTTTTCAATTTCCATTTCCATGTTATCCGGCCCAAGCCACTGCATTAAAAGATCAGGCTCACTAAAGGCTTTAAAAACCATTTCTCTTGGCGCATCAAATTCGCGTGTAATAAAAAATTCCTGCTTGCCTTTTTCGGCAACAATTGTTGTTTGATTTTGTGTTGTCATTATTTCTTCTTTTTTAAGTTATTTAATACATTATCTAAACGGCTAAAACGGTCTTCCCACATTTTGGTAAATGGCGCTAACCAATCGGCTACTTCTTTCATTTTTTTTGGATTAAAGTGATAATAAATCTCTCTGCCCGATTGCTCTTGTTTTACTAACTGACATTCGGTTAGTATTTTAATATGTTTTGAAACTGCCTGGCGGCTGGTATCAAAATGTTCGGCAAGTGCATTTGGCGTCATAGCCTGCAGAGCTATTAGGCTTAAAATGGCTCTTCGCGTTGGATCTGCTATTGCCTGAAATACGTCTCTTCTAATTTCCATAATTATTTATCTGCTATCATCTGGTTGCAAATATACATGCAATTACCTGGTTGCGCAAATTTATTTTTGCTTTTTTGCGGTTTTTTTAAACTAATAATATAATTTAGGCCATAAAGGCAATAAGTACAATTAAAGATGAGTAAGTATCTGGCATAAAATTCGCATGGTTTAAATAAAAAATAGTATGCAAAAATTAAAAATTTTAGGCATTGTTGCTGTAGCTGGTCTTATTATCGTCTCTACAACTAGTTTTAGAACTATCCCTAAAGGTGCGGTTGCTGTTAAACCTTTTGATACACAGAAATATTTAGGTACCTGGTACGAAATTGCCCGTTTTGATTATCGTTTCGAGAAAAATTTAAATAATGTTACCGCCACCTATTCTATAAAAGAAAATGGAACGATTAAAGTAGATAATAAGGGCTATAATTTTAAAAAGAATAAGTGGGAAGAAGCTATCGGAAAAGCAAAACCTGTATCAGATCCAACAGAAGCCAAATTAAAGGTTTCTTTCTTTGGTCCTTTTTATTCAGGTTACAATGTAATTGCCATCGATAAAGATTATAAATATGCTTTAGTGGCCGGAAATAGCTTAAAATACTTGTGGATACTTTCACGGGAAATAACCATTCCTGAAAATATAAAAGCCGATTATTTAAAGCTGGCGCAAAGCATTGGCTACGACACCTCTAAATTAATTTGGGTAGCACATACTAAACAATAGATCGGGCGGGCATTTGACTCAAAGAATATATAGCTAAATACACCTTTCTATTAACGACTAGATTCGCTAACGCCGATGTGGGTTAATGGGTGGTGCAAATAAAAAGTCTTTTTTTGTTTTCTTACTTCTTGAAAGCAAGCTTATATTGACCAGATTAGCTGCGCTGATCTGGGTTAAGGGGCGTTGCAAATAAAAAGTCTTTTTGCCTGCGGCAAAAATGGCTTTTTTTCTTCTCTTACTTCGTGAAAGCGAGCTTTCCCTCAGTGCGAAAACAAAAAAAGCCTTTCACTTCGTGAAAGACTTTTTATTTGTCGGGGTGGCCAGATTCGAACTGACGACCTCCTGCTCCCAAAGCAGGCGCGATACCGGGCTACGCTACACCCCGCTGTGTGCGTATCTCAAAAAAATTGAGAGTGCAAATATACATAAATTTTAACTTCTACAAAAAATACGGCGTTTTTTCTTAAATAATGTTTAGCCCCTGTTTATAAGCCTTCCTTAGATAAAATTTAATTGTATTTTTGTCTTCTATGCAAGAGCAAATTCTCATTTTAGATTTTGGTTCACAATTTACCCAACTTATTGCTCGTCGGTTACGCGAATTAAATGTTTATTGTGAAATTCACCCCTACAATAAAGTTCCTGAAATAACTAAGGATATTAAAGGCGTTATTCTCTCCGGAAGCCCGCACAGCGTGCGTCAGGAAGAACCCCTTAAACCAGATCTTTCTAATATAAAAGGCAAATTACCCCTACTCGGCGTATGTTATGGCGCTCAATATTTAGCCCATTTTTATGGTGGCGAAGTTGGCAAATCCAGCTCCCGCGAATATGGCCGCGCCCACCTCGAACTTAAGGATAAAAATGCCAAATTATTCCATGATATCAGGGACGATTCTGTTGTCTGGATGAGTCATGCCGATACCATTTTAAAAATACCTGAAAATTATAAGGTAACTGCCAGTACTCATGATGTAAAAATTGCCGCTTATTCTATCAATGGCGAGGAAACACATGCTATTCAGTTTCACCCCGAGGTGTATCACACCGATGAAGGAACTAAGATCTTAAAGAATTTTGTTTACGGTATTTGCGGCTGTAAAGGCTTATGGACCTCCGATTCATTTATTGACAGAACAATTGCCGATCTTCAAAAAACAATTGGTGACGACAAGGTTGTATTAGGTCTCTCGGGCGGTGTTGACTCCAGTGTAGCCGCGGTTTTATTGAATAAGGCCATTGGCAAAAATTTATATTGCATTTTTGTGGATAACGGACTTCTTCGCAAGAACGAGTTTGAAGCCGTACTTGAATCATACAAACACATGGGCCTTAATGTAAAAGGCGTAAATGCAAAAGATAAATTTTATTCAGCTCTTGCTGGAATAAGCGATCCGGAATTAAAACGTAAAGCTATTGGTAAAGTTTTTATTGATGTATTTGATGAAGAATCAAATCAGATCAAAGACGTGAAATGGTTAGCGCAGGGCACTATTTATCCTGACGTGATTGAAAGTTTAAGCGTTAACGGACCAAGTGCTACTATTAAATCGCATCATAATGTAGGTGGGTTACCCGCTTACATGAAATTAAAAATTGTTGAGCCGCTCCGCGCTTTATTTAAAGATGAAGTACGCCGGGTTGGAAGAGCGTTAAATCTTGATGAAACATTATTGGGCCGTCATCCTTTTCCGGGACCGGGCTTAGCTATCCGTATCTTAGGAGATATTACTGCTGAAAAAGTTAGAATTGTGCAGGAAGTAGATGCTATTTTTATTGATGGATTAAAATCGCATAATTTATACAATACTGTTTGGCAAGCCGGCGCAATTTTATTAAATGTGCAAAGTGTTGGTGTAATGGGCGATGAAAGAACTTATGAGAACGCGGTTGCTTTAAGGGCTGTTTCTTCAACGGATGGTATGACCGCTGACTGGTGTCATTTGCCTTACGAGTTCTTGGCAAAAATGAGTAACGAAATTATTAATAAAGTTAAAGGCGTTAACAGGGTTGTATACGATATAAGCTCTAAACCTCCTGCAACAATTGAGTGGGAATAATATTTCTGTTTTAAGATATAAGATTTAGGATTAATGATAAAAAAAATGTTCAACAAATATTGCTTGTCTTTTGTCTTTTGCCTTGCGTCTTTTATCTTTTTTGGACAAACAAAATCTACGGTTATTCAAAATATTGAAGGCAAACAATATTACATCCACAAAATAGAAAAAGGGCAAAGTTTATATTCTATTACAAAATTGTATAATGTTACGTTAGATGAACTTTACGCTAACAACCCCGAATTAAAGAATGGTGTAAAAGCCAACCAGGAAATAAAAATTCCAAACGGATACGCGTCGGTTAAACCCATTGCTACCGCAACAGTAAATACAAATACAGCTGTTACCGGCCAGATAGATACTTCTAAATATTTTACTTACAAAATTTCAAAAGGTGAAACCATTTATTCAATTACCAAAAAATTTAATCTTACGGAGGCGCAACTCAACGCTTATAATCCGGGTTTAGCTCAACAAGTATTAAAGGACGGGCAGTTAATAGCTATCAGCGAAAAAAATAAACGCAAACAAGGTAAAGAGATCATCAATACAACCTCGTCAAACACAGCGCCAATAACTATCGACACATCAAGATCTAAAGTTGTAACAAAGTCAATAAAACCCAGTTACAATATTGCTTTAGTGCTTCCGTTTAAACTTGACCAAACTTTAGCATTAGACGTAAATAACCTGGCGAAGAACAAAGCAAATTTCCCTTTAGTATCTTCGTATGCAATTGATTTCTATTTAGGTTTTAAAAGTGCCATCGATTCCCTATCCACCAAAGGTTTTGAAATTAATTTAGAGTTATATGATGAAGACGATAAAGATTCGTTAAAACATACCCAATTACTAAACGATCTTAAAACCAAACAAATTGATTTTATTTTCGGTCCACTTTATGCAAACGGTTTTAAATCTATTGCTCAGAAAGCAAAAGAATTAAGCATACCAATTATTACACCAATAACACAACAAAATAAAATGTTGTTTAATAACGTGTATGCCTCAAAAACAAATCCTTCGCAGTTTACTTTATTAGAAAGTCTTGCAGATTATTGTATAGATTCTTTAGTTAACAATAACGCTAAAATATTTTTAGTATCCTCTTTTCAAAAAGATGCAAAAGAAATTGCCTATGTAAATGCTTTTAAAAAATACTATAACGAAAAACAAAAATTACTTGGCAAACCCGCTAAAGATACTGTTACTGTTGTAAAAGGGCTTGCAGATATTAAGAATGCATACTCGTCAGTGTCAAAGAATATTATTATCAGCTTAAGCACCAATCAGGTTTTTATTGCTGATTTTACAACGCAGCTGGCCATTTTTTCTGAAAAGAAAGATGTTGTTCTATGTGGCTGGCAAAATACAACCATGATAGATAATATTGACCAGGAGTATTTAAATCTTTTGCATTTTACGTTTCCGCATCAATACAATGTAAGCAACACAAAAGCATACTCTGCTTTAATTGATACTTATAAAATCCTACAGGATTCGTACCCAACAGAATTTTATTTTATTGGTAACGACATTGCTAATTACTATTTAAAGAATTTAAAAGAATGGGGGCCAAATTTTGTTTTTAACCTCAACAACCTTTCCGCCGAAACAAATTACATGCGTTTTAAATTTTACAGACCTGATAACTCTACTGGTTTTGATAACCGTGGCGTTTACATTTTTAAATACAACAACTACCAGTTGCAGAAAACAGGATGGAAATAAATAAAGAAACCATTACAGAATGGTTAAAGAATTTACAGGATTCCATTTGTAAGTCTTTAGAACAAGCCGATGGCCTTTCTAAATTTGAAGAAGAGAACTGGACCCGCGAAGATGGCGGTGGTGGTAGAACCCGCATAATTAAAGAAGGAGCTGTTATTGAAAAAGGCGGTGTGCTTTTTAGTGCCGTTAGCGGCGACGCTCCCGATTTTTTATTTAAAGAACAGGAACATAGCAATGTTTCAGCATCACAAAAACCACAAGTAAAACCACAATTTTTTGCAACAGGTGTTTCTATTGTCATCCATCCTAAAAACCCAATGGTACCAATTATTCACATGAACATTCGTTATTTTGAAATGGATAATGGTGTAAAATGGTTAGGAGGAGGGATTGATCTGACACCACATTATATTTTTGAAGAGGATGCTAAATTTTTTCACACACAATTAAAAACTGTTTGCGATAAACATAACCCAAATTATTATTCAAAATTTAAGAAATGGGCCGATGATTATTTTTTCATAACCCACCGAAAAGAAACCCGCGGCATTGGCGGCATATTTTTTGACAGGCTAAATACCGAAGGTGACATGAGTTTTGAAAAGAACTTTGCTTTTTGGCAGGATGTTGGAAAGGCCTTTGCGCCAACTTATGTTGAATTAATTAATAGAAATAAAAATAAAACCTTTACCGAAAAAAATAAAGATTGGCAGTTATTGCGCCGTGGGCGCTACGTGGAATTCAATTTAGTTTACGATAAAGGCACGAAATTTGGTTTGGAAACAAATGGGCGTGTAGAGTCTATTTTAATGAGTCTGCCAAAAACTGCCGGTTGGGAATACGATTTTAAAGCGGCAAAAAAATCGGAAGAAGAAAAAACTTTAAGTTTATTAAAGAAAGATATTAACTGGGTTTAAGAACGCCAGATAGAATCATCGCTGATCACAATTTTTACTTTAGTGTATTCGCCTTTTTTTATCTCAAAATCCAGTTTACCGTTTATATCTAATGCACGCTGAGTGATGTTATTTAAGCCATAGCCTCTTTCAACAATATTCACATCAAAACCAGAGCCATCATCCTGTAAAGTAATTTCACGATCATTATTAGAAAAATTCTCAATATAAAAATTCTTCGCATCAGAATGTTTAGAGGCGTTATTGATCACCTCCTGCACTATCCTGAACAAGTTTAAAGTACTTTCTGGGCGTAAATTCAAATCGCTGTTAGCATTTTTAAAATGCACAGTAACGTTCTTATGTTTAAAGGTCCTGTCTGCAAACTCTTTTATTTTAATACCAAACTGCACCATCGATATTTTTTCCTCACTCACGGT
This sequence comes from Heterotrichella gracilis, assembly GCA_032358255.1. Lineage (NCBI taxonomy): Eukaryota > Xanthophyceae > Tribonematales > Xanthonemataceae > Heterotrichella > Heterotrichella gracilis. The sequence goes on from JAULBX010000002.1 coordinate 222,334, forward strand.
CCAAATAGTGTCGCGCATTAAGGCAGAAGCTTTCCTTACCTGATCCGATATATTTTCTAGATCCTGTTTATCTTTTTCCTTTTCGATGCCGTGCGCTTTAATATCAATAGAAGAACTGATGATGGTTAATTCCGCACCCATATTATCATGCAGGTCCTTAGATATCCGTGATCTTTCTTTCTGAATATTTTTCTGGAATGCTATTTCTGATCGTTTACGTTTAATATTATTGCGCTGGATAATAAAAAGAACAAGTAAAAATAATACAGCGAATGCAGAAATAAGAATGATTAAAAATGTATTTTGTTTATTGATACTTAACTCATTTTCTGCAATGGTGTTCTTTTGAATAAGAATAGTATTTTCCTTTTGCTGAACCTGGTATTCCGTCTGAAGCTTTCCAAGTTTATCTTGCGTTTCGATATTATAAATACTATCATTTACTACCTGGTACAACTCAAAATAATTAATGGCCTCTTTATAATTTTGTTTGTTATACTCCAATTTGTATAAGGCCCCGTAAGCTTTTTTTTGCCACAAAAGACTTCCAATTTCTTTTGATTGTTTTAAACCCAACTTTAGAAATTCTTCCGCCTCTTTGAATTTTTTAAGATCAACATAACATAGACCAATATTTGTGTTGATAATGGACATGCCAGCTATAGAACCAATGCGGTCATATATTTCTTTGGCTTTTAAATAATACTCTAATCCTTTTTCGGTATTACCCAACCGTCTTTGAGAAACACCCAGCGATTGATAGATCTGCGAGATATATTCTTCACGACAATACTTTTGGCAAATGGGAATCATTTCGGTAAAAATTGCAACAGCTCCTTTTACATCTCCTTGCTGTTGAATGGCAATAGCATAATTGGTTTTAGCTGTAACGTATCCTTCGTAATCTTTTAATTTATATGCACCGTCAGCGGCAGCGGCATACATTTTTTTCGCTTCCTCAAACTGATTGTTGCGTTCGTAAATACTTCCGATATTATTTTGTAATTGTAACACTTCACGGTCTGCCTCTGCTTTTTTTAATAACTCCAACGCTTTTAGGTTTTTTTCGAGACTAACATCATAATTCCCTTTTTCATAATAGCCAAGTGCAGTTTTACTCATACTTGCACCTGCATCGCGCCACTTTTGTTTTGCAAGACGTATTTTGTAGGCCTGTTCAGAAAGAATGATACAGCTATCAAAATTGCCTTTATAATAATAACTTAAAGACAATTCATTCATACACATTGCTATCAATAAAGAATCGCCACCGATTTCTTTTGCAAGAGCAAGCGCCTGGTTACCGTAATTAATAGATACATCAACATTGGAAGAAGAAGTGTAATAACAAAGATCGTCAAGCGCCTGCACTTTTTCTTTACCCGAAAGAGAGGGTAATTTTTTAACAATAGAATCTACGTTTTGTGAAAAACATGAAAAGCTAAAGAATAATACTATTCCTATTAAAAAGCTAAGTGAATGTGAGGCTTGTTTTTCCAAAAAATAAATATGTTAGGGTCAGTCAGAGCAAACCATCCTTTTGTGCTTTGTTTACGGCTTCTAATTTACTATGAACATTTAATTTTTTATAGATATTTTCAAGATGTTTTCTAACAGTGCCATAACTTATACCGGTGCTGTCTGCAACCTGTTCGTAGCTCATCCCCTTTGCTATCAGTTCAAGCATTTCTATTTCACGTTTGGTAAGATTACTTTCAGGATTAATGGCTTGTTTTACTTTTATAGTTGCATTTTTTATAAGATTTAAAGATTTTAAAGCAATGCTGGCACTCATAGCACTACCTCCTTCCATGGTCTCAAAAATAGCGCGGTGTATCTTCTCCGGTTTTTCATCTTTTAATAAATATCCTTTAGCGCCTGCACAAATTGCTTTAAATAAATTTGTTTCGTCATCAAAAACTGTACACATTAATATTTTTGTATCCGCATATTTTGCCAGGATCTTTTCTGTTGCTTCAATGCCATCCATATCAGGCATTTCAATATCCATTATAATAACATCCACCTCCAGTCCCTGCATCATAGCATGAAGTGCTTCTTTACCGGTACTGAATTCTTTAACCACCTTCATATCCTTTGACAATTGAATTTTGCTTACGATGGTGGATCGTACCGTTTTTATATCATCTACTACTGCTATCTTTATCATAATACTTTTTGAAATTAATAAATTTATTCTAAAAGCGGCTACTTTTTATTTATGGTAAATTCTACACGCCTGTTTAAAGCTTTTCCTTCTTCGTTACTGTTATCTGCAACTGGTTTTGCCTTTCCAAAACCATCGCTGGTTAACCGGGCAGCAACAATATTTTTGCCTGTTAAATAAGTTACAACAGCCGCTGCCCTTTCTTTACTTAATTTGTTGTTATACTCGTCGTTACCAACATTATCGGTATGGCCGGCAATAAATATCTCCATAGAAGGATTATCTGTGAGTAATTTTGCAAGATTATCTAATTCAAAAAACGACTCTTGTTTTAAAACAGATTTAGCTGTTTCGAAAAAGATGTTATTGATACGGATAACCTGCCCTGTTTCTATTGGTGATAATAAAAGATTCTTCGAAATTTCTTTATAACTTGAAACTGCTGAAAGATCAAGGTTTTCAGTAACCGAATAATAACCTTGAGCCGTTGCTTTGAAAGAATAATTTCTTCCATAAGGTAAAATAATTGTGAACTCGCCTGTTTTAGGATTTGAACTTGCTATACCTAATTCTGTTCCGGTTGCGAGATCAAAATAATTTATCGCTGTACCAATTGGCTCATTCGTTTTTGAATTCAAAACCTTTCCCGTAATAAGTACAACCGGATTTGGCTTTTGTTCTTCCTTCGCTTTTATTTTTACAAGATCGCCATTACGTATCATATAAAAATAATCTCCCGATGCGGGAATTGTAAAATAGGCATCCCAGGCACTGCTGTTTATTTGTGGCCCCAAATTTACAGGCTCCGTCCAATTTTGCCAGGTATCATCCAAACGTTTGCTCATGTAAATATCAGCGCTTCCGTAACCTCCAGGCCTGTCGCTGCTAAAATAAAGGGTTACATTATCGGCAGCCAAAAAAGGCGTTCCTTCGTCATGGCCGGAATTTATTTTTGGTCCAAGTTTTAATGGCTTGCTCCAGTCACCATCTTTAAGTATAGACACGTATAAACTATGAATATCTTTTCCTTCTTCTTCGCCAAACGACATTACTAAAATATTGTTAGAAGCAGAAATACAATTAGAAATGGTTTTGCTTTTTTGCATCTTCGAATATTTTGGAACGTCAAAACCTTTTGGGTCAGTCCATCCATCGGCTTTTAAATAACTTACCGAAAAACCATTTTTAAGATTTTCGCCTTTACTGTAATATCCTTTAATATAACGCGTGTTGCCATCTGATGATTGTCCAATTATACTATTGTAACGTGAGGTATTAAACGGAAACCCCAAATGTTGCGCCTTATCCCAATTTCCGTTACCAGAATATTTTGCAAACCAAATATCCTGATTTGGGGTTTGTGGCGAAAGTGTATTTTGAGGATCGTCCCCTCTTACAAAGAACAATTTTTTTCCATCCGGCGTAATGTATGGAGCCAGTTCGTATAAACTACTGTTTACATTTGAACCAAGACTTACTACCTCGTAACCTGTTTGCGAGAAAAGTTTCGTAAATATTAAAGCACAAATAATACCTATTTTTTTCATTGTTATAAAAGTTATTCGGTTGTACGTTTAATTGTTTGATCTTCTTCAGAACCCATAAATGCTTTAATACTGCGGCTGATAGGAATAGATAATGATCCTCCAAAATAAAGACCATCTACCATCCGGTAGCCAAGTTCCACTTCAGCAGTCATTGCTGTTTTATATTTTCTCTTCCTGTCTTTTCTTTGTAAAGTTGGTAATGCCTGCACCAATAATCTTCCGCCAATTGGTGAAGCATTTTTAATTCCTGAAGGTGCATTATTTATTGGGGTGATTAATGCATCAAAGCAAAATCTTAAGTGAGATACAACACCTTTCTCGCCGTACTTATCTGTCTGAATAAATAAACGGCGTGTGCTGCCAAAACAAATACCACCATAAGCGCCAAAAATGTAATAGTTAGACATAACGTCTGGTAAAATATCGCTTTCAATATTAACCATACTGCGGTTCAGGTATAATCCACCTCTCACAGCTTTATATTTCCATTTTGTTGAGGGTACATTAATAAATGTAGTTATTGTTATGGCTCTTCCATCACTGGTTGTGCCGCCGCTGGTTGATTTTAATATTACTTTATTAGTGCCCAGTTTGGTTCTTTGACCAAAAACAAAAAATCCACCTGCCTGGATGTTGACATGATTTTTAAGGGTACTATTAGTGAATTTACCAAAAGTAAGCCAGCCATAGCGGAAGGTATAATCCACACCAAATTTTTGTTTGATCATACCGTGTCCCCAAACACCGATATTAAAACTTGAGCCCTCAATATTAGAGATGCTAAAATCCATTTGTGCCAAATCGATATTACAAGAGAAGTTATTTACTTTCCTTGGCTCGTCGGCAATGATCTTGTATTGTACTTGTTCTTGCGAAAAAGAATGATTTACTAAAAGTGCTAAAAGAAGGATCTTTACTGTTTTCATGATGCTGTTTTTTTGTTTTTACAAACATACAGCGGATGGGAATTGTGTGAAATACGCAGAAATACGTAGTGCTTATACGTACATTTAGTGACGGTGCTTCATGATCACAAAAAGCATAAAGAGAACAGGCACAGAACTTAACACCATGCCTATATAACCTTTAGGATATTTTTCTTCGTCGTAATAATATTTTGTATTTAAAAAGATATTTATACCCGAAATAATAAAGCCTAAAAAGCCTAAAAGGATTCCGTAAAAAGAGAACTGGATCCTATAAATGGATAATGCTGCAAGCGCTCCTATAACAAGTGCCAAATATCCTAAGATCTTATAAACGAGGCGATGACTCATTCTTATTCGGCGTAATAGGTCATTAAACGCCTGCGTAATTTACTGGCATAGGTCTGGCATTGCCAGTCGGTATGATTATTGGTAGAGTTAATACACTTACCATATTGGCGCACACGGTATTTCATTTCTTCTCCCAACAAATTAAAAAGTTCTAATGCTTCATCAAAATCTGCAGCATTATCTTTAATACGCGCAAAGTGATCTTCTAAACTTTGATCAAGAACAGTTTGTGGTTTATGGCCTTTACGTAAGGCCATGGTATAACGGTCTTTTACAATAAAAGCTTCGGCACTTGAATTTAAGAAACGCTCCTTAATTTCAGGAGGCATATCATAATCATTCTCTAACTCATAATTCCACTCGTCTTTATACCTGTGTTCGAGATATAAATGTGGCGCAGCAAAAACGTGTTTCCAATCTATTGGATATTGCCATAAATTAAAACGTCGTGAATTATTTCCAAGATCAATGATCTTAAATGTTTTCTTAGTTGGAAGTATACGACTTCCGCGGCCTATCATCTGGTGATAAAGCGTTAATGATTTTGTAGCACGATTTAAAATAATGGTTTCTACTTCGGGCTCATCAAAACCGGTGGTTAAAATACTTACTGAAGTTAAAACGCCATCTTTTGTATTGCGAAACCACTCTAATGTTTCTGCGCGGTCTTTATCACTGAATGTACTATCTAAGTGACGAACAGGATAACCTTTCTTTTTAAAAGTTTCGTAAACAGCACGACTGGTTAAGATACCGGCATTAAAAATTAATGTTTTTGTGCCCTTGCCCATTTCTTCATAAGCCTCAATTAGCTTACTTTGCATGATGGCCTGGGTATACAATACTTCGTGAGAGCCAACGGTAAACTCACCATTATTACCTACACGTAAAGAACTTAAATTAACATCGTAAGAATAAGTTTGGCCTTCACATAAAAATCCTTGTTCAATTAAGTTTGAAATACTTTCTCCAACAATTAAAGCAGAATAGGTTTGATATAGCGGTAATTTTTTATTGGAGCTTAAAGGTGTTGCTGTTACACCTAAAATATTAACGTCGTTAAAATAATGGAAGATCTTACGGAATGAATTGTTATGCGCCTCATCTACAATAACCAAACCAATATCTTCTAAAAATTGATCATTCTCTTGTAAACGGTTATTTAATGTTTCCACAAGGGCAGTAAAACTCTGATATTCGCTTTGGTGCGGTAATTGTTTTACTTCGCTATTAATTACTTTATTGCTAATTCCAACTTCCGCTAAAACATCAGAGGTTTGTTTTCCTAACTCAATACGATGTGTTAAGATCAATACCTTTCTTCCAAATTGCTGGATATAACGTTTTGCTATTTCACTAAAAATAATTGTTTTTCCACCGCCTGTGGGTAACTGAAAAAGTAAGTTGGCATTAGGCGGCAACTCTACAAGGCGATTAAAAATATTGTTTACAGCCTGCTCCTGGTAGGGATACAATTTACGGGGTTCTGCTGTTTCAATCTTATCTTCGTTCATAAAAAAGGCAATTTGCGAATATACGGCTAAATCAACTAAATACAAGCACTTTTTATTAAGAATTAATGAGGATTTAAACAATTTTAAGAAGATTTATTAAATCCGATAACTCAATAATTTGGTATCTTCGCTTTTGTGCAAAGAAAATACAATTACCTTTTTTTAAGCCTGTTTTCGGCTATTTTATTATCCGCCGGCTGGTTGTTGCATTTATCAGTATTCATCTTCTTTGCTTTTGTACCATTATTACAATTGGAAGATGATCTCTCTAAACGAATTGATCTGCCAAAACGAAAATTAAAATTATTCGCATACGTTTATTTCACGTTTTTAGTCTGGAATCTTTTAACAACCTGGTGGGTTAGCCAGGCATCAATGGGTGGCGCTATTGTAGCCTTTGTTTTTAACTCATTATTCATGAGTATTATTTTTGTTACGTTTTCAAACTTAAAGAAAAGAGTTAACAAAACATATGCTATCTGGTTCCTTATTCCCTTATGGATTGGTTATGAATTTGTGCATACCATTTGGGATCTGTCGTGGAGCTGGTTAATATTAGGTAACGTTTTTGCATTTAACACCAGCTGGATACAATGGTTCGAGTTTACGGGTACCACCGGTGGAACTTTCTGGGCTTTATTTGTGAATATCTTAGTTTTTACTGTCATTAAAAATAATGTTTCCTTAAAACTTATCTCTAAACCGGTTTTAAAAATTGCCGCGGCAATAATTGTTCCTGTTTTAATTTCTTACCTCATCTTTTTCGTAAGAAAACCACTTTCAGAGCCAAAAGATAAATTAAAGGTGTTGGTGGTGCAACCAAACATCGATCCTTATAACGACAAATTCGTAATGGATTTTCAAATGCAGTTTTTTAAGTTCCTTGAACAAATAAAAGGCAAAGTGACTAACGAAACTGATTACATTGTTTTACCGGAAACCTTTATTGTTGGCCAGGGACTTAATGAAGATATTATTGGCGAAAACGAAGCTGTACTTTGGTTTAAAGATAGTTTGATAAATAAATTTCCAAAATTAAAAATTGTTGTAGGTGCAGATAGCTATCGCTTTTTTACTAAGAAAGATAAAATCTCTGCCACAGCAAGACCCTATCAGGAAGAAGGCGTTTATTACGATTCCTACAATACAGCGCTGCAAATTGACGCCAACGGTGTACAAATGTATCACAAATCAAAACTGGTTCCGGGTGTAGAGCAAATGCCTTTTCCCGGACTTTTAAAGCCGCTGGAAGGCCTTGCTATACAAATGGGTGGTACCTTTGGTAGTTTAGGAGTGCAGGATGAGAGGGCTGTGCTTACAGATAAAGCAACTTCTACAAATGTTGCTCCGGTTGTTTGTTACGAAAGCGTTTATTCTGATTACGTAACCGAATATGTAAGAAAAAATGCCAACATTATTTTTATTATCACAAATGATGGTTGGTGGGGCAACACGCCCGGCCATGTGCAGCATTTAAATTATGCGCGTTTAAGAGCGATCGAAAACCGTTTGCAAATTGCGCGTAGTGCCAATACAGGTATCAGTTGTTTTATTGATGAGTTTGGAACTATTTCCGATGCCACCAATTATTGGGAGCCCGCCGTTATTGAAAAGGACATTTATAAAAATAATAATCACACTTTTTACTCAAAATTTGGCGATCTTATAGCCTATTTATCGGCCAGTGTTTCAGTACTTTTGATCTTATATTCAGTTTTTTTAAGATTTAAGAACAGAACTTCTTAACAGAGGATAAAAAGCCTTCAAATTGCTACATTCTATGGCAAAAAATCGGCTTTATTGCTAAGTAAATTTCATTAAAAAAATTATCTTTGTAATCATTAAATAAATTTTATGGGAAGGATATTTCAGACAAGAAAAGCAACTATGTTTAAACGTTATGCTAAAATGGCAAAAGCGTTTACAAAAATTGGAAGAGAAATTGTAATGGCGGTTAAAGCGGGTGGCCCACATCCCGAAAATAATCCGCGTTTAAGAATGATCATGCAAAATGCCAAGGCGGTAAATATGCCTAAAGCAAATGTTGATGCAGCTATTAAACGCGCCAGCGAAAAAGATTCGGGTAATTATGATGAAATAATTTATGAAGGTTATGCGCCACACGGCGTGCCTGTTCTTGTAGCTTGTACTACCAACAATCCAACGCGTACGGTTGCAAGCGTGCGTTTATATTTTAACCGTGCAAACGGGGCTATGGGCACAAATGGCTCGGTAAGTTTTATGTTTGAACACGTAGTGCTTTTTAAAATTGACGTTGCCAATTTAAATAAAGATGATCTTGAACTGGAATTAATTGATTTTGGTTTGGAAGATATATCGCATGATGAAGAGAACAATCATTTCATTATTCAAACACAATTTACAGATTTTGGAAAAATGCAATCTGCATTAGAAGAAAGAAAAATTCCAGTACTTGAAACAAGTAAAATTTATAGTCCTACCACCACTAAAGAATTAACTCCTGAACAAGAAGCAGAAGTAATGGCCATGATAGAAAAGATGGAAGAGGATGATGATATTGAAGCGGTTTACCATAACATTGCTTAACCGTTTTGGAAAAGCAATGGAAAATATATAACAATAGCAATACAAAAGCTATTGAAGAACTGCAACAACAATTAAATGTTGATCCTATCATTGCTAAATTGTTAGTGCAACGCAATATTTTCAATTACAAAGAAGCCAAAGATTTTTTCCGCCCCGATCTTACACAACTACACGATCCTTTTTTAATGAAAGGAATGGATGTTGCCATTGAAAGAATAAATACCGCCATTGAAAAAAATGAAAAGGTTTTAATTTATGGCGATTATGATGTGGATGGGACCACCGCCGTTAGCGTTGTTTACAGTTTCTTTAAAGACCATATTGCTAAAATTGATTATTATATTCCTGATCGTTACAAAGAAGGTTATGGGATTTCTTTTACTGCAATTGATTTTGCCAAAGAAAATAATTTCTCTTTAATAATTGCGTTGGATTGTGGTATTAAAGCCAACGAAAAAATAGATTACGCCAATTCAAAAAATATTGATTTTATTATTTGTGATCATCACTTGCCCGGAGATGAAGTGCCTGCAGCAGTTGCGGTATTAGATCCAAAGCAAAACGATTGCAACTATCCTTTTAAAGAATTAAGTGGCTGTGGTATTGGTATAAAATTAATTGAAGCATTTTCGAAAAAATATAATTTTCCTTTAGAGGTCGTTTATAGTTATTTAGACCTGGCTGCCGTAAGTATTGCGGCGGATATAGTACCGTTAAACGGCGAGAACCGTGTGATGGCACATTTTGGCCTGGAAAAAATAAATAAGAACCCAAGACCTGGAATAAAAGCGCTTTTGAATTTAAATCAATTAAAGCAAGCTGTAACAATAACCACTTTGGTTTTTGTATTAGCACCTCGTATAAATGCCGCCGGCCGTATTGAGCATGGTAGTAAAGCCGTAGAGCTTTTAATTTGCGAGGACGAGATTCACGCTGAAGAATTTGCAAAAGCAATTAACGAAACAAATACACAGCGTAAAGATCTTGACCAGGGAACTACATCTGAAGCCTTATTGCAAATAGAAAATATTGAATTGAGTGGAACAAAAAAATCTACCGTGCTGTTCAGTCCAACATGGCACAAAGGGGTTGTTGGCATTGTGGCTTCTCGTTTGATAGAAAAATATTATCGTCCAACCATTATATTGACTGAGAGCGATGGTAAAGTTTCAGGCAGTGCGCGCAGCGTAAAAGAATACGATGTTTATACTGCTATTGAAAAATGTAGCGACCTCTTAGAACAATTTGGCGGACATAAATTTGCTGCTGGCTTAACGTTGAAAAAAGAAAACCTCAACGCATTTATTGATAAATTTGAAAAAGTTGTTTCAGAAAGTATTACCGAAGATCAATTAATTCCAAAGGTTGATATTGATATCGAACTGGAGTTTCATGACATAAGCGACAAGTTAGTTCGTATCTTAAAACAATTTGCGCCGCATGGTCCGCACAACATGACACCTTCTTTTTATTGTAAGAATGTATTTGAAACAGGCTGGGGCAAAGTGTTTGGCAACAATCATTTAAAATTAGAATTGTTTCAAAAAGAAAATCCCAATATTCGTTTCCAGGCCATTGCGTATGATAAAGGCGATTACATTAATTTCTTTCAAAGAAAAATTCCAATGGATATTGTTTTTAAGATCCAGGAAAACGAGTACCGCGGTGTAACTACTATTCAATTTATGATAGAAGATCTGAAAGTAAACGATAGTAAATAATTTAATCAGATTAAGAATTGAATAAACTCTTTAATATTTATTTTTTCTTGTTTTTTAGTTTTGTTTTTTTAGCTCAAAATGAAACTTCAAAATGGTATTTTGGCAGTCATGGAGGTCTTGATTTTATGACCAACCCACCAACAACGCTAACAAATAGTATTATCGATACTTACGAAGGTTCATCTAGTATTGCGGATAGTTCTGGAAATTTATTATTTTATACCGATGGCGTTACTGTATGGAATAAACTTAATTTAATAATGGCTAATGGCGCAGGATTAGGCGGAGATGGTTCTTCAACTCAATCTGCTCTTATTGTAAAACAGCCGGGAAGCGTAAAGGATTATTACATATTTACTACAGCAGCAACTGGAAATACTATAGGTCTTGCTTATTCTAAGGTTGATATGAGTCTAGCGGCAGGAACAGGCTCTGTTATGACAAAAAACAATGTTCTTTATTCACAAACCTGTGAAAAAATTACAGCTGTTAAACATTGTAATGGCCAAAGTATTTGGGTAATAACTCATGATTATAATTCTAACAATTTTCGCGCATACTTAATTACTTCCACTGGCATTAATTTAACACCAACAATATCTTCAATTGGTTTGGTACTAGACTATTGGACTTCCTTTACTGGTCAATTAAAAGCTTCACCAAATGGAAAAAAACTAAGTAATGTTGTTCCTAATGTTTGTACACTTTACGACTTCGATAATACAACAGGAGTAGTTAGCAATTCATTAGTCCTTGGATTCGTTAATAATGCATATGGTTGTGAATTTTCACCGGACGGAACTAAATTTTACGCCGCTGGATTTGCGGGACAGTATCTCTCGCAATGGAATCTCACTGCTGGAAGCAATACTGCGATTGCAGCATCAGAGGTAGTAATTATATCTTCAGGAATAATGGGATCGATGCAATTAGCAAATGATGGAAAAATATATATTGCATCAGGTGGGTCAGTGCTTGCAATTATTAATAACCCTGATAATTTAGGTCTGACTTGTAATTTTAGCGTCTCAGGCCCAACACTTACAACCGCTGCTAATCTTTCTTTTGGTTTACCTAATTTTATCACAAGCTCTTTCAAAAAATCGATTCCATTTACATATACAAACAGTGCTTGCAAAACAGCAAATTTCCTTTCACCAAATTCATATTATGCGGCAACAGGAAACACAATTTCAAGTGTAAAATGGGATTTTGGAGAGCCTTTATCAGGAGCCTCTAATATTTCAACGATGTCAACACCCTCACATTCGTATACAAATCCTGGAACATACTCAGTTCAATTAATCCTTAATCATCCATGTGGCGCTGATACCGTAGTTCAGTTAGTTACTATAATTCCATGTACAGGCATCTTAGATTCAGAAAAAGAAACAATTTCTCTCCAATTTTACCCTTCGCCCACTGCCTTTGAATTAAACATTCTATTGAAAAGTCAATTAAAAAATAATAAAGCAAAAATATCTATCTATAATACAGCTGGAAAATTATTAAAGCGCGAAAAAATAACTTTTGAGAATAATTTAATTACTATTAATGTTTCCGACCTTGAGGATGGTGTATATCGTCTAATTTTAAATGATGATTACTACTTCGCTTCAAAATCTTTTATTAAGTTAAAGTAAACTATCTCTGGCGTTTTCCGCCACCGCCATTACCTCCGGTATTTCTTCCACCGCCGCCGTTATTGCCGCCACCCATATTACCACCAACATTTTTTCCACCACCACTGTTCATGTTTCCACCTTGTTGTTTTGGTGGTTTTGTCATGCCTTCATTTTTTTGCTCTTGCCTTTTCGGTTGCGTATTTTCCTGCTTTGGTTGCTGGTTTATTTTAGGTTCGTTATTTTTTTGTTCCTGTTTATTCCAGTTAGGTTTTGATTCATTTTTTGGTTGTTCATTAAGTTGCTTCGGTTGTTTTGGATCTTTTGTTTCACCTTTTTGTTCCGAACGTGGGTTATTGTTTTGTGGTTGTCCATTTAGATCTTTTGGAGTTCCTTCTGTTCTTTTATTCATTTTCTTTTCGGGATCAGCAGGCATAGAATTATATTTTCTACCTGGCTTTACATTGTCCTTGTAAGTTATTTGTTTTTGATCATAGTAGCCTGTACGTTTATGCTCGCGCACTGTTTCCGCAGTCATTCTTCTACCATAATAACCTTTATGCACGTTTGGCGAACGATAAAAATTACAATGATAATAATGGTGATGGTAATGATGTGCTCTCCAATAATGGTTACGCCAGTAAACCGGGTACCATGGAGTCCACCAACCCGGATAATAACCCCAGTACCATGGCGAAACATAAACTACATAAGTGGGTCCATAAATATATTGTACAGAAGGCCATGCCCACACATTTACAACAACATTTGAATTGGTATTGTAATCTAAGTCTGAGTTACCACCACTATTAAAATTACCCTGATCATTCTTGCTTTTATAAACATCGTCAGTTTCAGTATCTGATTTTAATTTTTCAGAGGTAACTGTTTTTTCATCTTTCGGTTCAACGATGTAATCTTTACCATATAACTCTTCGTCACCCACAATTTGAATATGCGCGTTACCGTCTTTTGTTTTTTCGATCTCAATAACTGCAACATCCTGTATCTCGCCTTTTGTAACGGCAGTTTGTAAAACAATGGTGTGTGCTTCACCTTCTTTATTGTCTACAACTTTTATGTAGTCTACTTCACCATCCCCATTTAAGTCGAGGTTATTTATTTCATTATCGTTGCTGTTAATTGCTTTTTCAAAAGCTTCTAAATTATTGGATTTTTTGAAGATCTCTAATGCACCCGGAAGGTCAAAATTATCACCAGGTAAACCCAGAGAATCCGGTTTTGTTTGAGCGAAGACAGAGCCCATTGTAATTAGACATACGGCTAGAATTATTTTTTTAAACGCTTTCATAATTTTGCTTTATATATAGATTAACTAAGGTACCTCAAGTTTAGTGCCAGTCTATATATTTTAACAAATAATAAGGGTTAAAGCGGTTTAGAATTTAAATTCTTCTTTAATAAGAAATTAAACCGCCAAAATAAACCAACTGCTACAAAAATAAGGGAGGCTAATAAAGCTATCCATATACCAATAGTTTCCATCTTACAAGTAAATGCTAAAAGGTAAGCTAAAGGCAACGCAATTAACCAATAACCAACCAACGTAATTATGGTAGGATATTTTACATCTTCTAATCCACGTAAAGCACCAATGGCAACAACCTGTATACCATCAAATAACTGAAACATGGCTGCAATAATTAAGAGTTTAGAGGCCAATTTTATAATTTCTATTTCGTCGCTAAAACCCAAAGGTAATACTGTACTAAAAATTAAAAATAATAAACCAAAAGCGCCCATTACCAATAGAACTAATTTTAGTGCTGTATAACCGGCGTTTTTTATTTCCAACCAGTTTTGTTGTGCGTTATAAACGCTCACTCTTATAGTTGCTGCGCTACTTATACCACTTGCAAACATATAAGTAAATGCGGCTATACTCAAAGCAATACCATGCGCATCTATTTGTTCTTTACCAAATGTACCTGCCATTAAACCTGCAATAGCAAAAGCTGCTACTTCAAAAGTAAATTGAGCGCCTGAGTTTAAACCAATGCGCGCAAGATCTTTTAATTCTATCCAATTAATTTTAACCTGTTTGTAAACTGTGCCAATTTCTTTTGTGAGTGGCGATCTGAATATAAAAACCAAAAAAGAAATTCCCATAAAGGCTCTTGCAATAAATGAGGCCCAGGCCGAGCCTAAATAACCAAACTCAGGAAAACCAAACTTGCCGTAAATTAAAAGGTAGTTCAAAACAATATTCAATAAATTGCCTGCAACGCTGATTACAAGGGCCATGCGTGTATTGGCAAGACCTTCGCAATATTGTTTGCAGGTAAAAAATAAAGATACAGGGATCATTGAAAAGATCAACACATCAAAAAATGGTACCGCTAACTCTACTACCTCGGCTGGTTGTTGCATATATTTTAATACACCGGATGATAAGAACAAGATCACGAAACATAAAACCGAAACGGAAAGATTAAGTACTAAAGAGTTTTTAAAAAGAGAGGCTTTTTTTTGTACATCGTTATTGTGATGCGCATCGGTTACCAAAGGTGTAGTTGCATAACTTACACCAATACCAAATACCAATAACAACACATACAAATTGTTTGATAGTATACATGCTGCTTGTTCGGTTGGACCGATCTTACCTAAAAAAATAGTATCCACCATACCGGTAATAATATGACCAACCTGTGTAATAACAAGTGGCCAAGCAAGATAAATAGTTTCTTTGGTATGAATATTTTTAAAAAAGGATTTGAACATTGGGCTGCAAAGATAAGAGATTTTCGTCATCGCGGGGAGGTTACGACGAAGCTATCTCAAACAATACAAAATAATTAAACAACTATGTATTAGATTGCTTCACTATCGCTCGCAATGACGTGTCGTCATTTCTTTTTCTCTTCTGTTTTAGAGGGCGTTACAGTTGTTGTTGGAACAACTCCAGGTTTTTCTGGCGGATCGATGGCTTTTTTTAACCAGCTTTTAATATCATTTAATTCCTTTCCATTTATAGAATGTGGCATTTCATAATTATTAAAGGTAACCTCGTTTACTTTTTTGGACTTTAAGAATTTTACCGCACTATCGGCTTCTGAAATTTTTATAACATTATCTGAATTACCATGCGCAATGAAATATTTTGTTTTTGCCGCTTTGGCCCAATCTATTTTTTGCTCTTTTGACTCCTTCATTAATTTTCCACTCAAAACCAAAACACCTTTTATTTTTTTTGGCGCAGCTAAAGCCAGATCGTAACCCATCATAGCGCCCTGACTAAAACCCATTATAAAAACATTATTACTGTCCAGTTTTAGAGTTTTACAGGCGTTGCTGATGAATGATAAAATTTTTAAACGACTTTCTTTTGCTTTGTTATAATCATAGGTAAATGGTTTATCGCCCACACGGTCAAGCACAAACCAACCAAAGCCACCGTCCTTCAATGCCTCCGGAGCACGCAGAGAAATCACCACAAATCTTGGATCCAAAGCTTTTGCAATATCAAAAAGATCTTCTTCGTTACTACCATAACCATGCAACATAATTAGAAGTGGTGCAGGTTTATCTGTCTTTTTCGACGCTTCGTTAACCTTGTAAACTAAAGTTGAATTTATTGTTTGAGCGAAACCCAAAAAATAAAGAGCAACAAAAAATAAAACTAAAAACTTTTTCATCTCCTTCTGCTTTTTTTACTTTTACCACCTTTACTTCCTTTATCGCCACGATCGTTTTTACTACCACTATTATTTTTGCCCCCGTAATTTTTCTTACCGCCACCGCCACTGCGTGATCTATTATCATCAAAGTTAGATCTGTTATCACCAAATTTCGAAGAACCCGAACTTCCTTCAGAATCCGCAAAAGCAAAATTCAATTGTTTCTTAACTAAGTCAGCATCGACAACTACAATTTGAACAGGATCGCCAAGGGTATAAATTTTTCCGGTGTTACGACCAACATAGCGGTAATTATCAGAATCGTATGAGAACTGATCGCCTTTCAGATCACGGCTTTTGATCATACCCTCACATTTATTCTCAATTATTTCCGCATAAATACCCCACTCAGTAACACCACTAATAAGAGCGTCAAAGGTCTGACCAATTTTATCCGACATAAACTCCACCTGTTTGTATTTTACCGAAGCTCTTTCAGCTTCTGCTGCAACACGTTCCTGATCGCTACTGTGTTTACATAATTTTTCAAGATCATCCTGGTTAGAATATTTTGTTCCGTTCAGCCTAGCTTCCAATAAACGATGCACCATTACATCGGGATAACGACGAATAGGAGAAGTAAAATGTGTATAATATTCAAAACCTAAACCATAGTGACCTGCATTTTTTGTAGTGTAAATTGCTTTTGGCATACTTCGCACAGCAAGCATTTCTATCATGCCCTGCTCTTTTTTATTTTTTACATCTACCAATAATTTATTAATGGACTGGGCCATTTTTTGTTTGCTTCCCAGTTGCATCTGGTAACCAAAACGTGCGACAAAACCGCTTAGTTCAGCCATCTTCTCATCGCTTGGCGTATCGTGAATACGGTACACACACAAATTTTTTGGATCGTCTTTCTTTTTTTGGTTTTGATGTTTTGGATTTTCGTCATTCTTTCCACCCTTGCCCAAAAATTCAGCTACAGAGCGGTTTGCCAATAACATAAAATCTTCAATTAATTTATGTGCATCTTTTTGTGTTTTAAAGAATACACCTATAGGATTTCCTTCTTCATCTAAATTAAATTTAACTTCCGCTTTATCAAAAAAGATAGAACCACGCTTTGTACGTTCTGATCTCAATTTTTTTGCCAGCCTATCTAACAATAAAATTTCTTTTGAATATTCTCCTTCTTCAGTTTCAATAATGGTTTGCACATCCTCGTATGCAAAACGTTTATTACTATGAATGAGCGTTTTTCCAAACCATTGATCGGCAATATCGGCGTTGTCATCCATTTGAAAAACCGCAGAAAAACAATATTTATCTTCGTTAGGACGTAATGAACAGGCGAAATTACTCAGCACTTCAGGAAGCATAGGGATCACACGATCTACAAGATACACAGAGGTTGCACGTTCTACCGCTTCGTTATCAAGAATAGAGCCTGGTTTTAAAAAGTGTGTAACGTCTGCAATGTGTACGCCAACTTCCCACAAACCATTATCTAATTTTTGAATCGATAAAGCATCATCAAAATCTTTCGCATCAACCGGATCGATCGTAAAAGTTAAGACTTCTCTAAAATCCCTGCGCTTTTCAATTTCTTCTTTAGTAATAGCTGTATTTAATTTCTTGGCTTCTTTTTCTACAACATCCGGAAAATGTTCGGGCAAACCATACTCAGCCATAATGGCGTTCATTTCTGTTTTATGAACCCCCGGAAAACCAAATACTTCTTCAACAACGCCAATTGGATTTTTGTCGTTCGCTTTCCACTCTTTTAATTTGATCTTTACTTTTTGTCCATCCTCAGCATCTTTAATGTCACCTAAATGAATAAAAAAGTCAACATGGATCTTATGACTATCCGGAATTACAAAAGCGAATTTTGGATTTATTTTTATGGTACCAACAAATTCTGTTTTAGCGCGCTTGATAACTTCTATTATTTCGCCCTCTTTACGTTTGCCACTGCGTTTCTGTAATAGTTGAAGTTTTACAAGATCACCCTGCAATGCATTTTTAGATTTGTACTGAGGAATATAGATATCATCCTCCGATTCGCTGAAAACAACAAAAGCTGTTCCCTGACTTGTAAAATCAATAGTACCGGTAATATATTGTTTGCTTTCTTTTATCTGGTACTTGCCGGTTTCTTTTTCAACTACAAAACCCTGGTGCTTTAATGCTTCCAATGCTTCTATCAATTGAAGGCGTTCACCATCGGTATTAATTTCCATGGCGGCACCAAGCTGTTTGTAATTAAATACTTTTGTATCGTTATGTTTTAAAAAGTCTAAAACTTCTTCAAATAAATAACGTTTTGGTTTTTTGTTTTTAGACATATATTAAAGGTACAAAGCTTTTGCTAGTTTTAAGTTAATGGGTTTAAGCGTTTATTAACAGATAATTGTAACAAAAAAAGCCCCGTCTGTTCGACGAGGCTTCTTAAAAAGAAAGATAAAATTATTTACCTAAGGATTTTTTTAAATTATCATCAATAGCTGCTAAGAATTCTTCAGTATATAAATAGTGCTCACCATGTTTTACATTGTTACCATGCGCACAAACTGCAAGATCTTTGGTCATTTTACCACTTTCTACAGTTTCAACGCAAACTTTTTCTAAAGTTTGAGCAAAGTGAATAAGTTCTTTATTACCATCTAATTTACCACGGAATTCCAAACCTCTTGTCCATGCAAAAATACTTGCGATTGGATTTGTTGAAGTTGGTTTACCTGCTTGATGATCGCGGAAGTGACGTGTCACAGTTCCATGCGCAGCTTCTGCTTCCATAATTTTTCCATCGGGCGTAATTAATACAGAGGTCATTAATCCTAATGAGCCAAAACCTTGTGCTACTGAATCAGATTGAACGTCGCCATCATAATTTTTACAAGCCCAAACAAAATTGCCGTTCCATTTTAAAGCAGATGCAACCATGTCATCAATTAAACGGTGTTCGTAAACGATACCCGCTGCTTCGAATTTTGATTTGTAATCGGCAACATAAATTTCTTCGAAAATATCTTTAAAACGACCATCGTATTTTTTTAGGATGGTATTTTTTGTAGATAAATATAAAGGCCATTTTTTATTTAAAGCAACATTAAAGCAAGAGTGCGCAAAGCCACGGATAGATGCTTCAAGATTATACATACCCATTGCAACACCCGCACCGTTAAATTTAAATACTTCGTGTTCGATCACTTTTCCATCTTCACCTTCAAATTTCATAGTTAATTTTCCTTTTCCTGGAATTACGAAATCTGTTGCTTTGTACTGATCGCCAAAAGCGTGACGACCAACAATGATAGGAGAGGTCCAGTTTGTAACTAAACGTGGAACATTCTTACAAACGATAGGCTCACGAAAAACCGTACCATCCAAAATATTACGGATAGTACCATTTGGTGATTTCCACATTTGTTTTAATTTGAATTCTTTTACACGAGCTTCATCAGGCGTAATTGTAGCGCATTTAATACCAACCTGATATTTTTTAATTGCTTCTGCCGCATCGATGGTAACCTGATCATTAGTTTCATCACGATACTCCATGCCCAGGTCATAGTATTTAATATCGATATCCAAATACGGAACGATCAATTTGTCTTTAATAAATTTCCAGATAATGCGGGTCATTTCATCGCCATCAAGTTCCACAACGGGATTTGCTACTTTAATTTTGCTCATATATTAGTTTTTAATAATTTTTTGAAAATACTTCACAAATTTAGAAAAGGTTGTGTAAGAACCAAGTTTTTTCGAGCGATTTTTATTGATTTTAAACCATTATATTTGAACAAATTTAGTTTAGATGAAGTTTCATAAAGAAGGTTACGTTAGCTTACTTTTAGTGCTTGTTTTTAGCGCTATTATTACATTTATAGCCCATTATTTTTTTCCTGCATTTGCCATTGCCCACTGGTTTGCATACGCTTTAAGCGTCTTTTTGATCATTACCATTGTTCAGTTTTTCAGGCATCCAACCCGTAAACACACTATAGACGAAAAGCTTATTATTGCGCCGGCTGACGGTAAAGTGGTGGTTATTGAAGAAACCACTGAAAATGAATACTTTAAAGACAAGCGTTTGCAGGTAAGTATCTTTATGAGCCCTATTAACGTGCACGTTAACCGTTATCCAATAGCAGGAATTGTGAGTTTTTTCAAATATCACCCGGGCAAATTTTTAGCTGCCTGGGAGCCAAAAAGCAGCACCGATAACGAACGCACCACTATAGTAGTAAAACATGCAAATGGAAAAGAAATTCTTTTCCGCCAAATTGCAGGTGCTTTGGCCCGCAGAATTGTGTGGTATTGCAAGCAAGGTGACGTAGCCAAACAAGCCGGTGAAATGGGTTTTATTAAATTCGGTTCGCGTGTTGATCTTTTTTTACCAATTGGTACAAAACTAAATGTAAAAATTGGTGATGTTGTGAAAGGTTCGCAATCTGTGCTTGGAGAGATTTAAACTCCCGTTAAGATTGTGTTCGAAACAATCGCAATATACTTTTTAAATTTCTTTTGTCACTTTTGGCGCGCAAAAGTAACCAAAACGCATTTGATCTTTTGAAGGAGATTTTTTCTTTCGCGACTTAGAACAGCGAAAGAAAAACCGCTGCCTCGCTAAGCACTTTTCTGTATGCCTAACC
Source organism: Heterotrichella gracilis (assembly GCA_032358255.1). Classification (NCBI taxonomy): domain Eukaryota; class Xanthophyceae; order Tribonematales; family Xanthonemataceae; genus Heterotrichella; species Heterotrichella gracilis. Next base: position 243,058 of record JAULBX010000002.1, read on the forward strand.
AACTAACCGCATAGCTTAGCTCGCCAGCTATCTCTGCAAAAGATCAAGATGGAAAACTCAAACACCTGTACGCAAAGTTACATCCGTGTGATTGTCCGCGTAAGCAAACGATGTCAGGCGGCCTTTTAAAATTTTGCGTTAAAAAAATCTTTGGCATTTAAAAGCGTAGGCGGGTGCGAAGATGATTTTGGCTGTTCGCGAAGCGCTTAAATCATCCGCTTGAATGCCAATGATTTTTAGCAAAATTTTAATAAAGCCTTGATTTTTTGGTTACAGCCGCACCGCCTCGCTCAATGCTTGGCATTGCCGTCATCAAGCAAAAAGTGACGCCAAAATTTACATAAAATGAAATTAGAAAAAGGCTCTGATTTGCGCACCGCCCAAATGCACCGCATTTGAATTTGGTGTTTTTCTTCCGTTATAATTAATACTTATTTGAAGATTAGAATTTAAGTTACGCTGGTAATTTAATTCCCATGTAATGTTTTGTCCTTTGCTTAAAGCGTTTAGCATTTCATAAGCAATAGGTGAATTTTCGGTATCGTTATACTTAATTAGTACTAGGTCCATTCTTCCTGTTAAACTTCCCTTCTCAGATTGATTGTATTTTATTTCTGCCGCGAAGGTATTTATGAATGCTGTTTGAAATCCTCCTTCGATCTTATTTTGTTTTTGATTGTACTTATAAATGCTACTGATACGAAAATAAGTATTCGGTTGAAAGATCAATCTGTTCTCGGTTTCGTATGCTTCGATCAAATAATTCCTTGTCGAAAAAAATTGTGAGGCATTTCCTTTCTGACTAAAAATAACTCCTGAATTTATTGCCCAGGCCTTTAGAAAATTAATTCGCCCTTTTACTTCATGCGATAATAAAGTTTTTCTTTCAATACCGTTAACCAATAATTGTTTTGACTGATTATTGATGTACGTATAATCCATTCCAAAAACTGCGGAACTTTGATTAAAGAAAACACTTTGCCGGAAATTATTATTGCTCGCTAAAATGGAAGTATCTTTTACATCCAACAAAGGATTAAAATTTAAGATATCGCCGTTATCCGCTGTTTTTCCATCTACGCGAAAAACACTCTGCGTTACCCAACGGTTTATAAAACGTGCCGCACCATTTTTTGGTTGTTTGATGTAAGAAGCAGGACGTAAAGAAATTGAGACGCTTAGTTGATTTTGTAAAACTTTTACGTATTGATTGGTTGGAGTAAAGATCCTAATGAAACGCGCCTGATCACTAAATTGAGCGATCTCAAATTCGTTTATTTCTTTTATGCTATTACCGTTATAATCGTTCCACGCGTATTGTCCCTGACCCGGCGCCACTTCCAAATAATAAAATTCACGTTTGTTCTCAAGCCCGTAACCGGTTTCATAAAACAAACCGGATGTAATAAATCCTTTGAACCAACGAGGGTTATATTCTAAACGGCTTAACACGGTATTATCCGGTTTTAAAAAAGTGCCAACTACATTTCTTAATTCGAGTTTACGATAGGTAATTAAAACGGTGAATGGATTATTTTTAATGGAGTATATGGAAGTTTGCAAACCAATATTAGTTGCAAACGTGCTGTCTTTTAATTGATCACCGTAAGCTAATTTATCGCGACGTTCTTTATAAAACAATTTCACATTATTTTTTGAACTGTCGGCGTTAGAAATGCTTCCCTCCCACTCCCAGAATTGGTAAGCTCTTGGCAATAATGTTTTATCTGTTGAGCGTTTAAATAAATTATTCTCAAACTCATCGCTGTAAGTAAATTTTATTTTTCGCACACGTTGTGAGATAAGCGATTTGTGTCTGTAAAATTCTGTATTCTGTAAATTTAAATTGTCGGTAGTAGTTAAAAAACTTCCACCATAACTTGTGGTCAGGTTTTTAAACTGATGTCTTGCAACTGCATTATGACGAATGCCCTGATAATTATTTCCTTCATTAAAAACGTTTAAACCATAAGTAAGGGCAGAACCTTTAGTGCTAAGCAAACCTAATTCGGCACTGGCAATGTTCTGATCATTCAATAAAATAGAAGTTAAGGGTCTGTTCCAGTCACGGTCAAATTCAATACTTCTAAAACGTTCTATTTGCTTAAAACGCTGTTGTAAAAATTCGTAGCCAAGGTTATAAATAAATTTAGTTTGATTCTTTAGTGAATCAGTTCTTAAAATGCTTTGATTTTTGCTGGTTACTTTTACACCGGCGCCTTCATCATTACCTTTATCGATACGACTAAAACGATTAACATCATTTTTAGTGTAAACACCCTCAGCATTTAAACTATTATTTTTTGTGACCGAATAAGTAAAACCACCCGTTAACATTTGATTTTGTTTTGGAGTAACCAAAGGAATTACCGGCTCAAAACTTCCCTGCGGTATGCCACCAACAGGAGATACCCATTGGTATACACGTCCGTTAGCCGTAGAACTTATTTGATTATAATTTCCTTTGTAAGCGCCAACATTGCTAAACTTTAAACGGTATTTTGCGCTATCAGGATCTGTGCTGTAAACGTAAACGTTCGTATAAAAAACTGTATTGACTAAAGTATCCACTCTCCTGTAAAACACATCGCTGTTATTAAACTCAGCAGTTTCAACACCAGTGTAAACTGCTTTATCTAAAGTATCGCCAATAGCTATCAGTACATTTTTTTGTTGTTGCGATAAAGTTTGTTGTAAAGGTTTGTTCTTATTATCCTGTTCGCTATACACATTAAAAAATATAGAGCTTTTTTTAGTTTGAACTTCTTCGCCAAAGAAAAATAAGGAGCGAGCATAATTTCGTTCCGCATATTGAAACTCGGCTACGATCCGTTTATCTTTTGTAATAATTTGTTTTGCAGTAAAGGTCAGTTCACCCGTATTGTAGTCAATAATGTAATCATTCTCCTGTCCACGTTGTAATAATTTTCCATCAATGTAAATTTTTTCTGTTCCACTTAAAATAATAATAAAGGGTTCGTTGTCCGCTCCCTTCATCCGATAAGGCCCTTGATTGTTCTCTGTACCAAAGAAGATCTGTCTTGAGAATTTTCCACGTGATACCGCACCGGCCACCTGCGTTTTAAAAAGGACAGGTTTTTTTGCTGTGCTATCTAAATAATTATTTTCTAAATAAGCGCCTTGTGCGCGCTTATAAAAACTCATGAAGTACGAATTTTGAGGGCGGGATAATTGATAATCGCCCACCACTAATTTTGTGGTAGTATTATTTAATTGAATATACACTTTATCAAATTCCTGCAATTGCGCTGTTGTTCCGTCGGCCTGAAAGGGAATATTATTATCGGTAGCGGCCAACACCATATCAATCTCAGGAGTTAGCTTTCCACTTACCTGTAAATTTAAATTAGAGTTAACTACTACATCCTGGTTATTGCCAAACGAAATTCCGCGACTGATGTTGCCGTTCTTATTTAATCCATCATTCTGAAACAAATAATCCTGTTTAGAATTGACATTGTTATAATTGATCGTATAAGGATTGTTAGGTTTAGAAAGATCGGTAAAAAGCGCATTAGGATCTTTATGAAAATATTTGTGTTCGAAATTGTAAGGAAAACGTTTGTAGGCTACAACAATACTATCCGGTCTTTTGGAAAAGATAAGCGCATGTAATTTGTAATTTACTTTTGGAAAATTAAGTGAGTCGCCTTCCGGAAAAGTTTTAAAGTTAACGCTTCCTGGAACAAGACTTAAACTATCTAAAATTAATGTGTCACTAAGGGTTTTAAAAAGTTTTTTTTGGTTTGGATTAAATACCTGCGCCGTTCCTTTTAAAATAATAAAAGAAAACACCATTAGAATGCCTAATCGCCGCAAATACACCATAGAATAACGTTTTTAAAGATACAAAATTGTACAAAACAGGGGCTTTTTTGCCTGATAGCAAGCTATTTAAGATCTAAAAACTAATTAGCTGGAATTTATTTTTGATTTATATATTTATAATTGTAATTTAATATCATTAAATCTTTTCTATATGTGCAGACTCCTTTTTTTAGCATTGTTTTGTTTGGCTTTTGCAAATGGCAATGCGCAGGATAAAATAAAATTAAAAACGGGTGACATTATTAAATCCAGAGTACTAAAAGTGTCAGCAACAGAGATCACTTACTATAAGATCTTTAAATTAAAAGATCCGAAATTAAAATTAAAGAAATCCGAAGTTGAGTATATACAATACGAGAATGGGAAGATCGCGTATATGTCTGGAACAAATCCTGCAAAAAAAGGCACGGCAGCTAATCCAACCAAAACGACTAAAAAGAAAACAACTACAAAGAAAAAATAGTTAACCGTTCAGTTCGCTGATCGCTAACTGCGTCATAAGGCCAACACCTGTTTCTAAAGCGCTTTCATCTATGTTAAATGTTGATGTGTGAACACCCGAAATTATTCCATTGGCTTTATTGCCAGTACCTAACCTAAAAAAACAACTTGGTACTTTTTGTGTAATGAATGCAAAATCTTCCGCGGTCATTCGCAAAGGCAGTTCTTCAACATTATCATTCCCTAAATAATTTTGAGCTACAGAAAAACAAGAATTTGTAAATGCTTCATCGTTCACTAAAAAAGGATAACCTTTTTCTACTCTTAAAACCGAAGCTACATTATATTTATCGGAAACTTTTTTAACGATGTTTTTTAACTGCTGATGAATGCTTTCTCTCCACTTTTCATCCATTGTTCTTAAAGTGCCCGCTATTTCTACCTTTTCGGGAATAACGTTAGTAGCGCCTTTCCCTTCTATTTTTCCAAAAGCAACAACGGTTGGAATGGTTTCCCCCATCGTTCCTTTTAAAGCGCCAGGTACCATATACTGGTTATTTATTTCCAATATAATTTCGGAAGCTATTAATAAAGGATTTATATATTCCGCAGGCATAGCAGCATGACCACCTTTGCCATTCACAGTAATATATAATTCATCGGTACTTGCCATGTACATGCCACTTTTAAAACCAACTTTACCGGCTTCCATACTTGGAAAAACATGTAAGGCAATTGCTTTATCTACTTTTGGGTTTTCTAAAACGCCGGCCGCTATCATTAAACTTGCTCCGCCAGGCAAAACTTCTTCACCGGGTTGGAACATAATTTTTACTGTACCTTCGAATTCACCTTTAAGCTCGTTTAAAACAAATGCGGCACCTAATCCAATAGAAGAATGTACATCATGTCCGCAAGCGTGCATTACGCCTGAGTTAACAGACTTGTAAGAAACATTATTTTTTTCTTCAATTGGTAATGCGTCCATATCGGCGCGCAACAAAATCGTTTTCTTATCCGGGTTCTTTCCTTTTATTAATGCTATAATTCCCGTTTCAACATGGCCTTTAGTAAATGAAATTCCTGCTGACGATAATTGTTGCTGAATGAATTTCGATGTTTCGAATTCTTTAAAAGAAAGTTCGGGATATTTATGTAAGTGTCTTCTTATTTCAAGCACTTTTTCGAAGTACTGTTTGGATAGGGCTTTTATTTTAGATGTAAGTGCCATTATTTATTCCAGAGCATTTTTACACCTACCAATATCATTACAAGGGCAAATATTTGTTTTACCACTTTTGTATCTATGGCAATTGCTGTCTTGCTTCCAAAATAACTTCCAACAAAAAATGTGATGGCCATAATGGCGGCAAACTTAAAATCAATATTGCCGGCTTTGTAATAATTATAAACGCTTAATAAACCAATTGGCAACAAGAACATAAAAATGGCTGTACCTTGTGCTGTTTTTTGATCCATGCTTAAAAGGTAAACCAAAACCGGAACAACAATTATTCCACCACCAATACCAACCAAACCACTTAAGAAACCGGCAACTAAGCCAACGCACAAAAGAATGATAATTGTATTACTCATATAAAAATTAAAAGTCTGTTGCTAAAGAAACACCAACCACTCTTTTTTGAACTTCCCAATTATCTATACCCCAACCAAAATCCAATCTAACAAAATAACCTAATAAACGCGATCTGAAACCAAAACCCATACCACCCACTAAAGGATTTTTTGGATTGTTTACAGTTACAATAATATTACTTCCTTCATAAGGATAAACGTTCACATTCTCTGTATTCTCTTTGCTAAGCGGGTTCCAGCCTGTCCATGCCATACCAACATCTGTAAAACCGATGATCTGGAAATTATTTAAGAAATCAGAACGTAAAGGATAATTAATTAAATAACGTACAATTGGAATGCGCAATTCGGAATTGTAAACCACAAAATTATTTCCGTTACGGATATTTTGTTTAAAGCCGCGCATGTTGGTAGCAATAGTTTGAAAACCGTATTGCTCAGGTTTTACAATATTAATATTGCTGTTGAATGAAGGGTTTAACCAATTGTCAACGCCACCTAAATAAAATATCAAACGATCTGTTCCTAACGAATTACCACCAGCAATACGGTTACACCAGGTTATCTGGCGATGCAGTTTTTGATAATGGCGTGCATCAAAACCAGAAGTGATCAAATTCCTGTTCTTATCGTCTTTTATTTGCCAGTACTCGCCCCACACTTTAAAACGGAAACCGTTCATGATGTTAAGCATCACACTACGTGTATTATCAAAACAATATTCTAACCTGGCTCCCGCCATATTTTGATACTGTGGTTTTAATGGTAAAGAGAAATCACCATTTGAAAGCGGCATATACCTGTCATTCCTATATAAAAGCGAACCTCTTACAGATGATACAGGACTGAACGGATATTTTATTTTATAACTTATTGTATGTGTATTTACTTTAGCATAAAAATCTGAAATTAATTCAGGTGCAATTGCAACCCGTGCAAACGTTTGCCTGTCAAATAAAAACTGGTGATCCCACTGTTTTTTACGACCTTCCCATGAAAGCATGAATTCATTATCCAAAGATGGATTGATCCTGAAACCGCCAACAATGCGTTGATCCTCGAACAGATCGCTAATGGCAACCTTCGTTAAAAAATTGAAGCCTGGGTTTAAATACAATGGCGAACCACCACCGGCAAAAACCTGGTAATTGTTTGCAAGGAATGAATTATCAAATTGTGTTACAACATAATCGGTATAGAAGGATGTGAAATAATTTTTTTGAATTGGAAAATTAAAAAGGTTTGAATTTTTTGTTTTAGTAGTATCTTTTTTGATGGTGGTACTAGCTGTTGTGGTTGGTGTTTTGGTGGTGTTATTTTTTTCGCCTTCAAATTTATAATTATCAAAGTCGATGCCATTATTAGCAGGCTCGTCTTTTTTAGGTACAGAAATAGTTTCTGCAGGTTTGGGTTGCACATTCTCCGAAATATCAACCAAAACGGGCCGTGCCGAGATCTTTGCCCAGGTTTGAAGAGGGTCTCTTATAGTTACTTCGTTGAGTTTATTAATTGGCGTAACCAGTAACATGTTCTTACCATTGGCATAAATAACTTCTCCAATATGCGAACTCTGATCATTAATATGATGTTCTAAAATATTGCGATCAAAGTTGGTTATTGGTTTTGATTTGAAAAAATAACGGTAATGCTCTGTTGTATCCACAAAAGAAATTGTACTATCAAACTCTGCAATGTAACGGTTATAAATTCCGTTCTTCTCGCTTAAATAACAAATGTAATTGTTGTTGTAAGCTTGCGCTTGTGTTTCGTTGGTCTCAGGTGTATTACTGACCCTAACCATGGCTTTGTTTGTGAAGGGATATTGCGCCATGAAAAGATCCATGTTCCTGTTCATCTTATAAAAGAACTTTGCATCATCAGTAGCTTTAATAGTATCGTTTACCCTGTTACTTTCAAACACAATTTGTTTGTTGCCTTTAATAAAAACAGGATTATTATCATCCCAGATATCATTTGTCAATTGCTCAATGCCACTTGTGTTCAAAGAGAAAACAAAAATATCACTTTGACCTTTTCCTTTTTTAACGGCGCTTATTGCAATCCTTTTTCCATCAGGACTAAAAGAAAAACTGTTTACTTTTTCAAAACCTGGCAAATTACGAACTACTTTTTCTTTTTTCTCAATGTCGTAACTATGAATTACTATTTGATCCTTTTTTTCGTAGATCATAAAAATAATATCGCCATTTGGATGCCAGCCTAATAAGGGATAATTGTAATCCGGTAACTGCTGCACCTTGGGCCCAAACTTTAATAAACGTTTCTGTTTTTTCTCACCAACAGTATTTAAGTAAACACGAATTTGATTCAACTCGTTTCGCGCGTAAATAACCTTTTTACCATCGGGACTAACTTTTAATTGGTAATACTGACGGAAGCTCTTGTATTTTTTTAGAACGCTGTTATTATTTATTGGAGATTTGCGTAAGGTATCTTTATTCAAAAACAATCTGCGGTTATATGCATCGGTAAAATCGTAAACCAAATTAGAAAGTGAAACGCCCAACACAAATAAAAACGCATTATCAGGACTACGTGTTACACGCGTCATATATAACAAATTGGGAATTACCGCTTCGCCATAAGATTCTACAATGTAAGCCCAAAGCGAATGCCCTGCAAGAACTGCTTCTTTTCCTTCCAAACGGTTAAAGTGATTTAAATGATCGTTCTTTATCGCATCGTAAGTATAATTATCAGAGTAAGATGTTGTTCCTTCAGAAATGTAACTTACCAAACCTTGTACGTACCATGCCGGCAGATTTAATAAAGTAGAATTACGCACCATTTCGCGGGCGTTACCACCAAACAAGATCTGGTTAACTAAAATTTGTGCGATACCTGCTTTGATTTGAATTTCCAATTCGGCATGTGAGCCATTAAAGAAAACGCTCATTTTATTGCCGATTATTTTTGTAACACCACCAATATTGGTTTGCTCATCGCTGCTTAAACCTAAATTGCTTTGCTTAAAATCGTTTTGATTGTTGTAAACAAGAATGCTTATTTTTTCTTCGCTTTGGTAATCGAGTTTTTTTTCGAGAAGTGGAAGTTGGTTATTTACAGAAACAGAAACGTATTTTGCAATTTCGCCACCACCCTGGTATGAATAAATTCTGAAGCGATCATAGTCATAATAGGTCCAGTTAAAATTTTGATATTGGATCCGGTTCTTGCCGAATTCCATCTGGTGACCATAATTGAATTGCGCCTTAAGTGAAACTGAAGAAAAGAGTATAAAAAAAAGTATGTAACGTAAAGTTGATTTCATTGCAAGAAGAACATTAAAGATACGTAATTTGTTCAAATTTATTGTGCAAAACGACTAATAAATTAACTTACTCTAACATTTTAAGGTCTCCCACCGCGCTGCCCGCTATTCCTTTGATAGAGCCATAAAACTGACTGGTATTTAACAACACTTTATCCAATTGTTTTTCCCGCTCTTTCCAGATCTTTTCCATTTGGATCTTTTCTTTTATAATTCCTTCGCGTAATGCTAAAAAGCCTTCGCCAACCGCCTCTATATGTTGCCTGAACTCATTGGAAGTAAGGTAATTATAAAGCATTTGCACTTTATCACCTTTATTTTCCTGACTTACAATGGCTGAGTTGATCTTTAAAAGACCGTCCCTCAGCAAGAAAGAAACTGCTTTTACATCACTAAAACGGCAGATCCATACTCCATCCTTGAAACCAAAATGCTCCATGTCTTTTGGCAACGTTTCAGTTACTATTACTGCAATATCAGCCTGCTGGGCGCGCATATCTTTTTTTAATTTTTCTATCCATTCGTTGGTAAAAGCCTTGGTACGTTTGCTTTCATAAATGATCTTACCGCAAACGTCACCCACTGTATTTTTTACATGTTGCACACAATCGGCTCCCTTTATACCTTTTGCCACTTCTTCGATCGTATCAAAAGGAAAAGTTGATTTTAATAATTCCTCCAAAGCCAATTCTAACACCTCGCCCTGTAACTGCATACTGCCCTGCTCTGCCTTGCGACGCATGGTCTCCACCAGTTCGGCCTGATCGGTCAATTTTTTTTCGAGTTCCTTTATTTTTAGATCAGAACGTTCGCTTTCCATTTTTTTAACCCTGTCCTCTATCTCTTTTTGGCGAACGGCCATTTGTTTTTCAAGATCCAGTTTTAAAGTTTCTTCGCGCTCTTTGATCTGCTTTTCTTTTTGCATTAATTCCAGTTCTTTTACCTGGCTCATCTTTAATTTCTCAGACTTCTCGGTTAATTCTTTGTTAAGCATTTCCATTTGCAATGCCATTTCTGAGGCCGCTTTCTTAATGGCCTCCTGCTCCAGCTGGCTTTTGGCCAGGCGCATTTTATCGGCCAAAATTTTCTCCTGGTTCTCGCCCTGCGCTTTAATCAGCTCTGCTTCTTTTGCCAATTGTGCTTTCTCAGCCTCAAATTTTTGCTTCTCCTCGTTGTATTTTTTTAAATACTTACCCCTGATATCGTCCTCTATCTTTTGCGATAGAGCATTCTCTATCGGAAACTCGTGTTTACAATTGGGGCATGTAATTGTTGAATTGTTGCTCATAACAATGTATGGTTTTATGTAAATTTACGCTTTATGTTTTTTTAATTTGTTTGTTTTTATTAAAACATTAATAACATGAAAGAACTGATTTTAATAAGACATGCTAAAAGCGATTGGGGGAACGAATTTTTGAAAGATATTGACAGGCATTTGAACGAAAGAGGTTATAGCGATGCTTATCTTTTAAGCAATTGGTATTTAAAAAATCAGACAATTCCTGATCTTATTCTTTCCAGCACAGCAACGCGCGCTTTAAGCACGGCGCTTGTCTTTGCAAGAACTTTAGATCTTGACATGACCAACTTTGTTCTTGAAAAAAACATGTACGAAAGTTCAGCCACCAAATTATTAGCTATTGTAAAAAAGCAAGAGGATACAAAAAAAACAATAATGCTTTTTAGTCATAACCCTGGTATAACCAACCTTTGTAATGACCTATGTAAAGATGTTTTTTTTGAGAACATTCCAACCTGCGGCATTGTAAGCTTGAAATTTGACACCAAATCCTGGAAAGATATTAAAGAAGAGAACGCAAAATTAAGCTATCACCAGTTCCCTAAAGACTATAAAAATTCTAATTAACGCACTATAAAAACTGATGAAGAAAAAAGAAGTTCCATACATTAACCGCGAAATTAGTTGGCTTTCATTTAACGAAAGAGTATTGCAGGAAGCCGCCGACCCAACAACACCGCTAATTGAACGCTTAAAGTTCTTAGGTATCTTTAGTAATAACCGCGATGAGTTTTATCGTGTGCGTGTTGCAACCGTGCGCCGTTTAGCCAAGCTTGGAAAAAAAGCGCTGGCTATTTATGATGAGGATCCAAAAGAATTATTAACGCGCTTGCAACGTAAAGTAATTGAACAACAGATACGTTTTGAAAATATTTACCAAGAAATTTTAAAAGAGTTAGCGATAAATGATGTGTTTATTATTAACGAAAAACAATTAACTGCTCCTCAGGCAAATTTTGTAAGAGATTATTTCCGCGATGAAATTGTTTCTACTTTATTTCCTGTAATGATAGATGATACTAAACCCTTTCCTTTCTTAAAAGATAAGGCCAGTTATTTGTATTTGAAATTGGAATCGATCGTTAACAAACAAAAAAATAAATATGCGATCATCGAAATTCCTTCAAAAATTATTTCGCGTTTTGTAGTACTGCCAAAACAAGGCAACAAACATTTTATTATGTTGCTGGATGATGCTATTCGTTTTAATACCGACCAGATCTTTGATGTATTTGGATTTAGAACAGTTGAATCGTACAACATTAAATTAACACGCGACGCCGAGTTAGACATGGATAACGATGTAAGTAAAAGCATGATCGAGAAGATCTCTAAGAGCGTGAAGGCTCGAAAACAAGGCCTGCCGGTGCGTTTTGTTTACGATGCTGCCATGCCCAACGACATGTTGCGTTACATTATGAAAAAATTAGGGATGGCAAAAAAAGATAATGCAATTCCCGGTGGGCGTTACCATAATTTTAAAGACTTTATTGGTTTTCCGAAGCTAGGTGAAAAATCATTGACCTATAATAACCCACCATATTTGCAACACAAATATTTGGTCAATAACCCGCTTTCTACTTTAAGAGCCATTAAAAATCAAGATATACTTTTACATTACCCTTATCACACCTACAACCATATTATTACTCTATTGCGCGAAGCGTCCATCGATCCAATTGTTGAGACCATAAAAATTACTTTGTATCGCGTTGCCGACTCATCGAAAATTGCTAACGCCTTAATTAACGCTGTAAAGAATGGTAAAAAAGTTACCGTAGTAGTTGAATTGCAAGCACGCTTTGATGAAGAGAATAATATATACTGGGCCAACAAATTACAGGAAGAGGGCGCTAAAGTAATTTACGGCGTGCAGGGTTTAAAAGTGCACTCTAAACTTTTTTTAATAACCACACGTGAAGCCGGAAAAGAGGTAAAATATGCCCACATTGGCACGGGCAACTTTAACGAAACTACCGCACGCGTTTATACTGATTTTTCTTTACTTACCTGCAATAAACTCATAGCAGATGATCTGTCGAAGATCTTTGATTTTTACGAGAACAATTTTAAAGTATTCAATTTTAAAACATTGGTAGTGGCACCATTTTATATGCGTAAAGTGTTTACAGATCTGATACAAAAAGAAATTCAGAACGCTAAAAGCAAAAAACCCGCAGCCATAACTCTAAAAATGAACAGTCTGGTAGATAAAGAAATGATAGAAAAACTTTACGAAGCAAGTAAAGCGGGGGTTCAGATCACCCTAATAATAAGAGGTGCCTGTTCATTGGTTACCGATTTTGATGGTTGGAGTGATAATATAAAAGCATATAGCATTGTAGATAAATATTTAGAGCATACTCGTGTTTTTATTTTTCATGATAATGGAAAAGAAAAAATATTTATTTCATCCGCCGATTGGATGAGCCGTAACCTTGACAGCAGAAGTGAAGTAGCAGTGCCAATTTTTGACGAAGGAATTCGCGCACAGTTAAAAGAGATCATACGCATTCAATTATCTGGTAATACAAAAGTGCGGATCATTGATAAGAAACAGGAAAACTTTTATAAAAAAGCTAAACCGGGTGAGAAAAAAGTACGTGCACAAGACGAGGTCTATAATTATTTAAAGAACGACAACGAGAAATTTTTGAATATTAGTAAAACAAAAAAAATAATTTATAACTGATGATCTTCGCAGCGATTGATATTGGAAGTAATGCTATGCGCCTCTTATTTTGTCGGGTTTACGTAATGGATGGTAAACCCCATTTTAGCAAAGAAGAACTATTCAGGATGCCCATAAGGCTGGGAGAAGACGTTTTTACGATCGGAAAAATATCAGAACAAAAATCTGAAAAATTAATTACAGCACTAAGAGGTTACTCTGAATTAATTAAAGCATATGGCGTAGAAGCATATAGAGCTGTAGCAACAAGTGCTATGCGTGATGCCTCTAACGGTGCTCAAATTATTGCACGCATTAAATCAGAGACCGGATTGAATGTAGAGATCATTGATGGTAAGAACGAAGCCTCTCTTGTTTTCTCTAATCATATTGAAGAATTATTAAATCCACGCTTTGCCTATTTATATATTGATGTTGGTGGCGGAAGTACAGAACTCACACTTTATTTTAATAACAAAGTAGTAGCGGCCAAATCGTTCAACATTGGTACGGTAAGGATGTTATTGGATAAAGTTGACAAGAACGAATTTGAAGAAATGAAAGTGTGGTTAAAGCGTAACACCGTTGGTATTCATCCATTAAGTGCTATTGGCTCGGGCGGAAACATTAACAAGATCTTTAAAATGAGTGGTAAAAAAGAGACCAAACATTTAAGTTACGACCGTTTAAAAGGACTTTACGATATGCTTTGTTCTTACACTTATCAGGAAAGGATTGAGCGTCTTGATCTGAAGCCAGACCGTGCAGACGTAATTGTACCCGCTGCAAAAATATTTTTAACCATTATGAAAAATGCGGATATTGAGAAAGTATATGTGCCGCAAATTGGTCTATCAGACGGATTGGTACACGAGATGTATGAAACCCATATTAAAAAAAGTAAATAGATAATTTGTCCATCCAGAATTTTATATGTTTCCTTTCTTTTGGCATTACCGATGCTGTGGATATATTATTGGTGGCCGTTATACTTTATCTGGCATACAATTTGGTTAAAGGCACATCGGCCGTAAATATCTTTATTGGTCTTGCTTTTATTTATTTCGCTTACATTATTATTAAAGCTTTCGATCTGCGCTTGCTCTCTTCTATTATTGGAAAATTTGTGAACGTCGGTGTTATTGCGGTAATGATCGTATTCCAGCAAGAGATACGGAAGTTCTTATTATATATTGGCTCTAACGAATTTTTACGGAACAAGAACTGGAAGAATATCTTTAAACGCAGCTTTGCAAATAACAGCGACAAAGAAATTTATTTAAATATTGAAGCCGTTGTAGATGCCTGTTTTAATATGAGCGAAACCAAAACAGGCGCCTTAATAATTATTGCGCGCAAATCGGATCTTAAGTTTTTTATTAATACGGGAGATCATTTAGACTCAGGATTGACCAGTCGCATGTTGGAGAACATCTTCTTTAAAAATTCGCCTTTGCATGATGGCGCCGTAATTATACAGGACAACAGAATTATTGCCGCAAGATGCGTTTTACCGGTAACGGAAAAAGAGAATTTTCCGGCTAATTATGGCATGCGTCACCGTGCGGCCGTTGGTATCACGGAAAATACGGATGCTTTGGCCATCTCTGTATCGGAGCAAACAGGAGCCGTTTCGTTTACGATGCATAGTGAAATAACCCCAAATATTAATAAACAAACGTTAACATTCCTGTTGGAAAAAAACCTTAAACAGTTAAACTAAAAAATAGTAATTTCAAAAAAATTATTAATTATGAATATTTCAGAAGACAAAGCAGTAACGGTTAATTATTATTTAACCTCCAGTAAAAATAATCAACCCGAACAATTAATAGAACAAACATCAACAGAACATCCATTTGTTTTTTTATTTGGATTTGGTGGTGTGTTGCCCGAATTTGAATCTAATCTCATGGGAAAAGGCAAAGGCGACAAATTTGATTTTAAAATAAAAGCAGAGAACGGTTACGGTGTTTTTGAAAAAGATTACGTGGTAAAAATTGATAAAGCTGCTTTTGAAGTAGAAGGTAAATTTGACGATGCACGCATTAAAGTGGGTGAAGATGTGGAGATGAATGATGCCGAAGGCAACCAGTTAATTGGTAAAGTTTTAGAAATAACTGACGCACATGTAGAAATGGATTTTAATCATCCTTTAGCCGGGCACGACCTGCATTTTATTGGCGAAGTTTTAGATGTAAGAGAAGCTACACAAGAAGAACTTGACCACGGCCATATTCACGGGCCGGGCGGGCATCACCATCATTAGGAGTTAAGGAGCCTCAAATTAATAGTTTGAGGCTTTTTTATTATACAAAATGAAAAAAACTTTATTTATAATTTTTGTTTTTATCACCGGATTAATAACTTGTCAAACTATAAAGTCTGACACTATTGATTATACTTCGTTTTTAAAAAGAACATATCTTTTGGCAAAAACAACCGAAGGCAAAAAAGATAAACAACGACTTTTTGATTCCACAAGAATTTTAAATGCGTGGATAATAACAAAAAAAGAAGAAATTGAGCCAAACTGGAGCAAAACCCTTAAAATGAACGACACTATCATGTTGGCAGAATGGGATCTTGAAAAAGGGAGTCAATTAGTAAATGGTCATGCTTCGGGAAAAATAACTTTAAATACCAAAACGAACATTCTTATTATTGAGAAAACACGTTGGGTTAACCTTGATAAGAAGATGGTGAGAAAATTCAAAATATTAAAATGGACAAAGAGCGAAGTAATTCTTTTAGACCTTTTTGATATGGACCTTAAGAGAAAATACTATTTTATTAATTCTAAAAGTTCCTGATAAGCTACTCCCCCCTCTTACTCACAGAACCAAAGTCATACTTCAATTTTACGATGCGCATGGTTTTATTATTGGGGTCGCGGATGATAAAGGAGTTTAGTAAACCATTGCTGGAATCGGTAACATAACTTACTTCTTTGATAAGGGTTTCGTTCTTAAAATGTTTTTCGGTGTATAACTCGTCTTTATTGTCGTACTCGTAGGTGATCTTTAAATCCACATTATTATGTGCGTTACCTTTAAAGCGTGCTTCAGATAAATGATTGTTCTTGTATTCAAATTTGTGTTCCTGCATGATCCAGGAAGCAGCGGTGTAATTCTCGATGATCTCTTTTTTTCTTCCTAAACTATCATAGTTAGTAACAACTTCTTTATAAGAACGGTTCTCATTATTCAAATAGGTACATTTTGTTTGTCCTGAAGAATATTTTTGATATTGAAAACTGTCTTCGCTTAATAGCACCTGGTTGCCTAAAACAAACATCGATCTATCTTTGCTATTGTTGGTTTCTTTAAATCTTAGTTCTTTGGTTAAATTACCTTGCGCGTCATAACGGTAATAACGGCTTTCGTAATAATTAAAACCGTCGTTATAGCGCTTTAATATTAAATTATTTCCCGAATAAAAATAGTTGGTGCTAACCGTATCATAAATATAAACGCTTTCTATTCGTGTACCTCCGTTACTGATCTTTCTTCTCTTTCTGTATACAGGAGGAGTGGTAACTTCTTTTTCCAGTGTTTTAATAATAGTAGTAAAAAAATAACGGGTGATCTTTCCGTTCGTGTCAAAATCATACGACTCGATCAAACTTTTATCCACCGCCACTTGAAAATCTTTTTTATCAATAATGTCAAAAGTGATACGCCTGATATTATTCTTTTTGATCACTTCAGGATTAAAATTATGTTGCGTCTCAAATGGCGTTTCGGTTGAAGGTAATAACACCTGTGTTCTTGCGATTAAACAAAAAACAAAAGAGAAAAGTATCAGTATAAATTTATTCAAGTTGCAAAAGTGCCTCTTCTACTGACTCTACCGGTTGTTTACAAGCCTGGTTTTCGCAAACGTATATCATTGTTTTTTGCGGGTTAAACCTGTTGCTTGTTAATGGAAGGGCCGAGTCGGTGGCACTTACTGCTAAAATCGCATTTGTTATGCCTTGTTGGTAAAGGGCTGCCAACTTTTCATTAACATTTTTACCAACAATGGCAATCTCTTTAAAAGGAAAGACCAAATGTAGGGCCAAACAGCCCCAGTTACTGTATCCCGGGCCATATTCCTTTAGTTCAACGGCTACGCAATTTAACATCTTCTCTGCCTTTTTTGTCCATTCTTCGGTGCCAAAATAGCTTCCCAGGTAAAATAAATTAAGCGCCATTTGCGAATTAGAGGCCGGAATAACGTTATCGGAGATCTCGGAAGTACGCGCCACTAATTGCGAAGAAGCGTTGTTTGTGTAATATAATAATTCGCTTTTTGGATTTACAAATTGTTTTAGTGCGAGCTCGGTTAAACTTTTTGCTTTGCTCAAATAATCTTCATCCTGCGTAATAAGATAAACCTGTTGCAGTGCTTCAATAGTAAATGCATAGTCGTCCAAGAAGGCGTCAATTTTTGCTTTTCCGTTTTTATAGGTACGAAGTAGCGAACCATCTGCATTTGATAATTTATTTAAAATAAAGTTAATGGATGATAAACAAATTTCTTTGTACTCATTTTTTCCAAAGCTTAAATAGGCCTTTGCATAAGCGGTGCACATCAATGCATTCCACGAAGTGATGGATTTATCATCTAACCCCGGCATGATGCGGCTTTTTGACTCCTGTTTTAAGATCTCTTTGCAAGCATTTATTTTTTCATTAAGCTGCTGCTGTGTTAAATTAAATTTGGCAAGTACTTCATGCAAATTTTCAGCGCGCATTAAAATATAATTGCCATGTTCCCAATAACCAGTATCGTTTATTTCATAATACATGGCAAACAAATCATAGTGCTCCCCTAAAAGATCTTTTAGATCTAATTGATTCCATACATAATATTTTCCTTCTTCGCCATCGCTGTCTGCATCAAAAGCAGAGTAAAAACAACCTTCTTCCGTGTACCAGTATTGTTTTACAAAAGCTAAAGTATCTTCCGCAATTTCTTTATACAATTTATTTTTCGTCAAGGTATAAGCTTCACTGTATAATGAAACCAGTTGCGAATTATCGTACAACATTTTTTCGAAGTGCGGTACTTTCCAAAGCATATCTGTACTGTATCTCGCAAAGCCGCCGTGCAGCTGATCGTAAATGCCTCCGTAAGCCATTTTTGTCAATGTAAGATTGACGTGTTTTAATATTTCAGCATCTTTATTTAAACCTGCGTAACGCAGTAAAAATTGATAGTTAGAAGGCAATGGAAATTTTGGCGCCCTGTTTGGTCCGCCCTGTGTATTATCTAAACCGGATTTCCATTTTTTAATGCTTGCTTCCAATAATTTTCTATCTACCGCAAGATCATTTTGTTTTTGTGTCGTTAATAATTCCGCCTGCTTAATGCCGTTGGTCAAATTTTCCGCGTATTCCAGAGTCTTCTCTTTATTGTCAGCAAACAAACCCGATAGGCCTTTCAAAATATCCATCCATTTGCCTTTATTAAAATAAGTGCCGCCGTAAATAGGTCTGCCATCGGGTAAGGTAAAACAATTTAATGGCCAACCGCCCGAGCCGGTCATTAGCTGTACTGCTTGCATATAGAGCATATCCACATCTGATCGTTCTTCCCTGTCTACTTTAATATTGATGAAATGTTCGTTCATTAATTTCGCAACTTCAACATCTTCAAAACTTTCATGCTCCATCACATGGCACCAATGGCAAGCACTGTAGCCAATGCTTATAAGCACAGGCTTGTTCTCTTTCTTCGCTTTTTCAAAGGCTGCATCCGAAAAAGGCAGCCAGTTTACCGGGTTGTAAGCGTGTTGCAAGAGGTAAGGACTGCTTTCGTGAACAAGCTCGTTTGGAATTTTTTTTGTTTGTGTCATAGCTTGCAAAGTTAGCACAAGCAATGTAAACAAAAAGCACAGAGCTTTATTCTCTGTGCTTTTTAATGCAATTTAAACTTTAAACTGTTAATTTTTGATCATTTTACTGTTCCCAAAAATATGATCGCCTTTTATTTCAACAATATAAAGGCCATTTGAAAGATCTTTTAAATTTACCTTATATGTTTCGCTAAGTATTTTATCAGAAAAAACTACTTGCCCAAGGTTATTGTATAATTTTATTTCAGAATTTGTTAGATCTTTACTTGAATAGATATAAATAAGATCAGAAGACGGATTTGGAACAATACTTACATTTATTTTTTCGATCATTGCTTCACTGATACCACTCACAAGTGCAATACAACCAGGCTTGTTGGCCAGGTCGTAAAAATTTTTCACAACAGCATTTTGATTTTTCATTTTAGCGATATTTTTATGTCCCGTTGCGCTACTATCAAAAGTTGTTAGTACTGAAAAATCCATTTCGAAAACAGCATTTGGTAAAAAAGTGAAAGGGCCATTACCAATAATAAAACGTCGGTCTCCTTTTAAATTATTTTTTGTGTATTCATTCCAACCGGTATTAAGTTGTGGATTGCCCGGATAAGCATAAGGAATTGCAGGTGAGGAATTACCATAAAGATAACCTGTTGAATCGCCTTTTAAAGGTGAGCCATCTAACCAGATCGACTTCATGTAATTATAATAATGAATCGCAATGCTGGGGTTATTAGTTTGCGGGGGAAATGCGCCTATGTTATTATTGTAATACATAAAGTTATTAAATCTCGTGTCTTCCATTGGTTCATCAATTAAACCGTTGTGAT
Source organism: Heterotrichella gracilis (assembly GCA_032358255.1). Taxonomy (NCBI): domain Eukaryota; class Xanthophyceae; order Tribonematales; family Xanthonemataceae; genus Heterotrichella; species Heterotrichella gracilis. The sequence goes on from JAULBX010000002.1 coordinate 262,882, forward strand.
TATTGTCTAACAGATCCATTGGATCTGCAAATGGCCCTTTTAATAACTGGTAAGATGTGATTGGCGGAAAATTTCCATAACTACCATCCAGACTATCTGCGTTGTATGCATAACCAATGCTAGCCTGTGGGTCGCAACCAATATAATCGTCAGTATAATTACCAAGATCAACATCGCTCCATATACCAACCATTGTGCTATTATACTTTATACTTGAGCGGTTAAATACTTTGTAGTTATAAAATGTAGTGTTATTTAACTCAGGGTAAGATGCTAAAACTGCCGGACAACTGTATGCGTAAGCCGAAACCTGGATCTCTACGCCGAGAGGTACTCCTTGCGTTTCTGTATGATATGACTTTTTATCGTTACAAACATAAAATATCATTTGATCACCTTTAATTTTTGGATAGTCGCCGCTATAAGGATTATAAATGCCATCATTGTCAACGTCTACAAAGGGCGCAAGATAATGTGAATAACCTCCGGAAACATTACCATTTGCAGGCCAGGTTAAAATATCACTTGTGGGAACATAAGTGTTCGCAGTAATTGATCCGTTAGCATATGCTGTAAGAAACAAATTAATATCGTTGGTACTCACTTTCCATACTTTGTCAAAATTATTAGACGTTGTATTATCGATATTTCCACTAATAGTGTCTAAAGGGCCCGGCCAGAAATCCACACCGTTTTGTCGGTAGGTCATACCTGCCATATGAAGCTGGCCTCCAGGGTCAAGACCGCCGATCCAAACTGAGCTTGCAAAATTGCAATGTTTACCTGAATTTTTTGGAACTTCGTAAGACGCCATTCCGGTAGCAAGATTCCAGAACATGTCGTTCCGATTCATAATAAGGGCTTTTACATTATTAATGTCGAGATAAGCCTGTGTCTGACTGCTGAGGCCCACTGCAAGAGCCGCAAACAAAATGAGTAAATTTTTTTTCATGTCTATTAAGTTTTGGTACCTCTAAGTTACCTTCAGGAAATTTCATTCGCAGCCGGAATCTGATAACTGGCCATCAAACTCAAACAAATGGTTCTGCATACTTCTTATGTGATATTCCACAAGAGGCAAAAATTGTTTATTAAGCCCACAAATTTGCTTTTGGTTTTAAGCTTAAACCTATTTATTTAGTTAAATTTGAATAAATATTTTTTGTATCATAAAAACACAGAAAATAAGAATTACTATGAAACGGATATATTGGATAATTGGAATTGGTGTTGTAATTATTTTATCGGTAATACTGGTTAAATACATGAATGGTAATAAGCCCTTTGAAGTATACACACAAAAAGCAACCACGCGTACCATTATTGAACTGGTTTCTGCCACCGGAAAGATCCAGCCGGAGACCGAATTAAAATTAAGCAGTGATGTAAGCGGTGAAATAACCGAGATGACCGTGAAAGAGGGCGATCAGGTTAAAAAAGGTGATCTGTTATGCCGCATAAAACCAGATCTATATGTAAGTGCTATTGACAGAGTAAATGCGAACGTAAATACTACAAAAGCTAATCTAAAAACAGCCCAGGCACAGTTAGAGCAGGCAAAAGCCAATTTAGCAAATAGCGAAGCCATGTTTAACCGCAATAAAAAATTGTTAGAACAAAACGCTATTTCGCAACAGGATTTTGACGGTTTTAAAGCGCAGTACGAATCTGCAAAAGCAAATGTGTTGGCATTAGAAGCGGGTGTAAGTGCCGGGCAATTCAACATTCAAAGCAGCGAGGCCACTTTAAAAGAAGCTAATACAAATTTAGACAAGACCTACATTTATGCACCGGTTGACGGAACCGTTTCAAAATTAAGCGTTGAAAAAGGTGAGCGTGTAGTTGGCGTAAGCGGCATGGCCGGAACGGAAATATTGCGTTTGGCTAATTTAAATGAAATGGAAGTAAGTGTTGAAGTGAACGAGAACGATATTATTAAAGTTCATAAGAACGACACCGCTTTAATTGAAGTAGATGCTTACATGGATAAAAAATTTAAAGGTATTGTAACAGAGATAGCTAATTCATCAAACAGCATGGGTATTTCAGTTGACCAGGTAACTAACTTTGTTGTAAAAATCAGATTATTGAGAGAGTCGTATCAATTTTTAATTTCAGATAAGAACGAAATTCCTTTCAGGCCGGGGATGAGTGCGAGTGTAGATATTCAAACAAGAAAAGTGGTAAATGTGATCGCTATTCCGATACAAGCAGTGACAACCCGTAATCCGGATTCGTTAAATGTTGGGCAGAATGAAGATAGTCGCGATGTAAAAGTAAAAAATGACCTTGAAGAAAAAGATAACAAAAAAGAAGAAGTAAAAATTAAAGAATATGTTTTTGTTGTAAATACAGATGGAACTGCCAAACAAATAGAAGTAAAAACAGGCATACAGGATAATGATTTTATTGAGGTGATGACCGGGCTAACAGACAAGCAGGAAGTAATTTGCGGCCCGTATGCTGCCGTATCAAAAAGTTTGAAAGAGGCCTCTAAAATAAAGATCGTAAAAAAAGAAGACCTATATAAAACCGATCGATAAGTGGCTTTTATTTTAAATATTGAAACCTCATCAACGGTTTGCTCTGTATCTCTTAGTAAAAACGGCGAACTTATTTCTTTTAAAGAAATAAATGATGGTTTTACGCACGCTGAAAATCTACATGTATTTATAGAAGAAGTTTTAAAGACCGCTAACATTTCAGTTAAAAAATTAAATGCCATTGCCATCAGTAAAGGACCTGGTTCATACACCGGCTTGCGTATTGGCGTTAGCGCAGCAAAAGGCTTAGCCTTTAGTTTAAACATTCCCTTAATTGCATTGAACACATTACAAATAATGACAAACTGTGCATTAATTAAAGATAATAGCGATGCAGTGTATTGCCCTATGATCGACGCGAGAAGAATGGAAATTTATACGGCCGTTTACGATAAAGATCTTAAACAATTAAAAGACACCGAAGCTTTGATCGTGGATGAAAATTCTATTCAATCATTATCAAAATTTGAAAAAATTTATTTTTTTGGTGATGGCATGCAAAAGTGCAAAGAGGTTTTGAGTACTCTTAAAAATGCCAACTTTATAGACGCTATTTTACCAAGCGCAAAATATATGTGCGACCTTTCTTATAAAAAATATTTAGAAAAGAAGTTTGAAGACGTGGCCTATTTTGAACCCTTCTATTTAAAGGACTTTTTAATTCTCACGAAGAAATCTTAATTATTTTTTTAAGAAAGCCTTTGCTTTTTCAGAATAAAATTCGCCTTCGTCAGCAATAACTTTAAATTTTTCAAGAGCAAGCTCTTTATCACCATTTTCATACAGCGCAAGTGCCTTATAGTACATAGCCTCCTGTAAAAATGTATTGTTTTGATCGTCTATACAACGTTGTAAATATTCAGTAGCTTTTGGATAGTTCTTTTTGTAATAATAACTCATCCCTAAATAAAAATTACAGTTAATGTCGTTATCGTTGTATCCTGAAATTACGTTCAAAGAATAAATGCATTGTCCGTAATTACCTTTTTTGAAGGATAACAAGGCATCAGAAAATTCTTCGTGTAAAAAATAATCAGCGCTTTGTTTTAAACCCGGATTAGCTTTATTAATGTCTTCCTTATTAGCATATGCAACAGATAATGCACCTTTTAAGGGGAGTTTTACGTATTGGTTCTTTTTAAAATACAGCGCGGTGTAATTAGTCACTTTAAGATCATGAATATATACTACGGGTGCATTAGTAATATACTTGATCTTTGATTCACTTGTTTCTTTAAGCATTGCCGAAACATCAATTGCTTTTGAAGGGATCATTACTACTGAATCTTTTGCTGCATAATAAGTATTACCGGCATTATCTGTAACATGATCAATAACTGATGATGAATGAATAAAATTTTCTTTAACGATATTAATGGTATCTAATATAATTGGTTTTTCAATAATTACTTTTTTAGCGGACAATGTATCATTTAAGATCTTGTTTGGCGTGTTTGACGAATAAAGCACCGGTTTGTTATCAATCATAAAAAATAAGGATACACCAATAAATATGCCAATGATCAAACTAATAAAACCAAAGTAAATACCATTGTTATAAGAAAAGGTACGGTTCTTTACCTTCGATTTTAGGTCGGAAAGATCGGCATCATTTACAGCCACCTTCTCAAAGCCAAGTTGGGCAAGATAATCAAGATCGTCTATATTATTTTTATCAACTTGCATTTTTTTTGTTTTTAATTTTAGCTTCTATTAATAATTTTAAATTTCGTTTACCGTTCTGAATAAAACTTTTTACTTCGTTCAAAGAGAAGTCTGTTTTATCGCAAATTTGCTGGTAGCTCTGCCCTTTTAAATAAAATAATTCAACACAAACTTTTTGGTTTTCTTTTAACTCCGATAATCCGGCCTGCATATGATCCATCATTAGCTCATCGCTTACACCTAAAATTTTTTCTTCTTCTTCAACAGTTGTTTCATTTAATTCAAATTCCAAGTAACTTTCGGATAGCCTGTATTTATTTTTATTCTTACGGATCTCGCTAATGCAATAATTTCTCACTACAAAACTCAACCAACCTTTAAAATTCTTTACTTCTGTCTTTTTTAATTCAGTGATCAGCTTCTCAAATATTTGCATGACTGCATCTTTCGCGACATCCTTATCCCTAAAATAAAACAAACAAACCCCGAAAACCGTTTTTACATGTTTTTCAAAAAGCAACCCCACAAGTTCTTTATCACCTGTATTAAAATAATTCAGGGCAAGTTCCTCATCCGTGGCAAAGTCTCTTTTTTTAAATAACCACATAAATCCGTTTCTCTTTATTAAGACGCTTTTAGTTTATTATTCCATAAAAATAATTTATTTATGGAATATCCCATTATTTCCGTCTTATTATCAGAAACCGGTACAAATTAATATAAACCTTTAAAAACAGAAATTATGAAAACTTTAAAACTTAAAACAGCAGTCCTTTCCGCACTATTCATGGTGTTTGGACTAACAATGAATGCTCAGGGATACGGTGAGATCCGTGGAATTATTAAAAATACAGAGCTTGAACCGGTAGAATTTGCCACCGTAAAGATCTTACAGGGTAACGTTCTTATAGGAGGGACTCAAACCGACGCTCAGGGCAGGTATAAATACAAACCTTTAAACCCTGGCACTTATGATTTAGTGATAATAGAAGCGGGGCATCAGACCCAACCGGTAAATAAAATAAAAGTGATACCAAATGAGGCCACTTATGTTGATGTAAAGATAACGCCTAATACGCTTGAAGGTGTTACTGTCACAGCAAAAGCCTATGATTACACTAACTCGGGAGTAGATAAAAGTATGTACGCTATGAAAAGCCTGGATGCCACAGAATTATTGCAGTTGGCGGGCGCTGACAGGGGAAATATAAAAGGCACATTGACCAGCATTTCCTCTGACGTGATTGAAACAAATGGTGAATTGCATTTTAGAGGTACTCGTGGTGATGCTACCGGTTATTTTGTGGATGGTGTAAGAACTATGGGGGCGAGTACAATACCAGGTTTAGGTATTGAGAACTTAACTGTATTTAGTGGTGGCGTGCCGGCCATGTATGGCGATGTAATGGGTGGTGTGGTAATTATAACAACCAAAAGTTATTTTAGCGGCATTCGCGAAAAGAATATGAGAAACAATGCCTACCGCGAAAAAATAATTGAAAAGAAACGTATTGAAAAAGCAAAATTAGATGAAGAAGCACGCTTGAAAGAAATTGAAGAAGAAAAGTTGAAAGAGAAAGTACAATAAGTTACTCCGTTTAAAAAAAGCGCATTCATTACGAATGCGCTTTTTTTATTTTAGAATTTTATTAATTCCTCGTATAGTTCTTTAACAGGCAAGCCCATTACGTTGTAAAAGCTGCCCTCTATTTTATCAATGCCAATATAACCGATCCAATCCTGCACACCGTAACCACCGGCTTTGTCGTAAGGACTAAAATTAGTCAGGTAATATTCTATCTCTTCGGTTTTTAATTTTTTGAAATACACTTTACTTACATCGTAAAATGTAGTTTGTTTGTTGGCGCTTTTTAAACAAACTGCCGTAAAAACTTCGTGCATTTTTCCGCTGAGCGTTTCCAGCATTTTTTTTCCCTCGGCAAAATTCTCAGGTTTATTAAACACTTTTCCTTCGCACCAAACTACTGTATCGGCTGTTATTAATAACTCATCTTCCTTAAGCGGCCCCTCATAAGCGTCTGCTTTTAATTCCGCTAAAAAGATCGGTATCTCTTGCGCTTTCAATTCTTTTGGCCACAAAGATTCGTCTGCCTTTATAGGTCTATTTAAAAATTCGAAGCCCAGGCTTTTTAAAAGGTCCTGCCTCCTTGGCGAAGCAGAACCTAATATTAATTTATAAGGAAAATTTTTAATTATTTCCTCTACACTATTTCCCATCATTTATTAATTAGTTACAATTACTTTTATTTTCACATTATTTCCGGTAATGTAATAAATGCCTGAAGCTAAACCATAAAGTTCTATTGAACCATTATTGTTATCGTTTAAATTAATTTCTCTAACAACTTGTCCAAATGCATTTATCAAATTGTATTTTCCATTCTCGGCAAATACAATAGTGAATTTTCCATTGTTCGGATTTGGATAAACATTTATTGCAGGTGAAACATCATTTGCAAGAGTATTTATTCCTGTACATAATGATACGTTTTGAGTGACAGTTGCTGTTGCAACACAACCGTTAATAGTGTTAGTTCCGGTAACAGTATAAGTTGTATTTACAGTTGGCGAAACAGCTATTGAGTTGCTAGTTGCACTTGTATTCCATGAATAAGTATTTGCACCGCTCGCCACTAAAGTAGCAGTTTGCCCTGTACAAATAACACTTGTACCTCCAATTGAAACAGAAGGCGCTGTAGTATTTGAAACTATATTAACTGTTGACATTACCGCACACAAATTCGCATCTACAATTGTACATGTATAATTTGCGGGAGAAAGTGGTGAAGCAACCGCTGCATTACCGCCTGTTGGAGACCAGGTAAATGTATACGGAGGGCCTGAACCACCGCTTACATTTGCTGTGGCAGAACCAACGGGATTTACACAAGTAATATTTGTTTGGGCCGTAGTCACTAATAATTGCGCTGGCTGAGTAATATTATATGATTGAGCCATAGGACAACCGTTTGCATCGTTTACTAAACAAGTATAATTGCCTGCACATAAATTAGCCGCCACATTTGCCGGGCCACCGAATGGCGACCAACTATAAGTATAAGGACCAACACCACCCGTTACAACTGCGCTGGCAATAGCATTACAGGCACTAAAACAGTTTACATTGGTTTGTGTTGCACTAACAGCAATTGGCGCAGGTTGATTAATTAATATAGAGGAAATGGCGGTGCATGTTCCATCAGAAACGGTACAGGTATAGCTTCCAATAGTTAAATTACTTGCAATAGAGGTTGTGCTAACAGCGGGAGAGGACCATGTATAGGTGTAAGGCGCGGTGCCACCAACAACCGAAACAGTAGCAGACCCGTTAGATCCGCCAAAACAGGAAATAGAGTTGGTTAATGCACTGGCAGAAAAACCGTTTCCAACCTTTACATCGTCCCATATTCCTGTACCCGCGTTAAAATTATAAAGATGAACCCTTGTTAAGTTATTTACACTTGCGGATCTAAAAGGAAATGCTGTGGCGATCAAAACATTATTAATATAGATGTCAAACACATGTGTGGTAAAATTTATATTCTTCAATTCTATAAAATACCAGGTATTTGGTGTACAGTTGTAAATTTGAGTACTTGAGGAAACAAATCTAATATTAGTACCCCCTTGCCAGTAACAAAACATCATACAATTAGTTGCCGTTACTGCATTATCGCCAGCAACTACATAATTGGTGGCTCCTGTACCACTTGGATATACGGCCCATGACATATAGTTAGGTGTTGCAGCCGCAAAAGCAGTTGACAAACCTGTTAAATGTGTACTTGTACCTCCGATTCCTTCAACTTTAAAGTTTCCTGCATAAGCACTTCCTGCTGTTACACTAGCAGACGAAAGCCCTGTGCCTAAAGTCCAGGTTGGTGTGTAACTTCCCGATTCGAAACCGTCATAAAAGGCAGAAACACATTGTGAGCGACTATAAAAAGTTAAAACAACAAAAAGATAAAGTAGTAGATTTTTTTTCATGATAAATTAGTTTATCCGAAGATAAAAAAAAATCGAACATCTTTTATATAAATCTTAGAAAAAGGTCAACTTGATTTTGCTCGCTTAAGAAAAGTAAAAAATGAAGCTATACGAAAGCCCCATTAACATTATAAATTTTAGGAGGAGGCTTGCATTCTTAAATTGTTTTGATTCTTTCGCCTTTAAGGTCATTAATGCTAAAATAATTAATGGAATGATAAGCGCTACAATTATGTAGATATTATTTTGGTTAATGATGATGCGGTAAAATTTAAAGGTATTGTAAATTACAAAGGATAATAATATAATGGTGATGACGATTAAAAAGAAAACATTTAGCTTACTTGCCGGAATGCCCCAAACAATTGGCATAGTATGACCTCCTGTTGCTTCATCGCCTTTATAGTCCTCCATATCTTTTATTATTTCGCGGGTAAGACTTGTAATAAAAGCAAACAAAGAAAAAATAAATGTTATCTTAAAACAGGAAAGAACAACATCCTGATGAATTGAAGTGAAACCAGGATGGATCTTTTGCAGCACGCCCATTTCATAGACAAAGGGCATAAACGCCACTGCACCAGTAAGTAAAGACACGGTAATATTGCCAACCAACAATTGTTTTTTAAAGTGGGTACTGTAGAACCATAATAAAGTTGCAGCAACAATGTGAAAAATAGCGAGACGCAAATAACCCGTCATCAATGCGGCATACATGCCAATCACTATTCCTAAAATAGTAAAAGTTATATGCAAAATAATGGCTAAACGACGTTTAATTATTTTTCCAACCACTACCGTATCGGGATGATTGATCATATCTGTCTTCATATCAAAATAATCATTTATAATATAGCCGGCAGCAGCAATCAGAACAGTGCTTAACACAACCAAATAAAATAAACCATTATTTAATTCTAAATGAATATCGTTTTGATTTAGGATCTTTTGTAACACAAAATAGCGCAATAAAATTTGCGTTAAAGCTATCATGATGAGATTTTCCATCCTGATAAGCTTTAAAAAAGCAATGCCTTTATTATTTAATAGTTTGCTCAAATTACCACTTTACAATTCCCCATTTATTTTGCACCCGCAATATTTGCTCAATAATATCTCTTACACAACCCTCACCGCCATTTTTATCTGAGACGTATTGACTTATTTCTTTTATGTCTGTAGCAGCATCCTTTGGGCAAACTGCAAGGCCCACCCTACTCATAATTTCATGATCGGGAAGATCGTCGCCCATAAAAAGAACTTCTTCGTCGGTTAAATTGTTCAATTTTAAATAATCCAAGTAACAAGCTAATTTATCATGCGTATTTAAAAAAACATCGGTAACACCTGCACGTGCCAGAGCATTTTTAATAGCGTTATTATTTCCACCGCTTATAATAGCGATCCTGAATTTTTTTTGTACCGCTAGATGTATCGCATAACCGTCTTTTGAGTTCATATTGCGTACCATTTCCCCATTTTCCATCACCAAAACTTTACCGTCGGTCATTACGCCATCCACATCAAACATGATGGTGGTTATTTTGTTCAGTTTCTGTTTAAAGTTAAGCATGTTTTTTTGCTTGCTGTTTTATAATTAGGTTACTTAATTGTAAATAGATCTTTTTAAGTTCTGCATTTTTTGAGATTAGTTTTAAATGTTTTTCCATTACTTTTTTATCGCCGCGTTTGGCAGGACCAGTTTGAGCAGCCAGCGGCTCTAATTTTTGGATCTTTAAAACTGTTTGTTTGATTAATGGTAACAATATCTTCCTGTCTTTTCCTGCAAGATCGCCAGCTGCAACAAATAAAGCATTCGTAAAATTGTTTACAAGCACAGCGGCTAAATGAAGCGCTAAACGGTCTTTATAATTTAAACTTCTCACGTTATTACTAAAGGCTTTTGCGAAATTTAAAATTTTAGTTTTACTGGCATTGCTCTTTGCTTCAACAATAATTGGTGTCTCTTTCCAATTTACCTCATCCTGTTTTGAAAAAGTTTGTAAGGGATAAAAAACTGCCGTATTCGATCTGTCGCCCAACTCATTGATCTTTGCACTTCCGGATGTGTGAATTATAAAGGCATCAGAATTTTTAGCGTTGATCTTTTTGGCTACCGAGGCAATATTTTTATCGGCTACACAAATAAAATAAAGATCAGCATCGGTAACGATGTTATTTAAATTTGACGTGATTGAACATTTTAATTTCGTTTTGAAATCGGTCAGTAAACTATTTGCTTTGTGATTATAAACTATCAGTTCGTGTTTTTTTAAACCGGCGAGTTGCTTTGCTAAATGCCAGGCTACATTTCCGCAACCTATTATCACGATTTTATGGCCTGTTGGTTTTTGCACAAGTCTTAAGATTGTACTTTGAATTTACGAATTCTTTCGATAATGGCAATACCCGTACCAAAAGCCATGATAAGGCAGCCCAGCCACAATACATTGATGTAAGGAAATACAAAGGCTTTCATTACTATAAAATCCTTATTATTCGCAAGTTTTTCAGCCATTGTAATTTCTATTGTTCCGTCGTCAGGATTGATCTTCCAGAAAACAAATTTTAAACCCAGATCTTTTTGCACATCTTCTTTTGGAATAACTACATTATGCTGAATAATAAATTTAGGGTAAGCCATGAAGCTTTGGTTCTTTGTATTTACACAACGTAATACCGCTGTAACCTCCAATGCAGAATCATTCTTTTCGTATTGCTCCTTGCTTAAATTACTTCGCAATGAATCTATAATAACTAAAGCATTACTCGAAAAAATAGTATCGCCCACATGACCCACGTAATTTTTTGCTTCGCCAAAACCATTTTTCTTTTTAGCGGATGTATCTACATTAAGGTCGGCCGCTGCAATGTGTGTATAAATATCTCTGCTTAAATAATGCTTTGTGTCGGGTTCTGCGGCCTGTCCCATACGCGGATTATCCTGGATGTGCGGTTCTAAAGCAAAATCAAATTCAGGTTTATTTTCTTTATTTAATTTAAAATATTCTACCGTATAATAAACATCGATGCCTATTCGTTTTTTTCCTTTATATAACACCAGGTAAGGACCCATGGGCAAAGTATCACCCTGCGTTAATAATATACTCTCACGATCGTCAAAATCTTTTCCTAAAGCCGTTAATTTTTTATCAACGATATTTTTTGGCAGCGTTACTTTTTTAGACGTAGATATTAATGCGCCGATTAGAACCATAGCAAAGCCAATATGCGCGATGGATGCGCCGCTTTTTGAGATCTTGCCTTTTAATACCATTAAAAAATAATCGCCATTTGCAAACACAGCAAACAAACCGGTTACAAATAAAAGTGAGTAACTGATGAGGTCCCAGGCATCAACACCTTTCGCTTCGGTATTGGTTAAAAAATAAAGCGGGATACTGCAAGCTAAACCGAAAAATAATGCCAACACAAAACTATAGGCAACCCGTTTGAAGAATTTTTTAGGGTCCGTTTTTTTGTATTTTAAGAATTGCGAAACGGCAATTAATATCATAATTATAATAGCAAAGGGGATCATCCACACATTATACACGTGCACTTTTGGCGGCGCAAATTCTGTATTAAATAATTTATTAATTACGGGAATAGATGTAAAGTATGTAATTATCAAACCCGATAATAAAAAAACCAGCGACCCCAGGAACATCCAAAACTCTCGCGAATACAACGCTTCTTCATCTTTTTCTTTTGGAAAATAAAGGTAATACGAGATAACGGTAATGACTGCGGATGAAGCCAACCATACTATAAGCAAAATTGTTTTGTAGCCATAAAGTAATCCGAAAAAAAGCAAAAGCAACGACACAACAACATAGGATACTTTAAAAAGTTTGTCGTTAATTAACAAGGCAACTGTAATAAAAATAAATGTAAGTACATACAATACTAACTGGCCGGTCATTCCAAGGTCTGTAAATGCGTGTACAGAAGCATTTCCTAAAACGCCGCTCCGTGTTAAGAACGTGGAATACAACACTAACAAAAAACTACAAATAGCTAAAAAATGTGTGGTGAATAATGAGCCACCTTTATTTTTATTAATGATCATAGTGTGGCCGGCACCAACCATAACCAACCATGGAACAAGCGAAGAGTTCTCAACCGGATCCCAGGCCCAAAAACCACCAAAACTTAAAGCTTCATAAGCCCAGGCGCCGCCCATTAAAATACCAATACCTAAAATTAAAATACAGAAATAGGTCCACGGTAAAGCAATTTTTTGCCAATCGTTATATTTTTTATTCCATAAAGCACCAATGGCAAATGCAAACGGAACCAAAGTTGATGCGAAACCTAAAAATAAAGTTGGCGGGTGAATGGTCATCCAGTAATTCATTAACAAAGGATTTAATCCACGCGCCGTTGATTCATATTTACCCATTTGCACAAAAGGCAGATCCATGAATTCTGAATGTTCTTTCATTAATAGAAAAGGGTTGCTACCAACTTTATAATCGAAAAGATAAACACCCAATAACATACTCGCTAAAAACACCTGCACCAACGCAAATATGGTCATTACAGGAATCTCCCATTCGCCAGCCTTAAGCTGGCGTTTTAAGATCATTCCTAAAAATACATTCCAGAATGTCCACAGCAAAAAACTTCCTTCCTGACCTTCCCAAAAACAAGAAAGAATATATTTCATATCCATACTTGTATTACTGTGTTGCCAAACGTATTGGTATTCGAAATAATGGTTTAGCAACATAAAGAACATAGTGCCAATGATACCGATCACAGCAAAACCATGAATATTAAACCCGATACGAGCCAGTTTTATAAAAGAAATATTTTTTAAAGAAAGGTAATAAGCGAAACAAGAAAGAAGCGCGCTTACAAAAGAAAGAACAACAAATGCATTGCCGAGGTTACCTGCCCACAATCTTTCATTAATGTATTGAATTTGCCCCATTTTAGTGGGTGCAAAGGTATAAAAAAGAATGGTTTTTTGTAAATAATTATTGGTCGGTAGTGAATGTGCCTAAACCCTAATTATTGATGGGAAATAAAGTTAAACTTTAGCCCCAGCAATTGCTGAAACTCCATGCCGGAATCCAACATATCTGTATCGCCCTCGCTATACTTCCAGTCACACTCGCAATCAAAATTATATTTCGCTTTATTTTCCTGAACAAAATTTAAAAGATCGAAGATCATTTTTGACGAAGTAGAATTAAAGTACCATAAATTAAACGCCAATTTTAATTTATTTGTACCTGCACTACTATCTGGATTTTTAGAATGACTTTCTTTCATGTACTGATCAAGCCATTCTATAATTTGAAAATAAAACTTTCTTGGGTTTTCGGGTTTAGATTGACCTTGGATAACCAATGTGTTTGAACTCTTTTCAAACCTAACCAATGGAGTAATAGGGGACTCTTCAATCATTAGATCTTCCATAACGCAATTTTAGGTTTAAGTTTTATTAACGCTAATCTATAAAACTAAAACTTAAAAAACAAGCCTATTGCTTACTAAATCTAAAATTTAACACAAAAATAAGAGCCAGGTTTTATAACTATGATTTTTTTCATTTAATAGTATTATATTAGAATGTGTTTAATTGAACATGTTTGTGTTTTTTATGAGATCGCTGAAAATTTATTCTATATTTTTTATTCTAACATTTTTTTGTTTGGCTGCCTTCAAAAGTCAAAATAATATTGATAGTATGCTAATTGCGTTATCAAAGGCTAAAAGTCCGCATCAAAAAGCGCTAATTTCATATAAAATTGCCCGCGCTTCTTTCGGGAAATTTCCAGCCGAAAAAACACTTTCTTTTGCAAATTCATCTTTACAAAATTTAGAGGGCAATACAAATGATTCTTTAAATGCGCTAATATTTATTGTTAAAGCAGATGCGTTTTCGGTCCTACATGGAACAGCGAATGATTCGTCGAGCTATTATTTAAAAAGAGCCGAAAAGTTTTATGGAACAATGTCTGTTGCCGCGCAAATTTACTATTTATTAGTTCAAGGTAATTTCTTTTCTAGTATTGATCCTTATAAATCCATTGAATTTTTTCTTGAGGCCAGAAAATTATGCACTAATAATGAAAAAATGTTAAGGAAAACTGATGTAGGTTTAGCACAAATGTATTCAGAAATAAGCGAATTTGTAAAGTCGAACAAGATGATTCTTAATTTGATTAATACACAAAAAAATACAGTAGATCTGAATTTTATGTATGAAGTATTATCACGAAATTATTCTGAGTTGAATAGCGATTCGTGTATTTATTATGCAAAACAAGTACCTGAAACTTCGTTTCTTAATTATTTTCATGCAAATCTATTTGTTGCACACTATCTTATTAATTCTAAAAAAAATTTTGACGCAGAAAAAATAATTAACAACTTGAAAAAGAAAATTATAAATGGTTCTGCTAACGAAACCTCTCGCATACATAAACTTGAAATAGCTATTCTCTTTTCATTAGGGGCTGAGGTAAAAGCCGGAAAACAATTTGGTGGTGACACCTATTCTAAAAACCAGAATTTAATATCAGCAATAAGTGACCTTAAAAATGTTGTTAAGATCGATAAAGCAGATGCCGGTATCGCAAATTTTTATAGATTTACTAATAGTGCTTACAACAACATATCTAATTATTATGCCGACCTTAACCAAACCGATAGCGCTCTGCATTATTACAAACTTTCTGTTGCGATGAAAGATTCTTTTGAAAAAATCGAAAATGATGGGCGGGCAAAAGATCTTTTGGCCAAATACGATACGGAGAAAAAGAACTCGCAAATTGTGTTGTTAAACGAACAAAACAAATTAAGTCTTAGCGAAAACAAACGTCAACGTTTTACTATTATTAGCAGTGTTATTATGGCCCTACTATTTTTAGTGGGGTTATTGATCTTTATTAACCGAAATAATCTTAAGCAAAGAGCCAATAAGATATTATCGCAACAAAAACAACAAATTGTAAATGCATATGCTGAGCTAAGTAAACGCAATAACCTTATTGAAGAAAGTATTGAATATGCTGCCGTTATTCAACAATCAATTTTAACCAACGAATCTGCTCTCAAAAAAAATATTCCCGAATATTTGCTCATACACCTTCCGAAAGAAGCAGTTGGCGGCGATTTTTACTGGTTACACAAACCCGAAAACTCTCCATTACTTTATTTGGCTGTTGCCGATTGCACAGGTCATGGTGTTCCAGGCTCTTTAATGACCTTGCTTTGCAATAATATCTTTAATCAGGTGGTAGAAAATGATCCTACAATAAATCCTGCTCAACTTCTTACCAGGGTTAATAGTAAATTACATAACAGCTTTAACAGTAGTGAAAACCCTTTACACCGATCTAAAGACGGCATGGATGTGAGTTTAATTTGTTTAAACCAGCAAACAAACACCTTAAGCTATGCCGGAGCACGAAACCCTATTTTATTAGCTAGAAAAGGACAGGATGTAATAGAGCTGAAAGTAAATAGATATTCAATTGGTTACCTACCCGAATTTACTTTTGAGGAATTTAAAGTCGACCTGCAAAAAGGGGATATTTTATACCTACACACCGATGGCTATATTGATCAGGCTGGTGCAAATAGCAAAACTAAGTTTTTGAAAAGCAATTTGTTAAAATTAATAACTTCCATTCAACCCCTTGAAGTTGAAGAACAAAAACGAGAATTACTAACGGCTTTCACTACCTGGAAGAGCGATCGGGAGCAAACAGACGACGTTTGTTTGATTGCAATAAAAGTTTAAAATTCTTTATTTTTCGGGCAACTCTTATCACTTTTGAAAAATTTTTGTTTTTAAACGTTTTTTTTTTGGCGGAGATTTAAAGTATAAACTTTTAAATTGTCGTAAAATGAAAACTACACTTACAATCCGAAAATCAAGAGAATGCGCTCTTACCAATACAATTATGCTTTTTTGTTTAATGTTTTTCGTATGTGACCTTTCATCTCAAACGTTATCAAATTACCCTACTTTACCAACTGCAACCATTAACACATCTTATAGTTTGCCAACAAGTGGCGCCACTATAACAGTTAATGCAGGTGGAAACTTACAAACTGCTATTAATAATGCCAATTATGGCGACGTGATTGTTCTACAGGCCAATACTACATTTACCGGCACATTTAACTTGCCAAATAAAACTGGAACGGGTTGGATCTATATAGTTTCAAGTGCGCTTGCAAACCTTCCTCCTGTTTGTACACGTGTAAATCCAACAACAGATGCCATAAATATGCCAAAAATAGTAACACCCGGATCTAATTTGAGCGCTTTATATACAAGTTCTAATGCCCACCATTATCGTTTTGTTGGAATTGAAATTAAACCAACCGCTGGAACATTTATAACTAACTTAATTGCTATAGGAGCAACTGAAACGACTGTTGCCACCTTGCCAAATAATATTATTTTTGACAGATGTTTTATTCACGGAGAACCAACTTTGGGGGCCAGAAGAGGAATTATGATGAATGGAGCTTCTATTTCAGTTATCGACTCTTACCTTTCCGATTTTAAAGAGGTTGGTGCCGATTCTCAAGCCCTTTGCGCTTGGAGTACTCCCGGCCCTATAAAAATTGTAAACAATTATTTAGAAGGGGCAGGAGAAAATGTAATGTTCGGTGGTGCAGACCCATATATTCAAAACTGCGTGCCCTCTGACATAGAAATTAAACATAATTATTTTTTTAAACCATTAAGCTGGATGAGCCAAAATTGGGTTATAAAAAATTTGCTGGAATTTAAACATGGCCAACGCGTGATTGTTGAAGGAAATGTTTTTGAAAACAATTGGGGGGGCCAGGGCCAGAGTGGTTTTGGAATACTTGTTACCCCACGAAATCAGAATGGCACAGCGCCATGGACAGTTGTTCAGGACCTTACTTTTAAATGTAACAAAATAAAAAACAGTTGTTCTGGCGTTAATATATCGGCAAGTGATAATAATTTTCCATCTCAACTTACTAAACGCGTTTTATTTAAAAATAATACATTTGAAATAACCGGCTTAGCTGTAGGAAATTTATCAGGAATGTTTTTTCAAATCCTGCGGGGCCCTGAAGATATAATATTAGACCATAATACAGCAATCATCACTGGCTCAAACAGTTCAAAATATGGAAATTCGGACAACACTCCCAAAGCCGACAGATTTGTATTTAAAAATAATATTGTTTCGCATAGTACTTATGGTTTTGTTGGCACCGCGACTGGCGATGGCCTTAGTACCTTGACTACATTTTATAATCCGAATTATACATTTACTAAAAATGCCATTATAGGTGGGGTTAACAGCGTTTTACCCGCCAATAATTTTGTACCAGCCACAAACACTGTTGTAGGCTTTGTTAATTTTGCTACTGGCAATTATAGTTTAACTGCGGCAAGTCCTTATAAAAATGCAGGAACAGATGGTAATGATCTTGGTGCGAATATAGATTCATTAAACGTAGCATTAATTTATAATTGTAATACCATCATTACAAACATCGAGGTCAGCATAAAAAATTCATCATCCACATATCAAGTTTTCCCAATTCCAGCAAATAACGAATTGCATATAAGCAGGGTCCAAAATAATACAAGTGACCAAGTTGAAAATATAACTTTAGTTGATCTATTAGGGAAAACCATTCTAAATATTACAACAAGCTCCGAGCATACTGTTGTTAACACTAATGAAATTAACAGTGGCATCTATTTTGTAAAAACAAAATATTTTACTAAAAAGGTCATCATACAACACTAAAAATTTTGCGGAGTAAGAAGTATGTTAGGACAAAATGACAAAATAATGGCTATTTCTTTGTCTTAAATAGTTACGAATCCGTTTCCTTATAATTTATTAGAACATGTTTAATTTAATTAAGCGTGTTCTTTTTTTATGAAATCTGTGAAAATATATCTCTTATTTATTATACTAACTTTTTTTGTTTGGTTCTTTTAAAAAGTTAAAACAGCATTCTTTTTCATTTATTAAAAATTTAAGATCTTTTATTTTTCGTCCAACTCTTATCACTTTTGAAAAATTATTGTTTTTTATCCTCTCTTTATTATCTCAATTTTGAGAAGTAATTAATCTTAAAACCTAATCAATATGAAAAAATCTACGTTTATTATTGCTTTTTTGTTAGTTTTTCAAATAGCAATTTCGCAAGTACATGTTGGCCCAAGTCAAACCTACGCTACTATAGCGGCGGCTACTAACGCCAATGCTGTTGGCCCCGGAGATACTGTTTATGTTCATGCAGGAGTGTACACTACCGGCGGTTGGATAGGTAATTTAATAGGAACTCCAACTCAATGGATAACGATACGTCCCTACCTTAACGACTCTGTTTCTATACAAGTTGAAACTGATATTTCGGTTGCACAATATGTAAAAATAACGGGTTTAAATTTTTACGGCAATAATCCAGCTACCAGCGCCAGTGTTTTTCATTTACTCTTCTTAGGTACCGGTGCGCCCTGCTACACAGCCGTACACGACATTATCATAGATAATTGCAAGTTCACGAACCTTAATAATACGGGGAAATCATCCGGACTTGGTGCGAATCTTAAGATCATAAACACAGCGAAATTTAAAGTAACTAATTGCCTATTTAAAAACGGTACCTATATTACAGATGGTATTAGCCTTAACGGTGATCGTGATGGGGAGGTAAGCAATTGCCGATTCGAAAAATTGGGTGTGGGAGCAGACGGTTCGCATTGCAAAGGCGGGTGCAAAAAAATAACCTATAAACGAAATTTATTTATAGATTGTGATGCCGGCGGCTTGGACATTGGTGGCTGTACGGGCACACCGTATTTTTGCCCGGCTTATTCTGCCACCAGTTTTGAAGCCGATAGTTGCGAGGTTTATTCTAATATTTTTATTCGTGGCAAAACGTCTATCAAACTTAGTTCGGCCTGGCATACGAGAGTTTATAATAATACAAGTTTTAAATCAACAAGTTTTGCTTTCAGAACCCTTAATGCAAGTTGTAATCCAATTTACAATCAGAACAATCACATCTACAACAACATTTTTACCACTTATAGTTCAAACGGTATTTACATGAATGCTTCGGCTTCTTACACATACAACACGCATTATTTTAAAAATAATTTGTTTCATGATTACAAACAGGCCAATCCTGGCGCTATTGGTTGGTCAGAATATCCTGGTGTTAATGTTTCGGGAACTTTAATAGGCAATCCCAAATTTACAGATACTTTAAATTGGAACTTTTCTTTGTTAGCAGGGAGTCCAGCCATTGCATCGGGCACAAACGTTTCGACCCCAACAACCGACTATAATAACTTCCCGTTTAATATCACAGCCCGCTCCAGAGGTGCACTAGAATATGCGGGTATAACCAATATTGGCGCAACAAATTTTGAAGACGCCAACAACCTTAACATCTTTCCCAATCCGTCAAGCGGCGAATTTACAATAACGTGGAGTGGTGCAGGAACAATTAAAACGATTGAGGTGTATAATTTTATCGGAGACCTTTTGAAGGTAGAAAATCCAACCGGTTACAACCCAAAAATCGATCTTTCTGAAATGAGCAAAGGCGCTTACAAAATTGTTTTGCGCAGTAATACAGGCAGCTTAGTCTCGAGAACAGTAATTATGGAGTAGATTAACTGATAAAATTAAGTAGGTTATACTTAAAACTTAGTTACAATTTTTAAAAGAAGTTTCAGCAAGTGGAACTTCTTTTTTATATTTATATTACTAAAGGGCTTAACTTTAATGAAGTATAATCTACTTTTATTTTTCACACTCGCTTTTCTTGCTTCAGTAAGAGGTCAAAATAACATTGATAGTTTAATTTTTGAAATAAAACAAACAAAGGATTTCAATACTAAGGCATATTATACGCATAAACTTTCGGTCTTTTTAAAATCAACTGGAGATGTTCCCAAGATTCTAAAAATAAATAATTTAGCTCTTTCATACTCAAAGTTTACTAATTTGTCCGATTCTATGATTGTGTACCTATATCTATTCAGGGCAGAACTTTTTTTGGTTTTAAATCAGGGAATAAACGACTCAAGTATACATTACTTTAAAAAATTAGAATCTTATGTTAAAACAATGAAGCCTAAGGTAAAGTACTCATACTTTATTAATTTAGGTAAAACCTACAATTCGTTAAGTCCTGAAATTGGTTTAAAATATTTATTTAAAGCCAGGGAATACAGCTACAATAAAACAACGGAGCTAGAAACTGAGTTCTATATTGCCAAAGTTTATAACATAATGGGGCAATATAAAACCGCAATTGGTATTTTGTCCTCACATCTTAACGAATTTCCTGAACAGAAAAAAGCACTTGTCTACTATGAACTATTCGAAAATTACCTCGCATTTGATGCAGTTGACTCCGCTCTATTTTATCTGAAATTTATTCCCGAAAATGACAAAGGATTTGTATTAGCCACTTCTCTTCTTGCAAATTATTATATCAGTGTCAAACAATTTTCTAAGGCAAGTTACTATATAAAAAAAGCTAAACAGGGAATATTGCTTCTTCCAATTGAACAAAATTTCCGAATACAATCTTTAAATAGAGATATATTAAGAGAAGAGATCAGTCTTACACTTGAAATGTCGAAATCTAACTCTTTAGATTACTCGTCAAAAATGATAATTATTTCGCCATTGATCGAAAATCTTAAAAAAATAAATGCTACTGATCTGACTTCGCCAAAAAATAAAAGTTATTACAGTTTAATAGTTGAAAATTATGAAAACATTTCTGACTGCTATTCCAAGCTTAATCAAACCGATAGCGCTCTGCATTATTACAAACTTTCTGTTGCCATGAATGATTCCCTAGAAAAAATCGAAAATGATGCGCAGGCACAAGATCTTTTGGCCAAATACGATACTGATAAAAAAAATGCGCAAATAGTGCTATTAAATGAACAAAACAAATTAAGTCAAAGTGAAAATAAACGTCAGCGTTTTATTATTGTTAGTAGCATTGTAATGGCAGTGATGTTTTTAGCCGGCTTATTGATCTTTATTAACCGAAATAATCTTAAACAAAGAGCCAATAAGATATTATCGCAACAAAAACAACAAATTGTAAATGCATATGCTGAGCTAAGTAAACGCAATAACCTTATTGAAGAAAGTATTGAATATGCTGCCGTTATTCAACAATCAATTTTAACCAACGAATCTGCTCTCAAAAAAAATATTCCCGAATATTTGCTCATACACCTTCCGAAAGAAGCAGTTGGCGGCGATTTTTACTGGTTACACAAACCCGAAAACTCTCCATTACTTTATTTGGCTGTTGCCGATTGCACAGGTCATGGTGTTCCAGGCTCTTTAATGACCTTGCTTTGCAATAATATCTTTAATCAGGTGGTAGAAAATGATCCTACAATAAATCCTGCTCAACTTCTTACCAGGGTTAATAGTAAATTACATAACAGCTTTAACAGTAGTGAAAACCCTTTACACCGATCTAAAGACGGCATGGATGTGAGTTTAATTTGTTTAAACCAGCAAACAAACACCTTAAGCTATGCCGGAGCACGAAACCCTATTTTATTAGCTAGAAAAGGACAGGATGTAATAGAGCTGAAAGTAAATAGATATTCAATTGGTTACCTACCCGAATTTACTTTTGAGGAATTTAAAGTCGACTTGCAAAAAGGGGATATTTTATACCTACACACCGATGGCTATATTGATCAGGCTGGTGCAAATAACAAAACTAAGTTTTTGAAAAGCAATTTGTTAAAATTAGTAAATGTAATTCATGAATTGACCTTAGAAAAACAAAAAGAAGAACTAACATTCGTTTTTAATGATTGGAAACAAGAGGAGGAACAAACAGATGATGTTTTTTTGATTGCATTAAAAGTTTGATTATCTTAAAGCTCGTGAAAACCCCCTCGGAAGATCTTTACAAATTAATCGAGTCGCTTAATCAACACGAGAAGCGCTTTTTTGCTATACACAGTAAACGCTATAAAGAAAATCCAAAAATAATTACTTTTTATAATTTAATACTAGCGAATAAATCGCTTGAAGAGGAACAATTATCTAAACAGTTAAAAATAAAAAAACAAGAGCTAAAATATTATAAAAGGGATCTCTATAAAAGTTTAATTAAAAGTTTAGATCTCTTTTATTTGACTCAAAATAAACCACATGAAATATTAAGCACAATAAATCATATTAAAATATTAATTAATAAGGGTTTATTCGATCAGGCAAAAAAAATGGTTAAGGATGCGAAAAAGATCTGTAAAGAATTTGAAATTTACGACTCATTAATTCTATTAGATGTTTTGGAAGCAAAAATAATCATTAACGCCCGAACAGGGTCTGAAGATCTTGCATCAATTAAACACGTTAATAAAGAATCATCCGACAATTTATCTGTTTTGACTTTAGCACTCACTTACGAAAAATTAAAAAATGAAATTTTATTATTTACAAAAAAAAATAAATTCGCTAATAATTCAGATCTGATAGCCTTAACAGAAAAATACTTTGAGCACGAATTAATAAAAAAACACCCTGTAACTGAAAGTAAAAAGGTGTTAATAAACTATTATTACATCAATTATTTACTTTTTTCGTCTATAGACTACTGGGCAAAAGCGCAACTGAACATTGAAAAAGCAATAAAAATAATTGAGTCCGGAGAACTCCTATTTATTGAGGATTCGGAATATTTAAATTACTTGTTAGATCTTGCCAAGTCCTATATTCATACTAATGATAAAACAAATATTTTATCATTATTCAAAAAAGCGAAAAACTATATTTCGAATCTGCCAGAAAAACAATTAAACGAATTGATCAAAACACTCAGGCTTTCTTTTGAGAAGCTTGAGATCGAATTTCTGTATAATAAAGTTGATGAGTTTGGCACTTTTATACAAAAGATCTACAACCTTAAAAACACTGCCGATTTTATATACATGCGAATTGAAGAACAAAAAGAACTTCAATTTTTACTGATAAAGCATTTATTCCATCAAAAAAGACTCAAAGAAACGGTTAAGGAAATAAATGTTTACGAAAATAATTACCTGAAAATAAATATTTTTGAAGACTACAATGAACATTTTATTATCATAAAACTGATCATTCATTACGAGTTAGGGAATTTTGACGTGATCGAAAGCATAGTAAGATCGTATTTACGCCAAAATAATACTTCAAAAAATTCAGAATACCTTAATTTGGTGCTTAATACGTTTAAAAAGGAAAAGTATTTTAATGACGAACCTTTAATAAACAAAAAAAGAATCAAAAACTTTTTAGAGATTATTCATAAGTATAATTTAAAACGCCATAATTATATTGACGAAACTAAATATTTCGACCTGGAAAATTGGTTAAGAGAAAAAGCTAAATCTACAGGCTAATTAAAAAGTAGCTCTTAAATAAAAGAAATTCCTATTTTATTTGTGCTTTATTATCGTTGTATTTACTTGGGCATTTCATTAAAATATCGTTCGCATGAAATTCGTTCCCTTCTATTTTTCCGATTAAAACAATTTGTTCACTTTTTTCAAAATCCTGCGGTTTGCTTTTGTGAAGCACCACTTGTTTGTGAACACCTTTGTTATCTATAAGCGTGAACATAAATTGATCGGCATTAATTTTTGGATCGTAAATTTGCGGCTGCTCTTTATCTAATTTGCCAACAACATGATATTCTTTATCAGGATTAGAAATTGCTTCTGTAAAATCGGCATAGGTACTTGTGTTCTTTAACGACACAAATATTACCCCAATTGCAACTGCAATAACGATGATACCAACTATGTGTAATTTTTTCATTTTACTTATTATTAATTTGTTTTTCGAGCTTGCTCACTTTACGTTCAAGCAATATTAAGAAAATAACCAGGGCAACAAAGATCATTCCTATGACCGTTATCACCACATAAATTTTTCCGTCGCTACGAAATGTATCTGCCATTTCCGGCGAATCAGTTGTTTGTTGCGCTGAAGAAAAAAGGGCAGATAACAAAAACACAAAACTTAAAATTCTCTTAATCATCTAATTTATTTTTAATAAAACTAATTCTGTTCTTAATATTGAACAACCAAAAGCTAAATAAGATCCAGCCAATAACCGCAGGATAAAATACAGTACGCATATTATTATCCATATCATATTTTCCAAATGCAGGATTACCACCATTACCAGGATGAAGTGAATCGAACATTCTTGGAAGAATCATTAAAAACACGATCATTAAAACAAATGCGAAAATATTGTACACCGCAGAAATACGCGCGCGCTTAGATTCATCATCTATGGATGAGCGCAAAATAAAATACGCGAGATAAATTAAAATACTTGCCGCAACACAATTTAATTTGGGATCGGTCGTCCACCAGTCGCCCCAAGTGTATTTTGCCCACAAAGAACCTGTAGTTAAACCTGGCAAACTAAAGAAAAATCCAACTACTGCTGCATTATAAGATTTGGTATCGTTAACGGGATTACTTTTATTAAGGTTAATAATTGCATGTACAAACGAAACCGACATCATGAACATCATTGCAAACCAAATTGGCACATGGTAATATACGTTACGTATGGTTTCATTTAAAATATAGATGCGTGGGACAGGATTTAATAGACCCCAAACAAGCGTGTATGAAATTAAAATTACAGAAAGTATTTTGTACCAGTTTTTCATTTATCAGTCGTAAGAAGTTAGTCGTTAGAGGTTAGTCTCGAAGACTTACGACTATTGACTAACGACTAAAATCTATCGCAATTAATCGCGCCAAAGATACGGAAATAATAGAAAAGAAAGGGCAATAGTTAAAACATTTAGAGCCACTAAAATGCCAATAAAATTAAAACCAACACCCGCCCACTCTATCCCATCCACGGCCTGTTTGCTAATACGGATAACCACTAAAATAAGGGGCATTAATACCGGGAAACTTAAGATGCTCATAATGGCAAAGTTGCCGTTTGCTTTGCTGGCAATAGCGCTCATTAAGGTTAAAATAGCCGCCAAACCGGTTGAGGCCAGTGTTAGAACCATAAAAAACAACCCAAGATTCTCTACTTCGTTTTTTATGAAAAAAGCATAAAAGAAAAAGGTAATAAAACTCAATACCAACATAAAAACCATATTGTAAATGGTCTTTGAAATAATAAATTGTGTGGGAGAATAATGCAAATAATTATAAAGAGCCTGACCACCGGTTTCTTTTAAAAAACTCTTACCGCTTATTGTTACCGATGTGTATAATGTAATTACCCAGAATAAGGCATTCCAGGTTGGTTTATCTAATCTACCTTTAAAACATAATGCACTCACAAAAATTGTTCCTATCACATACACCAACACACCGCCAATTGTAGATTTTTGACGAAACTCTAAAAGGAATTCTTTTTTTATGAGTGATAAGATCATTGATATGCTTTTAGATCTTTACCTATATCGCGTCTGAAATATTTTCCTTCATAATTTATAACTCCTGCAGTTGCAAAACTTTTACTTACCGCTTCATCAATTGTTTTTCCAAAAGAAGTAATGGCAAAAACACGACCGCCATTGGTTACTACTTTATCACCATCTAATTTTGTTCCTGAATGAAAGACCTGCGATTCGAAATTCGTATCTAAGCCGTCTACTACTTTTCCTTTTTCAAAATCGCCTGGATAACCACCACTTACCATTACTACGGTTGTAGCAATTTCTGAAATGGTCTCGTATTTTTTTTGATGTAATGTTTGTGTAGCAACACCTTGCAGAAGATCTATAAAATCGCTTTTAATTCTAGGGATCACCACTTCCGTTTCAGGATCGCCCATACGGCAATTGTATTCAATAACCGAAGGTTGTCCATCACAATTCATCAAACCAATAAAAATAAATCCACGGTAATCAATACCATCTTTATTTAATCCGTTTATAGTTGGTATGACCACTAACTCTTCTACCTTTTTTATGAAAGCATCATCTGCAAATGGCACGGGACTAACAGCGCCCATACCACCGGTATTTAAACCGGTATCGCCTTCGCCAATACGTTTGTAATCTTTTGCTGCAGGTAATATTTTGTATGACTTACCATCGGTTAAAACAAAAACAGAAAGCTCTATGCCTTTTAAAAATTCTTCTATCACCACTTTAGTGCTGGCTTTGCCAAACTTAGCATCCACCAACATGTTCTTTAACTCTTCTTTTGCTTCGTTAATATCATTTATGATCAACACACCTTTACCCGCAGCTAAACCATCAGCCTTTAAAACAAAAGGAGGTTGCAATGTTTCTAAAAAAAGAAAACCATCTTTTAAATTATCTTTTGTGAATGTAGCGTAACGCGCTGTTGGCACTCCATGTTTTAGCATGAACTGTTTACTAAAATCTTTACTTCCTTCTAATTGTGCTCCATCTTTTTTTGGACCAATTACCGGAATATCTTTTAGCACTTCATCATTTAAAAAATAATCGTGAATACCATTTACTAATGGATCTTCGGGGCCAACCAAAACCAGATTAATATCTTTTTCCCACACTAAATTTTTAATGGCCTCAAAATCGTTCACGCCAATATTTACATTGGTACCGCAATTTGAAGTACCGGCATTACCGGGAGCAATGTATAGATTTTGTAATTGTTTGCTTTGGGCTATTTTCCATGCAAAAGCATGTTCCCTTCCACCAGATCCTAAAATTAAAACGTTCATAATTAATAAAGTGCAAAAATAAAAAATCCCGAAGGATTATCGGGATTAAAAAAACTTTTTATGGTGAAATACCTTGTTTCCTCTAACTCTTTTTCGTGCCCTTTCGGCATTTTGTTTAGCCAAAATATTATGTCTTTGCACTTTTCCTTTTGTTCGGTATCTTGAGAATAAGGTTCTTGAATCTTTACTGCTATAAGAACCCGGGCGTGAATGTCTCATTGCCCAGGCTTTGTTCTTTCCTCCCCCTCGTCTGCCGCCACCTCTGGCAAAGTTATCTGCATTTCCACGACTCTTGCCTTTGAACATGCCGCCACTGGCCCTTTTTTGGTTTCGGTGCTCACGACGACGACCGCCACTTTGAGCCATAAAGTCGTTAGTAAGAAAGATCCCGCAAAGAAGGAAGAATATGAAAATAGACCTGTTCAATTTCAATCGATTTACAATAATAGTGAAAAAATCGTGAATTTTAACATAAATCGGTCGTTTTGTCGTATATTTAACATAAAGATGTAAACACATAATACTGTATTTCTCTTTTAAAAAAATCTCCAACTTTCATGCCACTTTTTTCGTATTGGTTTTTAAGAGCTATGCACTTATAACTCTACCTTAATTATGGCTTTTAAGCAACAATAAATTTTATATTTAAACGTTAAAATACACTACTTGAGATACGCCTTTTTAATACTTAATTTATATTGTTTAACGCTTTTCTCACAGGTTGGCCCGCCCGATCTGCGATGTTTGCAGGTGTTACCCAATGGTAACGTAACTCTAACCTGGATACCGCCATCTGACCCGGGAGGATTGTTTGATTCTTACGATATTTTTAGTTCTATCAATTCGTCCGGGCCTTTTGTAATTGTTGGTACGGTAACATCAATAAACACAACAACATTTACACACGCTACTTCGAACTCTACCCTTGCAAGTGTTTATTATTATGTGAGAACCAATTATAATCCAGGAGGGACTTCTATCTCAGCACCATCCGATACATTGCGAACCATATTTTTGAACCTCATTAATACCGCAGGTGCGCCTGACGTTAAGCTTGTTTACAATAACGTGCATCAACCCTCATTGCCAACCACGCCTGGTGCTTTTTCAATAGCAAGAGAATATCCTTCGGCAACGTGGAGTAGTTTGGCAACAACTAATGCGTTAAATTATGCTGATACAATTAGCGTTTGTTCTGCAAGTTTAAATTATCAGATTACTTTACCGGATAATAGCGGTTGTATTTCTGCATCTAACATTCAGGGTGGCACTTTTTCTGACAATAAAAGTCCAAACCAACCTTATATTGATTCGATAAGTGTTATGCCAAATGGAAATGTTGTTTTAGCCTGGCATATACCAAGAGATCTTGATATTGTAAAATACATCATTGTAAAAAATATAAGCAGTACATTTACGGATATTGATAGTGTAATAGGAAGAAATAATACTGTTTACACGTTTACAACCAACGAAGCCAATTCAAACGCAGTTCAAATTTATACGTATGCCGTAGATAGTTGCGGCAACCCGGGGAGTTATGATATCCTGCCAACGACCATGTTCTTGAAAGCAACGTATGATAAGTGTGCCTATAAAACAAGTTTAAACTGGAATGCTTATGTAAATATTCCCAAAGGAATTTTAGAATACAGAATTTATGCCTCCGTTAATGGCAGCCCTTTCTTAAAGATCGGATCTACTACCCAAACTAATTTTACGGTTGATAATGTGCCGCCAAATAAAAATGTGTGTTACTTTGTAAGAGTAGTTAATACACCGCAAACCATTACTGCATCATCAAACCGAACCTGTATCTTTTCTGTACAGGTGCCTGCTTCAAATTTTGTTTACATAAAAAAGGCAAGTGTAAAAGATAAATACTCTGCCGAGGTAACCGTTTATTTAGACACCACTGCAACCAGCCAGGGAGTTGATATTTATCGTTCTACCGATGGTGTAAACTTTGATGCTATAACCTTTTTACCATACAGCGGCGCTGCACATTTTTATTATCTGGATGAAAAATTAGAGACCAGCGAAAAAAGTTATTACTACAAAGCGGTTGTAAGAGATAGTTGCGGTAACTCAAGAACCTACAGCAATATTGCAAAAACAATTTTATTAAAAGTAAAAGGTGATGAAGAAAATATTTTTACAAACCACTTAGATTGGAATGATTATTTGGGCTTTGCCGGAGGCGTTAGCGGTTATAACATTTATCGTGTTATAAATGACGTGCAATCCGCAACACCTGTTGCATCAACGGGGCCGATGGTAAATAATTATACAGATAATTTAGAAGATGAGGCACCTAACGGTTCTAAAATAGAATATTTGATAGAAGGTATTGAAGGTTTAGGCAACCCTTATGGCTTCATGGAAAGCACAAAATCAAACACTGTTGCGGTTTATATGGAAGGGAAGATCTTTGTACCAACAGCATTTGCACCACATGGTAAAAACAGAATATGGTTACCCGTTACACATTTTGTAGATAAATCGGAATACACTGTTACAGTATTTAACCGTTGGGGAAATAAAGTATTTGAAACGCATGACGATAAAAAAGGCTGGGATGGCAGCGGTTACGGAAACGATGTGTATGTTTATTTAATTACATACAAAAACGCGCGGGGCGAATATAAAGAACTAAAAGGTTCGGTTCTGCTTATGGAATGATCTTAAAATAAAAAACTCCGATAAAAATATCGGAGTTTTTCGTTATTAGAAATTTTGAATTTATTTTAATGTTGCAGTTACCCAACCCGAATCAGGATCATTCCCTTTTGCATCTAAACCAACATAAAATTGCCATTCGTGGTTTGCATATTTACCATTGTAAGATGGTGTTGCATGCGCCGGAAGAGATACTTCATAGGTCCAGTTATAAGTTTTGCCCCCTTCTAAGGTTTGTGCCTGGCTTATAACAAATTCCTGCTTGCTAAACACGTCATGATCAAGATTTACATTCTGCGGATTTTTATCGCTACCACCCGGTAATTTATCGCGCGAGATATTTATTTTTTCTACGCTTCTTACATATAGATAAACTTTTTCGATCGGTAAAGGCGCGTCTTTTACAACAGCCGTAACGTTCACTTTTATTTTTTCTTTTACGCTTGTACCTTCAACAGTAATACTAACTTTTGCGCCGCCACCGGTAACCTGGTTAGCAAGGTTCTTAATTTTATCAAATAATCCCATGTTTTTAGTTTTTAAATTATAGTTCTAAATTAATATTTAAATCTTAAAATAGTTAGTTTAATTGCTCTTATTTAGAATTCGGTACTTATCATAAACAATTGAAAATCAGAGGCTAACGCATCCTTTTGTAATTATTGAAGATATTCCATACAAGCGCCTCATATCTTTTTTAATTAATAACGTTATTATGAAAAGTAGTAAATAATTTAGCGGTAGGTTAATGGCATTAATGAGATACATTTATTTTATACTTTTTATTTCTTTTTCATTATTTATTTCTGCGCAAAAAAAGCCGGCAGTAAAATTTACGCGCATTTTATTTGTATTTGATGCCAGTAAAAGTATGGTAGCCAAACATCAAAATACAACACGCATGGATGGCGCAAAAAATTTATTCTTTAAATTCATTGACAGTTTAAGTAAAGATAAAACGCTATTGTTTGCTTTACGTATGTATGGTCATACTGTAAAATATCCTCCGGGTGATTGTAAAGACAGTAAATTAATTGTTCCATTTGGGATTAATAATGTAGCACTCATAAAACAAAAAGTACAGGCCGCAACGCCAACAGGTATTACGCCTATTGAACATTCATTAACTGAAGCCGCTAATGATTTTGTTGATAACAAAACAAATAACATAGTTATTCTAATAACAGATGGCATTGAAGAATGCGGCGGAGATCCATGCAACGCTAGACAAAAATTAATGACAAAAGGAATTATTTTTAAACCCTTTATTATTGGAATTGGATTAACGCCAGAACAGATAAAAACGTTTGAGTGTGTTGGCACGTTTTATGATTACGATGAGCAAAACACATTCAGCAACATTACCAATATTATTCAACAACAAAAATTAAATAAGACCTCAGCACAAGTGAATTTATTGGACAAAAGCTCTCTACCCTCTGAAACCAACGTTAACACAACGTTTTATGATGTAAGTCGAAAAGAATATAAATACAATTACCTACATACAATGAACTATCAGAGTAATCCTGATACTTTATACATTGACGATTTTCCAACTTACAAAGTAATTGCACATACGATACCGCCAACCGAAAGTAAAGAAGTAAAATTATCGCAGGGTAAACATACCATTATTGCTATTGATGCGCCACAGGGCTTTTTGACAATTAAACGCCCGGATGGTGTTTATAATTTTAACGAACGTGTAAAATGTATCGTTAGAAAAGCAAACGACATGCAAACCCTTAATGTGCAATTATTAAATGCCACGGAAAAATACATTACCGGAAAATATGATCTTGAAATTTTAACCTTGCCAAGAATTTATCTGAACCAAAATATAATTGAGCAGTCAAAAACAAATACTATTGAAATACCAAACGCCGGTGTGTTGCAGGTAAAATGTTTAGAGGCTGGTGACGGATGTATCTTAGTGAAACGAAACAATAAATTAGAATGGGTTTGTAATTTAAGTGCTCAAACCTTGCAAACCTATTATTTACAGCCCGGCACTTATGTTTCTACCTGGAGGGCAAAAGCATTAAAAGGAAGTATTTATACGGTTGAGAAAAAATTTACTATCACTTCAGATAACCAAACGATCATAGAGTTTTATCGTTAAAAAGCAATTGCCAAAAAGATCCCGCCCCAGCCCGAGTCAACACCCGTATGGTATTCGCGCGTGAGGTAAGTTCTTGAATAGGTTAAGCTAAAACGTTTAATTGCAACCACAATATCTATAGTACCTGCAAAAACAAAACGCTCAACATTATCAGCATCTATAACATAAATATCTTTTGAAAATATGCCGCCTTGCAATGTTGCATTGTAACCAACTAATTTTGTATTGGCTTTTATATTTGCATAAATTTTAAATTTCCTGGACGAAGGATCTTTTGAAAGACCTAAGTTATTAAAGTAAGGATCGAAGAAACCAAAACGCATATTTAGGCCCGTACCAAGATCTGTATACAACGTGCCCAGTCTGAAATTTGCATTAGCCATAAGCTCAAAATGTTTTTTGTAAATAATGCCTTTTTCTAATTTGGTTCTGTAATTAATAACAAAGTCGTTTTCTAATTGGTACTCCCAACTTAACGGCCTAATATTTACGAGGCCTTTATGAATAGCTTTTTGTTCGTCTTCACAACGCGCGCATTTACCAATGCCACCAAGATCTAATTGTGTTTGTAAAAGCAACTTTTTTTGTTTGCTTAAAGAATTTAAAGAGTGAGAAATAAATATCGTTCCTGTATAAGGTCGCTCGCCAAACATAATTGTATCTACGCGAATACTCTTAGGCGTAAAACAATCTTGCTGTGCATGGATACCGTAATAATTAACGGCATTATTGTTGAGCTTTAATAATGTTCTTGAGAAAGGGGAATATCTTACGACAGGATGAATGAGCGTAGCAATTATGCCCTGAGTATAATACCTGTCTGTTTCATTAAAAAAATCATTCTCGTAATTAAATTTGAAATAATTTTCTTGTTTTACTTTAACGCCTAAACTATCTGTTTGAGAAAAAGAAACAGAAGTCAATAAAGTAAAAAATAAAAACAGTTTGCTTTTCAAAATGCGCGTTTATTTATATACGTTTTAAGACAGATGTTGGTTTAGCAGCTTTCGAAAACAAAAAACCCCCGAATTTTGTTCGGGGGTTTTAAATTTATTAGTGACTGTCTCCGTCTTGCTCTCCCTCTTCCAAAGGAACGGTTTGAACAACGAAATCTTTTTCTTTTCCTGGTTTAGAATAATCATAAGCCCAACGATGAACCACAGGCAATTGACCTGGCCAGTTACCATGGATGTTAGCCATCGGCGTTGTCCACTCTAATGTATTTGAATTCCAAGGGTTTTGAGGAGCTTTCTCGCCACGGAAAATACTATAGAAGAAGTTGAATAAGAAAATTCCTTGCCCTAAAGCACCAATGATAGCGCAGATAGTAACGATCTCGTTAATATCAACTAAATTATCAAACATTGGGAAGTTAGAGTTTGTGTAGTAACGACGAGGTACGCCAGCCAATCCTAAAAAGTGCATTGGAAAGAATACGCCATAAGCCATTATTAACGTGATCCAGAAGTGAATATAGCCTAATTTTTTATTCATCATGCGCAAGAACAATTTTGGAAACCAGTGGTATACACCCGCAAACATACCAAAGATGGCAGATAATCCCATTACAATGTGGAAGTGAGCAACCACGAAGTAAGTATCATGTACATTTATATCTAAAGTAGAATCTGCAAGGATAATACCTGTAACACCACCTGTAATGAAAGAAGACACTAAACCAATTGAGAATAACATGGCAGGAGTGAATTGCAAATTACCTTTCCACATTGTTGTAATGTAGTTAAATGCTTTTACCGCTGATGGAATTGCAATTAATAAAGTTGTAAATACGAATACAGATCCTAAGAAAGGATTCATACCTGTCATGAACATATGGTGACCCCATACAATGAATGATAAGAAACCAATAGCTAACATTGAACCGATCATGGCACGGTAACCGAAAATTGGTTTACGTGAGTTTGTCGAGATAACTTCTGATGTAATACCTAAAGCCGGTAATAATACAATGTATACCTCAGGGTGACCTAAGAACCAGAATAAGTGTTCAAATAATACAGGACTTCCGCCCACGTTATCTAAAGGACGTCCGCCGATATAAATATCAGATAAGTAGAAAGACGTTCCTAAACTTCTATCACAAAGTAATAAAACAACACATGAAACTAAAACCGGGAAAGATAATACACCTAAGATAGCTGTAATTAAGAACGCCCAAACTGTTAATGGCATTCTTGTCATTTTCATTCCTTTAGTACGTAAGTTAAGTACCGTTACAACGTAATTGATACCACCTAATAATGAAGACACAACGAATAAGGTCATAGAAAGCAACCAAAGTGTCATTCCTAATTTAGAACCCGGAATAGCTTCAGGTAATGCAGATAAAGGTGGGTAAATTGTCCAACCTGCAGAAGCAGGACCATCATCAATAAATAAAGAAGCTGTCATGATAACACTTGACAAAAAGAAGAACCAGTATGAAAGCATGTTTAAGAATCCTGAAGCCATATCACGCGCTCCAACTTGGTAAGGAATTAAAAGGTTAGCGAAAGTTCCACTTAAACCGCCTGTTAATACAAAGAAAACCATGATCGTACCGTGGATAGTAACCAAGGCTAAATACATGTTTGGATCTAAGATCCCATCTTTACCCCACTTGTCACCAAGCATTGCATTAATGAAACCAAATTTTTCACCTGGCCATGCTAATTGCATACGGAAGATAATAGACATCGTCATTGCAATTACTGCCATAACTATAGCAGTAATTAAAAACTGACGAGAGATCATTTTATGATCCATACTGAAAACATACTTAGCCACGAAACTTTCTTCATGATCATCGTGATCATGAACGTGGTCGTGGTGAACCAAATGTTCTTTTTCTAATTCTGAATTTTTTACGGTAGCCATGTTATATTTATTTAGAATTTTTTAATTATTTTTTTTCAGCAACTGCTGTTTTAAATGCTTTTTGTTTTGCGATCCAAGCCTGATAATCAGCTTCAGTATCTACAATTAAGTTCATTTGCATATTGTAGTGCGATGCGCCACAAATCTTATTACATAATAAAAGGTAATCAAATTCAACCGGCTCTTTACCAAACTTCGCACGTTGAGCATTTATACCTGCCATCATTTTTACTACGTAAGGCTCTTTTTTCATTTGCGCAGAAGTTTTGGTAGGAACAAACTTGAAACTAGTTATCATACCCGGCACACAATTCATTTGCGCGCGGAAGTGAGGTAAGTATGCGCTATGAATAACATCACGGCTACGCATAAATAATTCTATCTCTCGGCCAACAGGAATATGGAATTCATTTTTTACTAAAATATCATCGTTACCCTGTGCATCTAAAGTATCCATACCTACAGCGTTTCCTCCATCGATCTGGCGGTAATCCGTTTCACCAAGCTTACCATCTTTACCAGGGTAGCGTGCAGTCCAGTCGAATTGTTTTGCATAAAGTTCAACTACAACTCTGTCCGGTTTATCAGCAACTGTCATGATTTCGTTCCAGTATTTTAAACCAAAAATTACGATAAAAGCTAAAGCAATAGCCGGAATAACAGTCCAAGCCATTTCCAATTTATTGTTATGTGTAATATAAGAAGCCTTCGTTTTATCTGTGCCACGGTATTTATAAGCAAACCAGAATAAAAAGAAATTGGTAACAAGAAAAACAAAAGTGATCAAATAAATATTTGCATCCCATAATGCATCAATTTTCTCGCCATGTTCAGAAGCTGCAGGAGGTAAAGATCTATCGATCCAACGATTTACCTGCCAAAAGAAAAAAGCGAAAAATACGATCATAAAAGCGAACATGGCTTTTCCCATCATATCATTATCAGTTTCAGTGACCTTCCATTCCTTTGTCTTTTTTAAGCCTCGGCTTAACTCAATAACCCTTAATAATTGATGTCCTGCAATTATTAATAAAACGATGGCTAACAGTACTAAAAAATTCATTTTATTTAAGTTTTATATTTTTAATTCTATTTTTTTTATTTCTCAGATCTTAATTTATTATTAGGTTGAATGATGCAAACTTTCGCTTAAGAAAGGATGATTTTTAACCAATAATGGTGCTTTAGCAAGGGCATTTAAAACAACATAAAGAAATAAACCCAAGAAGAAAAAGAAGTTACCGAATTCCATCCAACTTAATCCATGCCAGTGATGACCAACGGTTCCCGGCATTACGATCATAATAACATCCATGTAGTGACCAATAAAAATAATTGTACCTACGAACATCAAGAAGAAGAAATTACGTTTGCTATCTCTGCTCATTAACATTACCATTGGGAATGCAAAGTTTACGAAGAAAACAGTCCACATTAAACCTTTAAAATTTTCCCAACGTGTTTGGTAGTAAATAATTTCTTCAGGAATATCTGCATACCAGATCAACATAAATTGAGAGAAGTATAAGTATGTCCATAAGAATGAAATTGCGAACATCCATTTACCTAAGTCATGAATTGTACTTTCAGTAACAAACTCTAAATAACCTAATTTTCTAAGCCAGATAACTAAAACAGTAATTGCAACAATTGCGCTGATCCACATACCTGAAAAGATATACCATCCAAATAATGTAGAGAACCAATGTGTATCGATACTCATTACCCAATCCCATGCAGAAGTAGATGATGTTACGGCGAATAATACCATGAACCATGCGCCGATTTTTATATTCTTCCAGTGGTAGCTGTTGTTAATATCAACATCTAATTTATCTGCTTCAATAGAATTCTTACGTAATTTGAATGTGAACCATAACCAGCCCACCATATAAAGAATAGTTCTTAACCACCAGAACCAACCAAAATAGCTCATTTTATTTGCAATGATCTCATCGTAGTTTGCGCTACCTGGAGTATCAATTCCTTCGGCTTGCCAGTGGTAAATGTGGTGACCATGAAAGTGACCAACAATAAATAAAGCCATCATAAAACTTAAACCATAAGGTAGGTACATGGTCACCGCTTCGATGATACGTTTTACTGTTGTAGCCCAACCAGCTTCTGCTGCGTACTGCAATCCTAAAAAGAAAGCAGCGGCTAATGATAATGCCATAAAAAAGAATGAGCCAGCAAAAAGATTGCTCCAGGCGCGCGTGCCTGCGTGGTAATGCTCTTCTTCATTTCCTTTGTCAAGTAAAAACATCAATATAATTGATATTAAACCTACTGCCATTAAGCCAAACGATACTAATTTTGCTTTTGACGGAACTGTAAAATTTAATTTTTCGGTATTCATAGTCTCTCTTAAATCTTAATTAATATTAGTGTTTAGCAGCAACTGTAGGAGTTACAGCGGCAACGGTTTTAGTACTGTCGCTTGCAACCTCTTTAGGTCCTTGTAATTTTTGTACATAAAAAACTAATTTCCAACGTTCTTCCTGCGTTAACTGACTTGCATGAGAACCCATTGTTCCTTTACCATAAGTAATGGTATGGAAGATCTTTCCTTCAGGTAAATTTTTCAAAGTACCATTGTATGCTGGAGGTGGGCCAGGTAATTTACCGCCAACTTTTCCATCACCGGCACCAGTAGCACCATGGCAGTGCACACAAAATTTTCCGTACAACACTTCACCATCTTTTTCAAATGCTGCTTGTTGGCTGCCATATGGATTGTGTAAATTTAATCCTGCCGCCTCGTAACCTTCTGCCGTATTTGGATATGCATACGGTAAATAACCACGTGCAACAGTTCCTGCTACAGGCAGCATAGCGTTAGCTAATGTATCACCATCCACTGTGTGAGAACTATAATTTTCGAGTGAAGGCGAACGATACATGTCAGGCATAAATTCGACACCCGGACTGTTCTGGTCTCTTTTACCACAAGATGTAAAACTTGTTAATACCAGGCCAACAAGGGCCGAGGCGAAAACAAATTTTATGGTTTTATAATGTTTTTTCATACTAACTAGTGTGTTTCTTCTAATACATATTTTGGTTCAACAACAAAAGATCCTTTTTGATTAACTTCTTCAGCACCGTTGTTTTTCATGATCTCTTCAGCTTTTACAGCTTGATCATCGTTTAACTCTAAGTAAATTAAAAACTTATCGTCTGTAGTTCTTGGATCAGGATTTTTTGCTTTTGCACCCGGAATTAACCAGCAACGTAAGAAATACGTTAAGGCCATACCGTGAGCTGCGCAAAACACTGTACTTTCAAAAGTAATTGGAATGAAAGCAGGAATGTTCATGTAATAAGTAAAGTTTGGTTTACCACCAATATCATTAGGCCAATCAGAAACCATCATGTACCACATCATTAATGTAGCTAAAGATGTTCCGGTAATACCATAAATAAAAGCGCAGATAGCTAAACGTGTTCTTGGAACACCAATAACTCCATCAATACCGTGAATAGGCATTGGAGAATACACTTCTTTAATACGGATACCGGCTGCCCTTAATTTTCTACAGGCTTCCAGCAATGGCACTTCGTCTCCGAAGACACCATGAATTATATGTTTATTAGTTGCCATATTTGCCATATTGTTTAGTTCAATTTTTTATTAGTGGTGATTTTGATTTTTACTAGCTTCTTTTTGTGATTCCCCAGACGATTTTAAAATCGTTTTTAATTCTGATTGGGCAATTACAGGGAAATATCTTGAGAATAATAAGAAGAACATACCAAACATACCGATAGTTCCAACAAAAATTCCAATATCAATAAATGAAGGCGTGTAAGTATTCCATGTAGATGGCAAATACGTACGGCATAACGTTGGAACGATAATTACAAAACGCTCAAACCACATACCAATATTTACAACGATAGAAATAATAAATGTAGCAATGATAGAAGTACGTACTTTTTTGAACCAGAATACTTGCGGTGATAATACGTTACAACCCATCATACACCAGTAGCTCCAAGCTAATGGACCAGTAGCACGATTTAAGAAAGCGTATTGTTCCCATTCTACACCAGAATACCATGCAACAAATAATTCAGTTAAATAAGCAACACCTACAATTGAACCTGTAACAATAATTACAATGTTCATGTACTCGATGTGTTTAATTGTAACGTAAGCTTCTAATTTGTAAATTTTACGGATAACTAATAATAAAGTTAATACCATTGCGAAACCTGAGAATACCGCACCTGATACGAAGTATGGAGGGAAGATGGTCGTATGCCATCCTGGAACGATAGAAGTAGCAAAGTCCATTGATACAATTGAGTGAACGGAGAATACAAGTGGTGTAGATAAACCTGCAAGTACTAAAGAAACTTCTTCGAAACGGCTCCAGTGACGAGCGCTTCCACCCCAACCGAATGATAATAAACCGTACATTTTCTTTTGCCAAGGTTTGATAACGCGATCGCGGATCATACCAAAATCAGGAATTAAACCAATGTACCAGAAAACAAGAGATACAGTAAAGTAAGTTGATACTGCAAACACGTCCCATAATAATGGTGAGTTAAAGTTAGGCCACAAAGAACCAAATTGATTTGGTAATGGGAATAACATATAATCTAACCATGGACGACCAGTGTGTAGCATTACGAAAATAGCCGCGCACATTACTGCGAAGATCGTCATCGCTTCTGCAGAACGGTTAATAGCCATGCGCCATTTCTGACGGAACAATAATAACACCGCCGAGATAAGAGTTCCCGCGTGACCAATACCGATCCACCATACAAAGTTTGTAATATCCCAGGCCCAATCAACACCGTTGTTAGATCCCCAGGCGCCAATACCCACACCAATAGTGTAAGCTAAACAACCTATGCCCCATAAAAAAGATAAAACGCAAAGTGTGGTTAACGTGTACCAGCCTTTTGCCGCTTTGCCTTCAATTGGCGCTATAATATCATCAGTAATCTGGCGGTAACTTTTATCGCCAAGTATTAATGGTATCCTTATTTCTGATTCTGCGTGCATACTATATTTTTAATTTTTTATACTAACTATTATGAATGTTTTTCTTCGCTATGAGCTTCTTTTTTGTCTTCATGTTTTCCAACAGCTTTGTGTTCTTCACGAAGAATTTTCTCATCCTGGTTTCTAACTTTAAGTAAGTAAGAAACGGTAGGTTTAACACCAACTTCTTCTAACAATAAATAATTACGCTCGTTTGTTCTCCATGTAGATACTTCTGATTTATCATCATTAAGATCTCCAAACATAATTGCATTTGTAGGACAAGCTTGTTGACAAGCAGTTTTAATTAAACCATCAGGTAAAGAAGTACCGGCTTTTTTTGCTTCTAATTTACCTGCTTGTGTACGTTGTTGGCACATTGAGCATTTCTCCATTACACCACGAGAACGAACTACAACGTCAGGGTTTAACACCATACGTCCTAATTCTTGTTGTGCAGGATTTACATCTGCAAACCACTCGTTAGTATTATAATTGAACCAGTTAAAACGACGAACTTTGAAAGGACAGTTGTTAGCGCAGTAACGTGTACCAATACAACGGTTATAGGTCATCATATTTAAACCTTCAGAACTGTGACTGGTAGCTAATACCGGACAAACAGTTTCGCAAGGTGCGTGATTACAATGTTGACACATCATTGGTTGGAAAGTAACCTTCGGA
This sequence comes from Heterotrichella gracilis, assembly GCA_032358255.1. Taxonomy (NCBI): domain Eukaryota; class Xanthophyceae; order Tribonematales; family Xanthonemataceae; genus Heterotrichella; species Heterotrichella gracilis. Next base: position 303,185 of record JAULBX010000002.1, read on the forward strand.
TTCATTGAAGGGTTTTCCATTTCAAGATATGTTTGTTTTGATCCTAAATGTTCCTCTTTACCTTTTTCAAGGTTCATATCAGAACTGTAGTAACGATCGATACGTAACCAGAACATATCACGTGTTTTGGCAATTTCTTCTTTACCAACAACAGCAACGTTATTTTCTGATGTACAGGCAACAACACAAGCTGCACAACCTATACAGGTATTCATATCAATTGTTAAGCCCCATTTGTGGCCCATACGCGGATATGCATTCCAAAGATCAATATCGTTCACATGTTTTTTACCATCATGAACGGTTAATTTTGTTTCAGGATTCCAAGCTTCTTTATCTAAATTTTTAAACTCATTTAAAGAAACTTCGCGCAATAAAAATTCTTCACGACCCATAATGGTGTGTTGAATTTGTGTAGCGGCAAATTTATGTTCGTTAGTAGTTTTTGTAATTGTAACGTTTGCAGCAATTGGCTGAATTGTGTCGTTAACGTAGCTTAATACTTGGAAAGCATTAACACCTTTACCGTGCGCAACTTTCATGCTCTCTGCATTACGACCGTAACCTAAAGCTAAACCAATTGTGCCTTGTGCCTGGCCCGGTTGAGGGAAAACAGGAACAGTTAATTTTACACCATTAACCGTTATGTCAACAATAGAACCAATAATATCCTGACGTAACATTTCATTTAATCCCATTGCTTTAACATCAATCGGACTCATTGTAATGTAATTATCCCAGGTAACTTTTGAGATAGGATCAGGTAACTCCATTAACCATGGGTTATTTGATTGGTTACCATTTCCTAAACTAATTTTTTCGTAAACAACAAGATCAAAAGCACCACCTTTAATAGCTGTTGCCATTGTAGCTGCTTTATTATAATCTGGTGTTGGAAGAGTTTCCGTAACAACTGCAGGTTTAATTTCAGGCTTAGCATGCGAAACAACTTTTGTTGAATCAACTGCTGTTTCACCATTTTCACTCATTGCTGTTGCAACTCCCGCAAAAATTGGTTTTCCTGTTGAATCTTTTGCCATAGGCAATACAGGAGCATCTTTGTACACTGCTACTTTAGTAACACCGTCATGTAAAGCATGCGCCCAGAAACTTGCGAAATCTAAATATTTACCTTGGTTAACAAAAACATGATTGTTCCAGTAACCTTGTAAGTATGCTAAGTAATCACTCTTAATACCAGACCATTTTAAAATACTATTTTGAAATTGACGGGTACCTTCGTGACGAGGACTTGCAAAAATTGGATTGATAGTTGGTTGTTGTAATGAGTAGTGACCGCGTTTTGGATTTGCATCACCCCACGACTCTAAATAATGATGATCAGGACAAACAACATCTGAAACTTGTGCAGTTTCATCTAACACTTGTGCGAAAGAAACTTTTGTTGTCACCTTTTTATATGCATCAGCAAATTTAAAAGAAGCTGGAGCAGTATAAACTGGATTACAATTGTAGGTCATTAAAACACTTACTTTACCTGCAGCCATATCAGCTACTAAGTCAGCAAATTCTTTATCATTACCTTGTTTTAAATTATAGTGCATTTCAACATCTACAGATTTACCGTAGTTGTCAAGCATTTTATTTATTCCATTTACTAATGTTTGAATTCCTTCATCATTAACTCCTGAAACAACTAATGAATTTCCTTTATTTTTTAATAGATCTGCTGCTGCTTTCTTAACAGCTGCCGCAGCTAATGGATTAGAGATCTTCTCATCACCATTTGCTTTTGCATTTCCTGTTGCACTTGCAACTTCATTAAATAAAGCAACTGTTACACGACCAAGCTCAGAAGCTTTTACAGTAAAACGGTCATCAGCATTTGCACCTGTTAAAGATAAGTTCGACTCGAAATGATAATGTTTGCTCATTTCAGGTTTATCTTTAGAAACACGACGGTTAACCGCGTATTGTCTTGCAAATTCAGTTGGGTTTAACCAGTTTCCTAAAAAGTCGCAGGCAATACCAACAATAGTTTGTGCTTTGCTAAAATCGTAAGATGAAACAACTGATTTACCGAAAACATTTTTATTTGCTAAAGTTAAAGCGTTGTATGAAATAGCGTCGTAAGTAACGTGTTGTGTGTTTGGATATTTTGCAATAAATTCTGCAATAACCGCTTTTGTAGAAGGGCTAATAATTGTTGAAGTTAAGATACGAATTGCTCCGCCACTTAAAGCTGCAGCAACTGCATCATCAGCCGTTTTCCATGAAGCATCTTTTCCTTTTACAATTGGACCACGTAAACGTGCGCCATCGTATAAACCCAGAACAGAAGCCTGAACACGAGCAGATGTTCCGCCATGCGTGATCTTTGAAAGATCGTTACCTTCAATTTTAATTGGACGGCCTTCGCGCGTCTTTACTAAGATCGAAGAATAATCATGCCCATCATAAAAAGTAGAGGCGTAAAAATTAGCAACACCTGGTGTAACTTCCTCTGGTTTTACAACGTAAGGAATAGATTTATTAACGGGGGTTTCACAAGCAGCAAGTGCAACAGCAGCTGTTGAAAATCCCATCACCTTTAAAAAATCACGGCGCGATGTGCCTTCTTTTTCAGCTTCATCACTTCCCAAAAACTCATCCATAGGAAGAGGAGTAGCAAACTCATTTTTTTGTTGCTCTTGAAACTCCGGACTATTGTGTAGTTCAGGTAGGCCTTTCCAGTATTTTTTTGACATAGACATTAGTTATATAAATTCTTACTGTAACTTATTATTAATAGTGACATTTTGCACACTCTAAACCACCGATCTTATCAACGGTAAATTTAACGTCGTACTGACCAGCGTATTTTTCTTTTAAAGCTTTGTGTAAACGATCGTAGTAGGCATTTCCGGCCATAGCAACTTCAGTTTTGCGATGACATTCAATACACCATTTCATTGTTAAAGGAGATTTTTGTTCAGCAACTGTCATGTTCTTAACATCACCGTGGCAAGTAGCGCACTCTACTTTACCAACTACTACGTGTTGTGAATGGTTAAAATAAACGTGATCAGGTAAGTTGTGAACTTTGATCCATTTTAATGGATTTTGTTTGCTGTTATCGTAAGTTCCGGCTTTAGCATCAAAACCAGCGGCAGCATAGATCTTAGCAATTTCTTTGTCTTTGTATACTGGTCCAGTTTGAATGCCTTTGTGGCAATTCATGCAAATATTTACTGTCGGAATTCCAGCGTGACGAGATTTTTCAACCGTGCTGTGGCAATATTGACAAGCGATCTCGTTATCCCCGGCGTGTAATTTGTGAGAGAATTTAATTGGTTGCTCAGGCTTGTATCCTTTTTGAGTTCTGTAGTCGTAGTAAACACCAATGTTGTAACAAGCATCCCAACAGCTTTTCATTCCGCCAAAAAGAATAATGATGCTGAATACACCAACCAAACGTTTGTGACCAGATATCCAGTTTTTAACCTCTTGTCCAAAGGTCATTTCAGGGTTTTCAGGTTTTCCTTCCGAACGGTTACTTGAATTTTGCAATGAAGCTCTAACACTACGTAGAGAGCCAATTAAAATGATTAAAATAACGATAAAACCTAAAGTCAAATAAAGTGGCTCAATGCCGCCATTACCTTCTGAAGTCGCAACTTCGTCTTTTGGTCCTTTATCTCCACCACCACCTACTGGTCCTGGAGGAGGTCCTTTAATGAAAGCTACGATAGATGCAACTTGCTTTTCATCTAACTGCCCTTCAAATACTGTCATTGCCGCCTTACCGTTTTCGCCGTAAATTTTATTTGCATAAGCGTCTCCGCTTTTGATCATCTTCTCAGAGTTCAGGATCCACTTTGTGATCCAGTCGCCCTTTGGCACACGGTCAAACACGCCCTTAAGGCCGGGACCAGTGAGTTTTTGGTCGTCGTGCGATTTGTGACAAACAGCGCAATTTTGTTTAAATAATTTTTCTCCGTCTTGGGCGTAGATCTTTGAAGAGAGGGCAAAAACCGTGAAAACTACTGCTAGCAAGGTTTTTACTGAAGCTTGAGATATGTTGTTTTTCATATAAAAATGAGAAATTTTAATCTTTTTTTGTTGTTGCAATGACAAATTAATGACACTAAACGATGGCAAAATTAACAGAAGATTGAGAACTAACGCGGGAATTTTTAATTATTTTTAACGAAAAACGTAATTTATAATCATTCTAAATAACAAGATTTTGAATGCCTTATTGATAGGTAAAAAATGGTTCTTTGTCGAGCGACAACATTCCAAAAACTAAATAATTTAGGAAAAGCATTAAGAACAAAATTAAAACCCTGAAGTTAAAGAAGATTTATTTTACAACAAATCGTTTTACACCCAATTTTTCGTTGGAAAAAATCCTTAAATAATATGCGCCTGGCGCTAAATTCAAATTCAACTCAAGTTTGGTTTCGTTGGCGTTTTGAGAATAAACCATTTTGCCCATAACATCTAAAACTTCGATCGTTTTATGGCCGGAAATTGACTGACAATCCAAACTAAATTTTCCATCATTTACGCTTGGAAAAAGCTCAAAAGCGAGTGAGGTCTTCTCGGCCTTATTTGCGTTTGTTATCACCGAATAACTGGTTTCCCAAATGCCTCGGCCAAAAGTAGAAACATACACTTTGTTTAATGGCACATTAAATTCAATATCGCTTACAATTACGTTTGGTAACCCAAAGCTATTGCTTACCCAGCTTGTGTTTCCAAAGGTTAACACATAAACGCCAATGTCGGTTGCAACAATCAAATTATTTGTGCCTGGAATTTGTTTGATACAATTTACAGGTATGTTTGGTAAATTATAAGAAATATTTTGCCAGGTTGCTCCGCCGTTTGTAGTTGTAAAAACCTTTCTGCCCGCACTAAATCCAGCCATAGAAACATATGCGATATTTGGATTTGTTTCGTTCACTTCAATGCCGGTGTAATACAAACTATCGGGTAAATTATTAGTGATATTTGTAAAACTAATGCCGCCATTTGTGGTTTTAAAAACCATACCGGGCATTCCAAATTCATAACGCACCCTTCTGGCAGCGTACACTACCAGGCTGTTTGAAGCCGATACACCCAAAGCGCTTATTTCTGTATTTGTATTTGAAGTTGTGTTTGTAAAAATAGTTGCCAACGTATTCCAGTTATTTCCACCATCGGTTGATTGCACTACATTTTCGTTTCCAATATAAATTACTTGTGGATTGGTTGGGTCTCCAGCTATTGGTGTTACCCATTCTGCCGCTTCACCATTTGGATTTGTGTTTGGATAATTACTCGAAAAGCCGTCGTTATTACTGGTATAAAAACCTCCGTATTGGCTCGATCCTACAACATCACTGCTGCTTGTTGGATCAATATAATTATCCATACCATCACCACCAAAAATGGTTGACCAGGTTCCGGCTTTATAATAAAAAGTAGCGTTATCTTGCGCGCCTGCTACTAATCTGCCACCTGCATTTTTAGAACTTGCTAATCTGTAAAACGATGAGACCTGCATACCTGTATTTAATTTTGTCCAGTTGGTTGGCCAGGCACTTGTTGCCCAAGTACTAATTGTAATTGTAGGCGTTCTGTAAGCCCCTCCATCACTACAAACAAAGTACTGATTGGTGCCCGGCTGTCTGTCTATAGAATGAATATCGCCATGCAACGTTGGACCGTAATTAGTTGTCCAATGCGAGATTGGGTCAAAATTTAAAGCGCCATCAACAGAGCCCCACATATTTACACCACCAACATATACGGTTGTTTTTATTGTTGGATGAACCAATAATCCAAGGTCATAATTTCCTTGTCCACCAGAACCATTGCCCTGCCCTGCCTCAAGTATATTTAAATTAGGTGGAATAAATGTCCAATTAACTCCGGCGTTTGTACTTTTATAAAAACCATACAAACCACTACTATTGTCAACCGCCAAGGCGTAAATATAATTTGGATCAGATGGTGCAATAGCTAACTTAACCCGTTGAATACTTCCTGTTAAAGGCATTCCGGTGTTCAACATATTCCAGGTATTTCCAAAATCAGTTGATTTGTAAACGCCCGCATTTCCAAGATTTGAATTCAAAACCCAACCGGTTGCGCCATACAAAATATTTGGATTTGCGGGATCACGTTGCAAATCCCAAAAAAGTGAATCTAACTTTTTTACCCAACTGGTGCCACCATTCGTAGATTTGTACATACCGCTGGCACCGCAAGCTACAAGGTCATTACCATTTGCCGGATTTACAATTACTTTTCTTATTAATGAAGCATCCCCATCCGTTAGCTGAAACGTTAAACCTGTTGGCGCCCAAGTAAGACCGCCATCTGTTGTTTTATAAACGCCCATGCCATAATGCGTTTGTCTTTTTCTTCCATTTAAAAATAAACTCACGCCAATGTATTCAAAATCACAAACAGAAATGTACATCGTGTTTGGATTTGATGGATCAATGCTAATATCACTAATTCTCGTGATCGGCAAATTATCGGTCAATGGTGTCCAGCTTGCACCGTTATTGGTAGTTTTCCAAACACCACCCTGTGCAACACCAACAAAATATGTATTAGAATTTGTTGGGTGGAAGGCAATACAATTAATTCTCCCAATACCATTTTCCATGTAACCGGTTAAATTATTTGGAAGAACATTTGGCCCAGTTGGCGCCCAAACAGAAGCAGCGCTGGATGCCTCCATTTGTTGTTTTGATTCCGCCATTTCAATTGCCGCGTCAATATATTCTTTAAAACCAGAAGGTTCGCCTTCGGTATTGGTGTGAAATTGCGTTTCATATTCCCATCTCTTAAAACTTTTCCAGTGTTTTTTTTGAGAGAGATCATTGCTTTTTCTATAAGCATCAAATTGCTTTTGAACTTCTTTAAAAGTTAAAGCGCGCCCGGTTGTGTTTTTAGCAAAACTTTGTCCTGATACAAAAAAGGAAATTGAAATAAATAATAAGGATATAAAAAATTTCATTTGTTTTAAATTTAATTAAAGATACAAAAAAATATGTTTAATTTGTTATCAGAAAATTTGTTCCATTGATCAAATCAAAAAATATAACCATTACCCATTTAAAAGAAATTGCAGCGGTTTTCAATGAAAACTCTGCCTTACAAAAAAAAGCACTTTTAAATGAATGCGCGAACATTAAATTAACCACAAAAAAAATAATAGAACAGTATCATGATTGTTTGATCTTTTTATTGGGTTACCCCGAAAATGAAGAATTATTTTTGCTGGCTCAAAATGAAATGGATCGCTTATCTGATAACGTTAAAAGATCACCGGCACATTTAAAAGACCAACTCGAAAGAACCGGTATTGCTTATACACAAACGCAAGCGGCCAACAGTTTTACATTGACACAATGGTTATTAAAAACCTATCCTAACCAGGTTGCTTTACATTCTTTTGATGAAACCGGTATTCATCCAAAAGAAATTTTACGCCATGCTTTATCCGAAATGGAGTTTGAGTTTGCTTTTTCAGAAAAATTAAATCCTGTAAAATGGTTAGAGCAAGCTTCGGGTTCAAAAAATAAAAAAGATCTTTTAGTTTGGCTGATCGAGCATTTTGAAAGGATAGAGGCTTCGGACCTGATCAAAGATCAGTTATTTGAATCCTTAAAGGTTTACATTTCAATTATTCCAACCAATAAAACACTTTCAAAAGGTTTTGGAAATTTTTCACTACACAAAAATTATTATCATACAAAGGGATTATTAAAACGTTTTGATGAAAAGGAGATCATTAATAAAAAATTACCTGCTCCAAAAAAATTATCTGATGCAGATAAAAACCTCATTATTGAAAAAGCACGTGTGGCTTTATTTTTATTGAACCGCGAAACAGAACCTATTGTGTATTGTAATGCAGACGGTCTATTGTTCTACGAACTGGAACACGGATTATCTATTGCCTTATTCAGCATACTTCCTGAAAGACGTTTACCACTTGAATCATACATAGGCTTTATGATGTTTAAAAATGGTTTTCCTATGGCATATGGTGGCGGCTGGCTATTTGGCAACCGTTCGCTACTTGGCATAAATATCTTTGAGAGTTTCAGGGGTGGCGAATCTGCTTTCGTTTTTTGTCAATTATTACGCAGCTATAAACAAAGTTTTGGTGCAAATTATTTTGAAGTAGAGCCGTACCAGTTTGGAAAAAATAATCCGGAAGGTTTACAATCGGGTGCCTTTTGGTTCTATTACCGCTTTGGTTTCAGGCCGGTGGATAATGATCTAAAAAAATTAGCGAGCGAAGAAGCGGAAAAAATTCAAAATACAAAAGGTTACCGAACATCTATCGAAACCTTAAAACGTTTCACAAATTCAAACCTTGCAGCTAATTTTAATAATGAAGCGCAACCAATAAACCCAAGTGCAATTAGTGAATTTATTACGGAACAAATTAGACTAAAATTTAATGGCAACCGATCTGCGGCTGAAAAGTGGTGCTTGCAAAAATTAAGAACAGATCTTGGAATTGAAATAAGCAAAATTTCTAAAGCTGAAAAAATTGGCGTTAATAAATTGAGTTTTTTTATTGCTTTTTGCATCAGCACTTCACGCCTAACCTCAACAGATAAAAATAAACTAAAGAATTTTGTTTTAGAAAAAGGAAAGTCCGAATTCAAATACATTGAACTATGCAACTCAATTAATTTCAGGAAATTGTTTGTGCAGGATCTGATTTAAATGTAGAAATTATTTTTCTTTATTAGCTTCCCAGGTAGCCGATTGTTTTTTTGAGAAACGAATACCTAGCATGATCTCGTGTGTACCGGTAGAATACTTTTTAATGTTGGTTGTTGTAAAATCATACGAATAACCTATCATTAAATAATTCTTGTAGAAATAGCCTATCAAAGCTGTGAACGCGTCGTGGTGGCGATAAGCGCCACCTAACCAAATTTGTTCCTGGTAAATTACTCTTGCACCAACATCAATTTTTGGCGGAGCAGGGATCTCATATTTTACAAGAAAAGATGGCTCGATCTTAAAGTCATCTCCAAGATCAAATTTATAAGCCGCATTAAAATTAAAATGATTGACGATTCTGCTGTTCTTACCTGCACCATCATATAATTTAATTGGCGCCTGATATAATTGCGGTAAACTTAAACCAACATAGAACCTGTCTTTTTTATGGAAGTAAATTCCGGCACCAAAATCTGGTACATAGGTAGTTTGATAAGTGCTTAATAAATTTTCATCGCCGCTATCTCTTAAAACTAATTTACTTCCGTCAATTCCCCATTGCAAAACACCTGCACTTAATCCCATTGAAAGGAACATGTCTTCCTTTAATTTTAAATGATACGCGTAAGAAAAATTTAAGCCTGTTCTACGTGTTGGTCCAACAATATCAGTATACAAATTCATACCAATACCCATGTTCTTTGATTTAATAGGACCATGTAATGTTAGCATATACGTTCTTGGCGCATCAGTAATTCCTATCCACTGGTAACGGTTGTTAGAACGCACATCAGCATATTCATCCTTACCGGCAACCGCAGGGTTAATTGCCATTTCGTTTAACATGTACTGCGTGTACTGAGGCAATTGCTGACTAAAACCGCAAACCGCAATTAAACTAAATAAAAATATGTAACACTTTTTTATCATTATCTAAATATGGTTAATGGTCCGGTAAACGGTGTTGTGTAAGCCGGATGATTTAAATTAATTACATAATAATAGGTTCCAACCGGCAAATCTTTTCCTTTGAATTTGCCATCGAATTGTCCGTTATAATTATTGTAGAAATACAATAACTCTCCCCAACGATTATAGATCTCAACTGTATTTTCAGGGAACTGCTCTATATAATCAATGATCCATTTTTCATTTTTCGTATCTCCATTCGGACTAAAGCCATTTGGAATTTTAATTAATGGATATAAGAAAACAGTCATTGTATCACTCACGGTGCAACCTGTTACAAGATCTACAATAGTTACCGTATAAGTTGTATTTATTGTATTTGATGCTACCGGATTTTGAATGCTTGGATCATCAAGATCGAAAGATGGCGACCATGTTATAGATACCGAACCACTTGTAGTTGGACTACCACCAATAGTTACATTTGAGAAAACCGGAATTGTAAATGTTGGTCCTGCATCAACAACAGGTAATGTATAAATATTTACAACAACCTGGTCAGTATCTCTGCAAGCAGCGACTGAAGATGTGGTTACTAATTCAAATGTATAAGTGCCTGGCGTCATGTTTGGAATTGGCGTTGTAATATTTACTGTATTACCTATTGTATTCGTATTGTTCGGTAATAAATACCAATCATAAGAAACTGCGCCAAAAGAATTTGTACCGGTTAATGCAACCGAAGGCGTAGGACAAAGACTAAAATCGTTTCCTGCTAACGCCACAATGCTAACCGTTGGCACTACATCTAATACCGTATCTCTGCGGCAACCATTGTTATCGGTTAAGCTTAATGAATAAGTGCCTGCAACGATGTTTGAAATGTTTTGTGTACTCGCTGTAAAAGCTGCTCCTGTCCACGTATAAGTAAAGGCTGGTGTACCACCGCTAACACCCATGTTCAATGCACCATCGTTAACAGAACTACAAGAAGAATTTGTTATTGTAGGCGTTAAAGTAATAAATGGCGGATTATTTAAAGTTAAACTTGTGGTCGTTGAACATCCTTTTGCATCTGTCACCGTAGCAAAATAAACTATTGGTGCTGTGCTCGGGCCTGGACATAATGAGAACTGCGGATTACCAACTGCTAATGGTGACCAGGTAAATGAATAAGGCAAAGTTCCTCCGCTAGGCACCAATGTGATGGCACCATTACAATCATCATGACACTTAGGTTGTTGTACATTGGCTAAACTTAATTGTATAGGTTGGTTTTGTGTCAATGTAAACGATTTAATTGTTTTACATCCATTAGATGATGTAACCGTTAATGTTATAACTCCCGCGCCGAGGCCACTAACTGTTGGCAATGTGCCGCCGTTACTCCAGGCATAAGATACAGGAGTCGAAGTACTTGTTCCTAGCGCAGTAATTGATCCGGTTAAAGCTCCCGAACAAGCTATATTAGTTTGTGTAAAGGTAATAACAGGGCCATTGGCATTACTTATAGCAAACGCTTGCGTTTGTGGGCAGCCAGGAGCGGCAGTGTTTGTAACCGTAACGGAGTAGTTACCAGCTCCAATACCAGTTAAAGAAGAAGTGATTCCCGGGCCGGGCGTCCACGAATAAAAATAACCACCCGGAGCTAATGTGGGACTTACAACAACGTTGATCGTTCCATTATTAGCACCACATCCTGGCGCACTTATTATTGGGGTGATAGTATATTGTATACCTGAATTAATATCTACAGACGTAGTACGAATACATCCTTGCGCGTCTGTCATTTGTAAGAAATAAGTACCAGGGCATAAATTTGTAAGTACAGAATTTGAAACTGCCGGGCTGATCCAGCTATATGATATAGGGTTGGTTCCGCCGATCGCAGTTACTGTTGCAGCACCATTGCATTGCCCGGCACATATTTCGTTTTGAATATTTGTTGTTTGTCCGGTGATGCCATTTGAGTTACTGATATTAATATTTTGTATTTGCGTACAAGCATTATTATCTGTAATTAATACCTGGTATAATCCAGCACATAAATTAGCAGCTACAGACGAAGTAGCACTTGATGTCCAGCTATAAGTATAAGGAGCGGTACCACCTAACGCAGTTACCGTTCCGGAACCATTACACATATTACATGATGGAGAAGAGATTGCGCTTGACGAAGTAATTTGTAATGGCGAAGTAATACTTGTTGTAAAACTATTAAAGCATCCTAAAGCATCGGTTGCAGTTAATGTATAAATACCCGTACATAAATTACTTGTAAATGGACCTGTTTGTGAATTGCTCCATACATAAGTTATTGGTAAGTTAGGACTACCTGAAACAGCAATTACACTTGCTGCACCAATACAACTTCCGAAACAAATATTATTAGTAGTTGCAGCAGTGGCTGTCATATTTTGCACACCGGGTAAAGTAAGTGTTTGTGTAGATGGACAAAGATTATTATCTAAAATATTTACGGTGTATGTTGCTGCGCAGGCATTTATTAATGTTGCAGTAGCCGATGCGCCAGGTGACCAGGTGTATTGGAAAGGTCCGGTTCCTCCAAACGTACTTAGGGTGATTGAACCATTACAAATTCCATTACAGGTTGGGAAAGTAAGATTAGGTAAAATAGAAATTGAAGCCGGTTGAGTAATTGTAACAGAATTAAACAATAAACAATTATTAGCATCTTTTATCTGCGCAGAATAAGTTCCGGCGCATAAATTTATTTGTGGATTCACTGATGAGGTTGAAGGTGGAACTATCCACGAAACTGTATAACCAGGTGTTCCCCCAACGATGCCAACAGGATTAATTGAAGCCGCACCTGTACAACTACCAAAACAAGTAATACTCGACGAGGTGATCGGTGCAGCACTTGGTCCGTTTGCATTACTTACAGGAATAGTAACCGTGTTTGTACAATTATTTGCATCGGTCACTACAACTGTATATATACCGGCAGATAAACCTGAAACAACAGAACTTGTACTTACTATTGGTGCACTCCATGTATAACTATAAGTTGGTGTTCCGCCAACAGGAATAACGGTAATAGAACCATTTGGTGTTGCAGTTGCTCCGCAAGTTGCAGGACCTATTGAAGTATTGACGTTTAAGACAGGAGGATTCGTTAGCGTAAACGTTTGCACATCCGTACAGTTATTATTGTCCTTGACAAGGACAGTATAATTTCCGGCACATAAACTACTTAAGGTAGCGGAGTTTGGTCCGGCAGGTGTCCAGGTATAACTTAAAGGCGGCGTGCCATTTGCAGCTATACTAACAGCGATCCCATTACAATTACCATTACATGAAGGATTTGTTGAAGTTATGTTTGCTAATAATGCAGGTGGGCTAACAAGATTTGCAACACCACTTGCAACACAGCCACTGGCGTCAGTAGCAGTTAATGTATAATTACCCGGACATAAATTTGTAGGATTTTGTCCCGTTCCGGCAGCAACCCAGTTAAAGTTCACTGTTCCTTGAGCTCCCGCCATAACAGTCGTGATACTACCTGTACATGCGGCATTACACAAAGGGTTAGTTGGTGTTAAGGTAAGATTAAACACGCTCGGAGCAGTAATTGTAAAACCTTGCGCAGTAGTACATCCATTCGCATCTACAATTGTTCCGGTATAATTACCTGCGCATAAACCTCCAATACTTGGCGTGGTTGCCGGTCCGCTAGACCAACTAAAACTATAGGTTGGAACGCCACCGCCAGCGGTTAATGATGCTGTAGCATTACATGAATTAGAACAACTTGCATTAACAATAGTCAGAGTTTTGGTTAAAGCCGTTGGTTGTGTTATATTAACTACTGTTGTTGAAGGGCAACTATTTGCATCGGTTGCATTTACAGTATAAGAACCCGGACATAAATTAAAAATATTTTGATTAGTAGATCCTGTAAAAGTTCCAACGGGTAACCATGTAAACGTTGAAACTCCTGTACCGCCACTTGCTGTTACATTAATACTTCCATTACATGCAGCGTTACATAAAACGTTACTTGAAGTTGTTGTTAAAGTTAATGCAGTTGGTTGCGTAATATTAAATGTAACTTGTCGTGGACATAAGTTTGCATCATTAACATTTAACGTGTAAGTACCCAAACATAAATTTGTAACAGTTTGTGTTCCCTGTCCTGTAATGGGTCCCGGCAACCAGTTTAATGTATATGTTGGTGTACCGCCAGATACGGCAACGGTGATAGAGCCATTACACGCTGCAAAACATTTTGCATTTGTAACGGCAGAGTTAACTGTAATTGAAGTTGCAGGCTGCGCTATACTGATAGTTTGTGTAGTGATACAACCTGTTGGAACATTTGTTACGGCAATATTATATGTTCCCGTTAACAAACCGCTCGCTGAACTTACGTTACCAATAGTTGTGAAGCCTACAACGGGTGTCCAGGTAAACGTAAATGGACCAGCTCCAACAGCTGTAACTGTAGCCGCACCAGTACTAGCACCAAAACAGGTTACAGATTGTGTATTGATATTTAATGTCGGACCTGTTGGGTTTGTTAAAATAGCAGATAAAGTTGTAGAGCAAGCTCCATCTGAAATAATTAATGAATAAGATCCTGCACCTAACGAAGAATAACAACTGGTTGCAGCGCCAACACCGCCGGCAGGAGTCCAAGCAAAAGTATAAGGGCCACCACTGCCACCACTTGGCGTAGCACAAATGCTTCCATTGTTTAAATTACAAGCAGATGGGTTTGTAGTTGTAAATGTTGCAGCTATAACAGGTTGCGAAGTAATTGTAAAAGGAGGGGGTGTTAATGTACAACCATTTGCATCAGTTACTTTTAATGTATATGTGCCAATACATAGCCCCGAAAGATTTGTTGTTGTAATTGATCCAGGGCTCCATGAATAAGTTAACAATCCGGTTCCACCCGATGCGTTTGAATTAATAGCCCCTGTACAATTTCCAAAACAATTAATATTTGTTTGGGTCGGTGCTACAACAATTGCCGGTGGATTTACAAATGAAATTGTTGCGGTGTTAGAACAGCCATTAAAATCTGCAACGAGAACTGTATATGTTCCTGCTCCCAATCCTGTTGCTACCTGTGTTGTTTGTGTAGGCGCGGTTGGCGACCATGTATAACTATAGGGTAGAGTTCCTCCCAAAGGATTGGCTGTTGCAGTTGCAGTAAGACCACCAAAACATTGGATTGTAGAACCTGAAGTAGCAACAGTTACACTTACAGTTTGAGCAACGTTAGCAGTAGCCGTAGCTACACAACCTTTGCTATCTGTTACAGTAGCTGTATAATTTCCGGGACATAAACCACCCACTGTTACATTGGTTCCAACCGAAACCGCTAAAGAATTTGTCCATACTATATTGTAACCCGGCGTTCCATTTGCAGGGGCAACTGTTGAGGCACCAGTACAAGCATTACAGCTTGAGAGTACGCCAGTAATAGCGGCGGATAAAGCGATGGGCGAACCAATTGAAAAATTTATTGAGATACTACAGCCATTGGCATCTGTAACATTGCAGATATACGCTCCTGCAGACAACCCTGAGAATATCCCTGTTGTATTTGTTGTAGCGCCAACCTGAAACGAATACGGTGCTACACCACCTACTGCGGTAATTGTTGCCGATCCGTTATTACCACCTGCACAAGAAGTGGATGTTGTGTTTTGAGTAAGTGTAATTGAAGAAGGTGATGTAATGGTAGCAGTTGCAGATTTTGTACAACCTTTTGTATCTACTACAACTAAAGTGTAATTCCCGGCGCACAAAGCCGTGTTAGGATTTCCAACCGGCCCATTTGACCATGTTAATGTATAACCCGGAGTTCCACCAACCACAACAGCTGATAATACACCGTTACAACTTCCAAAACAAGTTGGCTGTGTTGGTGTAATTGTTATAGTTACATCGGGTGGCTGTGTAAGTGTTGCTGTTGAATTTGCCGTACAACCATTTGCATCAGTAACTGTGAATGTATAGTTACCTGCACATTGGCCGGCAAGTGCACCACCGGCAACCGTTCCTGTTGGTGTTGTCCAAACAAAATTATATAAAGGGGTACCTCCTAATACACTTCCGGCGAGTGTACCATTACATGCATTAAAACAACTGATGGACGTAGTAGCGATAGACGGTGTTAAAGGATTAGGTTGTTGAATATTTATAGCAAATGTTTGCGAGCAAACACCAGAGCCAATAGTTAAAGTATAAATACCAGCACATAAATTTGTATAAGGAGGTGCAGTAAAAATTGTTGCTGTTGCAGAAGCTAACGTAAAGCTAAATGGTCCGGGAGGACCCGACGGAGCAGCATTTATTGATCCATTACATGCTGCATTACAAGTTACACTTGCTGAAGTAATATTTGGTGTAACACTGGCAGGTTGCGCAATTGTAACTACAGTAGAAGTTGGACAAAGAGATGCATCTTTGATAGAAACAGTATAATTTCCAACACATAAATTGGTATACGGAGAGGCCGTAAATACTGTTGCAGTTGAAGATGCTAAAGTAAATGTAAAGGGCGCGCCATTTCCACCGGATGGCGTAGCAGTAATTGATCCATTACATAACCCAAAACAAGTTATACTTTGAGTTACTGCAGTAATACTTAATGCTGGTGGTGCTATCAAATTTACAACAGCAGTACCTGTACATAAAGAAGGAGCTTGAGCTATAATAGTATAAGATCCTGCGCAAACGTTGTTCCATGGCGGCAATGTTGTAAGAGTAGCAGTTGCCGACATTAACGTAAAAGTAAATGGTCCCGGTGGACCTGTAGCCACCGCAGTAATTGTACCATTACAACCAGTGTTACACGATACGTTTGAGAAAGTTGGCGTAACAGTTATTGGTGGTGGCGAGGTAATTGTAAATACCGGTGAAGGCGCAAAAAGACAATTGTTTGCATCTCTTATCGTAACGGTTTGCGTGCCGGCGCATAAATTAGTAATAGAAGAAGCGTTTACAGTTGGTCCGGGACTCCAGGTATAATTATATATTGGACCTGTTCCACCTGTTACCAAAACAGAAGCCGTTCCATTACATAAACCACCACATGTAACGTTCGTTTGGGTTGGCGTTACGGTCATTGCTGTTGGTTGCGTAATATTAAAGTTTGAAGTTATTGTACAACTTTTAGTATCAGTAATTGTATAAGAAATTATACCGGGACATAAATTTATTAACGACGCTGAGCCTGCGGCTGGCACGGTGAAAGTACCGCCAGGACTAAAATTCACAGTATACCCAGCCGTTCCATTTGTTGGAGACAATGAAATAGAACCGTTACATGCTGCATTACAAGTAACACTAGCTGTGATAGAAGTTGAGCTTAATGCAGCCGGTTGACTTAAACTGGATGTAAATGTACGCGTACAGCCTTTAGTATCAACAATAACAAATGTATTTATGCCTGCGCAAAGATTTGTAAAAGTGTTGATGCCGGAAGGAACCGCAAAAGAGTTAGCCGGCACGCCATTTAAAGTAACAGTATATGGCGGAACACTACCACTGATATTTCCTGTAATTGAACCATTACAAAAACCAAAACAAGTTGGCTGAACAAAAGTAAATGGAACAAAATTGATAGCAGATACTCCGGGAATTGCAACTGCGTTTGAAAATGCTAAAGGCACGGCTCCTGAAAAAACGGTCACATCGTAAAAATCGGCGCAAGAGCACATGTTGCTGATTGTGTAAGAGCCTGGTCCAGGCACTACATTAAGCGTAGGCAATGCGCAAGATAAATTATTCCAGGTAAGTGTATAAGGACCAGGTGCACAACTAACATCAATATTTAAAACTAACTTACCATCGCAAACACCCGAGCACGAAATACCAACTGATGAAAGGGTTGCATTACAAACAGCGTTAGCCGAGCTGCTTGCGTTTATAATTTTATAGTCGTTTCCAAAATTTACCGAGGGATCTATTTTATATTTTGAAGGTTCTGTTTGCTTCGCTTTTATTAAAAATTTTTCTGAAATAAAATGTGTGTTATTTCCAATTTCAATAACGTCTTTCACGTCTATCTTTCCGTTTTTAACGTCAAAATTTACTGAATTTGTATTTGAGAAAAAGTTTCCGGTTTTAATTAATGAAGAATTAATTTTATAATTTCCTGAAGTAAAATTTAAAGAGTTTGCATTATCAATATTTATATTCTTTAAATTCCAGTTACCATTTACAAATTCAACATCTCCCTCATAAGCATCCTGATTAAAATTTACATTTTTGTATTGCGTAGAAGCGGAGCTGAATTTTAATTTAGAGTTAGTCTTAAAATTTACATTATGGGTCAACACAAAATCGCCACCAATATTTATTTCGGTAAATTTTGTGCCTGTAACCGTATATTTAACAAAATTATTGTTGAATTTCAGCGATTTACAAAAATTTACACCAACAAAGGTTATAACAGGGTTAACGTAATTAGCCGAAGAATTATCATCAAAAACAACATCATTATTTGCAGAAGGAATGATATTTGAAGCGGATCCACCAGAAGTTAAACTCCAATGATTTTGATCATTGAAATTCCCGCTACCTCCCACCCAATAAAGGGTTTGCGCTTTAAAAACGAGAACGGCAAAACAACAAAACAGAAAAAGTATAGATCTTTTCTTACCCAAATACATATAATTTAACTTATTTTACGAAAATAAAGCTTAATTGGTTACTAATATACAACAAATAACAACGTAATTAACAATCTGATTGTGCAAACTTTGATATTTGAAATTCCTAAATTTTAGATGAATGAACGAAAAAGAAAAAAACTCTTGGAAAACGCTTTCCAGCGAACTAAAATTTGAAACGCCCTGGATAAAAGTTACCAAGCACGATA
Source organism: Heterotrichella gracilis (assembly GCA_032358255.1). Classification (NCBI taxonomy): domain Eukaryota; class Xanthophyceae; order Tribonematales; family Xanthonemataceae; genus Heterotrichella; species Heterotrichella gracilis. The sequence continues at coordinate 321,651 of JAULBX010000002.1, forward strand.
TCCTTAATCCAGCTGGAAAGCCCGGTATATATGGTGTTGTGACTTTTAAAAATCTGGCCATAGGTGTTTTACCTATTGATAACGAGTATAACACCTGGTTGGTTGGGCAATGGCGCTATCCATTAGACAAATATAGCTGGGAAATTCCTGAGGGGGGCGGTCCGCTGGGCGAAGAGCCATTAGATTCGGCTAAACGCGAACTAAAAGAAGAAACCGGAATTATTGCAAAAAAGTACACTGAATTGGCAAGAATGCATACCAGCAACTCTGCAACTACAGAATATGCGATCCTATTTATAGCACAAGATCTTGAATTTACAGAAGCTGAGCCTGAAGAAAGTGAAGATCTGCAAATTAAAAAAGTATCTTTTAAGCAAGCGTACGATATGGTTATTAACGGCGAAATAACCGATTCGCTAAGCATGGTAGCAATTTTAAAAGCCAAAATTTTGATCGATGAAGGAAAATTATAGGCATTTTTATTAATTATACTTAATACGCACGCTACTAGTATTACAGATTTTATTTCTACTTTTACATTCTAATAAAATGAAAGCACTGGTACAAAATTTTACAACACAATTAACGGAAGCAAAAACCATTGCCGATAAAGCAATTATTTCTTCTTCTCAAAGTATACAAAACATTGTTATTACGGGTTTAGGTGGTTCAGGCATTGGCGGCACCATCATTTCTGAGTTAATTTCAGATTCATGCGCTGTTCCAATCACAATCAATAAAGATTATTTTTTACCTGCGTTTGTAAATGCAAATACCTTACTCATCGTTTCAAGTTATTCTGGTAACACCGAAGAAACTTTAAGCGCCATGCAACAGGCTATTGCTAAAAAAGCACAAATAGCTTGTATTACAAGTGGCGGAAAAGTTTTAGAATTAGCCAAACAACATCAATTTGATTTCATTGAAATTCCGGGCGGAAATCCTCCGCGCTCGTGCATTGGCTATTCACTGGTTCAGTTAATAAAAATTTTAGTTGCAAAAGGTTTTGCCGATAAAAAATTATTTACTGATCTCGAAAACTCTATCGCGTTATTAGATAAAGAACTTATTGCCATTAAAACCGAAGCTCAAAAAATTGCCGGTAAACTGGTAAATAAAATTTGTGTGATCTATACTTTAGGCACTTGCGAAGGCGCAGTAGTTAGGTTCCGTCAACAAATAAATGAGAATAGCAAAATGTTATGCTGGCACCACGTTTTTCCGGAGATGAATCATAACGAATTGGTTGGTTGGACAACGAAGAATGACAATTTGGTGGTTGTTACTTTCCATACTTCTTTTGATTACGCGCGCACAAAAAAACGCTACGACGTGTGTAAACCCATCTTCGAAAAATATTCGGCTGGTGTTATTGATATTAACGCAAAAGGTGAAAGTAAATTAGAACAATTCTTGTACCTTATAAATATCGGTGATTGGATAAGCTGCTATGTTGCAGAGCTAAGAGGCATCGACCCTGTTGAGGTAAATGTTATCGATCATTTAAAAAGTGAACTCGCAAAATTTTAGTTTTGCAAAATAAAAAGATCATATTCCGCGATCTGGGTTTAATGGATTATAAAGCTTGTTGGGAATACCAGGAAACGCTTTTTAACGAAACGGTTCAACAAAAAATTTCCAACCGCGACCTTCCACCCGAAAAACAAATTCCTACAAAAAATTATTTATTATTTGTTGAACATCCACACGTTTACACTTTGGGAAAAAGCGGGGACGAAAAAAATCTTTTACTCAACGAAAAACAATTGAGCGAAAAAAATTCTACTTACTACAAAATAAACCGTGGTGGCGATATTACTTATCATGGTCCTGGGCAATTAGTTGCCTACCCTATTTTAGATCTTGATAATTTTTTTACCGATATCCATAAATATTTACGTTTACTGGAAGAAACAATTATTATTACATTAAAAGAATATGGAGTCGACAGCGGACGAAGCAAAGGAGAAACTGGCGTTTGGCTGGATGAAGAAAATAAATTAAAAGCCAGAAAGATCTGTGCTATGGGCGTGCGTTGCAGCCGCTGGGTAACCATGCATGGATGGGGCTTTAACGTTAATGCCGATCTTGATTATTTTAAGAATATCATTCCTTGTGGCATTAATGATAAAGCTGTAACAAGCTTAAATAAAGAACTTGGCCACGAAGTGGATATGAGGGAGATAAAAGAAAAGCTAAAAAAGAATTTCGCGAATTTGTTTGAAGCAGACTTTCTTATCCAATAATCACACGCAGAAACCTTAATACGGGCTTTGTTTCCTGATCAGTTTTGAAAATAATTTTGGAAAGAACCGCTTTATTTTAACCATTAAAATTTCTTTGCCCCCAATATAAATTTCCTCTTTATTATTTAATATGCCTGCAATTATTTGATCGGCGCAAGCCTCAGCACTTAAAGCCTCTTCATGGCTTTCATCCATTTTATTGTGGGCCGCCCCACTGGCAGTTACGGCATTGAACGAAACGTTAGTTTTAATTTTTCCGGGACAAACGATCATCGTTTTAATGCCGAATGATTCTGTTTCCAATCTCAACGATTCATAAAAACCATGTAACGCATGTTTTGCGGCGCTATAGGATGAACGTAGGTAAAAACCAAATTTTCCGGCAATACTGCTAATTGCAATTATATGTCCGCTTTTTTGACGTTTCATATAAGGCAAAACTGCTTTTGTTAATGCCACATATGAAAAATAATTTACCTCCATTAACTGGCGATCGATCTCAAGCGGCGTTTCTATCGCTTCAGAGCGCTGACTGTAGCCGCCGTTATTTATTAATATATCGATGCGCCCAAATTTATTCATTATCTGGGCAGTTAAGCCCGACGCATTTTTTGTATCGCTTAGATCAAATGGTAAGATCATCAGATCTAACTGCGGCAATTTTGTTAATGCGCCTACACGTTTTAATTCATCTTCTCTTCTCGCAGATAAAATTAATCGTGCTTCCTTCTTAGCCAGTTGCAAAGCCAACGCTTCGCCTATGCCTGAAGAAGCACCGGTAATCCATATGACTTTATCTTTGAATGGGTTCATTTTTGTTCTAATAAATCTACAATTTGTTTTGGATTAATTTTACTCATACAATCACAATCTTTTCCACTTTTACAATTCACGCATGCTTTATCAAAAACCACAAAATGTGCATATTTTCCAATAGGCATCCACCTGCCGGGATGTATTGGTCGCTTTGGAACGAACAACCCAATGGCTTTTTTATTTAAAGCTGCCGCGATATGCAAAGGACCTGTACTTGCAGCAACCAAAGCATGACAAGAATTAATAAATGCTATAAATTGCTGTAATGATAATTTTCCTGTAAGATCTGTTATGTTCTTATTCTTTAAAAATTCGGACATCAGTTTGGCTTCCGGTTCAGTGCCGCTTACAAATATTTTGTATTTGTCAGTTGGCAAAAGTGCCACTAATTTTTCAAAATTAGTTATGCCCCACTCTATGGCGCTGCCTTTACTTTTTGGGTGAAGGATAATATTTATTTTTGTTGGATCTACCCATTTTTTAAATTCTTCATTTAAAAGAGGAACTCTTGAAAATCCATAATAACCCGAAACATCTTTTAAAGCAACAGAAGTGTTTACATTTAAAAATTCAAGTAATTTAAAATTCAATTGCGATTCGTGTAACTCGGAATTTTTTCTTGAGAGCTTAATTAATTTATTGCAGTTTAACCAGTGATAAATACGGTTAGTGGTGCCAACTCTTAAAGGAATTCCTGCTTTTTTTACCAAATGTGCAATTTCTTTTTTTGGAAATACATGCACAAAAACATCTGCAGAAAATTCTTTTAAATATGCTACTTGTTCTTGCGAAGATAATTTTTCTATTTCATCGTAATTAATAAATCCGTCTACATGTTCACTCAAAGCAATAACATCCCTGGTATAACTTCTTCCTAAAAAAAATACTTTACTGCCAGGAAAATTCTTTTTTATAAAACCCGCCATGGGCAATGTTAATACAACGTCGCCAATACTATCAGTTCTGCTAAGAACGATCTTAAAATTATCAGATAGATTTTTGATTGTAAAGATCTTTAAGTTTTTTATATTTTAAGTATGTTGCGTAAGCAGAAATTCGAGAGATCAAATACCCTGCCTTTACATCCAAAAATCCAAGTTTTAAAAAATAGTGGTCGATGAATTTTGCAACGGGGTTTACAATTAACTTAAACAGTGGCGCTTTTTTTCCATTCTCAAAATACGCTTTTGCCGAAATAGTTGTAAAATATTCTACCTGCTTATAATGATCGGCTACAGAATAATAACTATAATGCAAAATATCTCCTTTTAAATGTCCTGCATTTTTATCGCCTGCAAATAATTCATATTTATCGTGTGGATTAATTCCTGTCCATTGGCCTTTTGTTCTATTCCACAATCGCAGTTTTGCATCGGGGTACCAGCCACAGTGTTTTACCCAATGCCCACAATAATTGGTGAGACGGTTCATATAATAACCTTCTTTTACAAAATTCTTTTTTATTTCGAGAATAGAATTTTTTAAAGTATCATCCAGTGCTTCATCTGCATCCAATGAAAGTACATGATCGTATGAAGCATAAGTAATAGCACGGTTCTTTTGCTGTATGTGACCATCGAAAGCATGCTCAAAGAATTTTACGCCGTGCTCCTCGCAAATTACCCTGGTCTTATCTTTACTGAACGAATCCAGAACCACGATTTCGTCGGCAACTTCTTTTACAGAAAGCAAGCAACGCTCAATGTTCTTTTCTTCGTTAAAAGTAATTATAACTACCGACAATTTTATCACGCCTTAAAAATACCATTTTTAAAGAAATGATTAACTTTAAACAACTAAAGCCATTAACAGTTTTTGGCAAGGTAATTGTGAATAGAACATAGTAACACTTATAACATGAAAAATAAACTTATCCTTACGTTGGCGATCATTTTTGCACACTTAATCTTTTTAGGACAAAAAAGTGTGGATCATTTACCCGGAACGCCCTGCGTTGGCTGTAAATGGGCCGATCCAAATACAGAACTACAACAAAATGATGCTAAAGTTTTAGATGGAAATGGTGTTATGGCCACAAGTTATACCCAAACCGCTTGTGGTTTAAATTTTGTACAAGTTAGTAATCCATTATATAAACGGGGTTTTAGTTTTCAGGTGGGGCTTAACCAGCCAGCTGCCTTCGCAATTGCCGGCATTCCTGTTGGAGCAGTTATTCAAAAAGCATTTTTATACGTAGGCGCTTCCGGAAATTTAGGCTTGTTCAACACAAGTATCACCAATCCACTTTCTGCAACTGCCAACTTCTCTATGACGCAAATTGGTCAACATACCGATAAATGCTGGGGTTATAGCGGCACCTATAATTACAGAGGCGATGTAACATCTATTATTGCGGGTAATGGAAATTATATTATTTCCGGCATTCCGGTTATGCCGCAAACACCACCAAAAGATGCGGATGGTGCAACTTTATTTATTATTTACACGGACCCGACACAAAATTACACGGGCAGTATTATTATAGGCGACGGCGCGCAGGTAGCGGCACCCGGAACTGTGAATTCTGTTCTTTCGGGTTTTAATGTTTGCGCAACACCTTCTGTATTTACCAATTTTATAGTGATCTCTGACTTACAAAAAGTATTACCTACTGATGTTAGATTGAATAGTCTGGCAAATAATTTTCTTTTACCGTCAGCATCGCAACAGGTTTGGAATTATATTTCAGCACCCGGTGTACCGCCATTTGTTGGACAAACAACTGCAAATTACGGTGCATCAAATACAAGTGACTGTTTTAACTTAGTTATGGCGGGTATGTATTTCCAAACCTCTTGCTCTGTTTGCGGTATACTCACCATTCCAAACCAAACTATTTGCGCGGGTACAAGTGCAGGTTTCTCAGTTCCTAATAATTCTTTGCTAACCAGTCCTTCTTATTCCGTAAATCCAGGAGGCTTAACAAATACGACAGGTAATTTCAATGTTTCGCCTCTTGTAACAACAACTTATACAACTTATGTTACAGGTTTAAATTCTAGTAGCGTAATGGCTACCGAAACACAAACGTTTACCGTTTTTGTAAATCCATCACCAAGCGCTTCGCCAACAACTACACAAACAAGTTGTACTAATACAATTAATGCATTTAATTTAGGCTTAACATTTACGCCTGCGGTTCCGGTACCAAATTATACAGTTAACTGGTCAACCATCCCAACGGGCGTAACAAGCGCGACTCAAACGTCTGCAAGTGGAGGAATTACACCGGGCGTATATAATGCCACGATAACAGCTGCAGGTGGCTGTTCAACTACAACAAGCTTTACCCTTAATTCACCGGCAGCAATTTCAGCTTTTACTTTTACACCAAGTGGCACAAGTTTTACTGTTACCTGCGCACAGCCAACCGTTGTTATCACTTTAAACCCTGCAACATACAATTACACATGGACAAATGGTTTCTCTACACCACAAACGGGACCAACAGGAAATTTCACTTCGTCAAATTTGGGAACCTGGTCGGTAACTGGTGTTAATCCTGCATCGGGTTGTGTAAGTACGCAAACATTTTTGGTGACACAAAATTTAAGTATTCCTTCTTCAACGGTTACACCTTTAGCGCAAAATATTGTTTGCCCTGTTGGAGCCCCTGCAACTTTTACCGGTATTACAACTTCTTCTTTAACCAATGTTACGCATTCGTGGTATTCTCCATTTTCTCCGGGAGCGGCAACTAATGCGGGAACCATTTCAATTTATAATTCAAGTGCGCCGGGAACTTATACTTATTGCGTAACAGATAATGTAAGTGGTTGCAGTACTTGTAAAACTGTTACCATTACTTCATCATCCGGATTTCCAACTTTTACAATTACGAGTCCACAACAATTTACCATTGGCTGCGCCACAACAAGTTTAGCAACTATTAATATATCTAATGTAACAACCGCTCCTACGCCTGGTGGTCCGGTTTCATATACAGTGTTGCCTCCAACCTTTGTTGGACCAACTTACACTGTTGGTGGCTCAGCGACCTATACAGCAAACGTACCTGGACAATACACTGTAATTGTACATGACAATACAAATAATTGCGAAACAAAAATTCCGGTGTCTATTATTCAGAATACATTTACGCCGCAAATTTCTGCATTTGCCAATACACAAACCTTAACATGCGATGTGCCATGCACCTTAATAAAGGGTACCAGCACTAATACAAACGTTGCATTTAGCTGGGCTTTCCCAGGTCCGCCAGCCGGCCAATTACCAAACGATACACTAACAGTTTGCACAACAACTAACTCAACAAATACAGTTGTTGCAACTTATACATTATCGGTTACCGATAACATTAATAAATGCAAAAGCCTTCAACCTTTTACGATCTATCAAAATACTGCAAAACCAAATGCAATAATTACCGGTGCAAATTTTATTACCTGTGCTACAGAAACTATTAATTTAACCAATGCAAGTACAAGTAACGTTCCTGCAATTTTCTTTCCTACGCAACCTGTAATTGGTTATGTTTGGTCAGGCCCATCGCCGCAACAAACATTCTCAAATACTTCTACATACATTGCATACATACCGGCGGGTGTGGCAAACCAATATACGTTAGTGGCCAAGGATCTTAACAACGGTTGTACCTCGGTGGCAACAAAAACCATTGGCGATAACAGGGTCTATCCAAATGTTGGTCCTGCAACTTATACTTTTGATTGTGGCACCTTTGGAACGCCTATCTTTCCAATAATTACAGGTACAACATCCGGATTCACCTATTACTGGACGCCTCTAGGAGCAATAAGCACAGCTTCATTTAGTTCTTACACCAATTCTATGGTAACAGTTAATCTTGCCGGCCAATATGCTGTTTCGGTTACAAATACGCTTAATGGCTGTTCAAATAACGCAGTTATAACAGTTGTTAATGGTGCATTAAATGGTGACTTCTTGCCAAGTACATACAGCGGTTACGCGCCTTTGGTTGTAAGCTTCGATAATTTGTCAGCTTCTAGTTCAACGGCCACAGGCACATCAAGCATTACTTCAGTTTGGAGTTTTGGAAATGGCCAGAGCCAGGTTACCACTTCATCAACAATTACGCCTGTAACAACATACAGCAATGCGGGAACTTATACAGTGACCATGTATGTTACCAAAGGAACTTGTATAGATACTGTTGTTAAGATCATTAATGTTGAACTACCGTCAAAATTGGAAATACCAAATGTATTTACACCAAACGGCGACGGAAGCAACGACGTTTTCTTTTTAAAAGTGGCAAACGTAAGCGAGATCCATGCTATAATATACGACCGTTGGGGAAATAAGGTGTTTGAAAGTAATAGCACAACAGGGAATATTGCCTGGGATGGCAAAACCATGGCTGGTAAAGACGCTTCTGACGGAACATATTTTTACATTATTACTGCAACCGGTAAGGATGATAAAACCTACGACCAAAAAGGAAACGTAAGTTTATACAGGTAATTTAAATTTTTAAAATTATATCTGATATTGATTAGGACTAAATGCTATTTTTGTAATAGTGCTTAGCAAAGTCCAAAAAATAATCAGTCAAAACCTTGTACTAACCGTTGCGTTAATTGTAACCATAATTGTTTATTCTAAATTTTTATTCTTTGGACACATAAGTTGGGATGATCCTGAAATGGTGTTTAAGAATAAGTTCGTAAAAGCTTTTGATGTAACCGCATTATTTAGCAACCATTTCGTAGGTAATTACATTCCAATAACCATGCTTGTGCATTCTATCGGCTGGTTGCTTTTTGAAAATAGCGATGGCGCACACCATTTCATTAATCTTCTGTTTCATTTAATAAATGGTATTTTAGTTTACCAATTAGGTAAACGTTTTTTCAAGAACGATCTTATTGCCAACCTTGGTGCAGTAACATTTTTGCTTCATCCCATGCAGTTAGAATCTGTTGGCTGGATAGGTGAATTAAAGAATGTGCTCTCTACCACTTTTTATTTGGTCGGAGTTTTATCTTATTTAAATTTTACAGAACATTCAAAAATGAAAGATTATATTTTTTGTCTTTTATTTTTTGTGCTTGGCTGTTTAAGTAAATCATCAGTAGTTGTTTTTCCTCTAGCATTAATTTGTGTTGACATTTTAATCCAGAAAAAAAACTCGCTAAAATTTATCACAAATAAGATTCCATTTCTTTTATTAGCTATTTTATTTGGAATCATCAATATTAAAACGCAAACGGCAGATCAGTTCATTAATCATTCGCACGAATTTCCTTTTTATCAACGCATAGGTTTTGCCGGTTTTGCCTTGTTAAAATACTTGATCTTATTTTTAGTGCCGGTTAATTTAAGCGTGATCTATCCCTACCCCGAAATTTCGAACGCAGTTTTTGGAGTTGGTTTTTCCGGTTTATTAATTATTGCAGCGTTGATATTTCTTTTTATAAAACAAAAAAAATATCAAGCACTTGCTGTCCTGTTATTTATTTTAGCCAATTTAATTTTAGTATTGCAATTCCTTCCTTTTGGCGAGGTGCTTTATGCTGATCGTTATATGTATGTGCCTTTAATTGGTTTTGCATGGCTAGTAGGATTGCTTATTTCTAAATTAAAAATTCAGCCGGTTCTTATTTCTGTTGTTTTTATTGTTCTTTTATCTGTTTTTTCTTTTGCACGCGCTAACGATTGGAAAAGCGCTTTGAATTTGTACGAAGACATCAACAAAAAATATCCTAACCAATTTATTGTTTTAAATAGTGCCGGTGTAGAAAGTATGTTCCTAAATGAAGATAATAAAGCGCTAGACTATTTAAACAAAGCGGTTTCTGTTGCGCCTAGAAATTACAAAGGCTTTTATAATCGCGGCCTTTTATATTTAAAAAATAATAAACCTCAGGATGCCATTAAAAGTTTTAACCAGGTAATAGAATTGTATGAATACCCAAAAGCGTATGTTGGAAGAGCGAACGCTTATTATATGTTGGGCGATTTTCCAAAAGCTATAAACGATGCTAATTATGTTTTAAAAACGGAGCCAAATAATACTAGAGCACATTTTGCATTGGGCAATTGTTATAACGATCTTAATCGCTTAGATGATGCATTGAACGAATACAACAAGTGTATCGAACTCGACAATGCAGAGGCAGAATTTTATTTTAAACGCGCTATTGTGTTTGGCAAGAAACAGGATTTCAAGACCTGCATTACTGAGATCGATATGTGCCTGCAATTAAATCCAAATTATTTCGAAGCCTATTACTGGCGCGGTGTTGCCAAAGTAAATTTAAAACAAGGTGCTTGCGAAGATTTTAAGATCGCAGCACAAAAAAATTATCAACCGGCCATTGATGCCTTTAATAAATATTGCAGATGAAAGTAACCATCATACAAACTCAATTATTTTGGGAAGACAGGGAAAAGAATCTAGCACATTTTGATGCGCTCATAAATAAAATTGCTGGGCCAACCGACTTAATTCTATTACCCGAGATGTTTACAACAGGCTTTAGTATGGACCCTGCAAAGGTTGCAGAAGAGCATTTAACTGTAACGCATAACTGGTTATTAAAAAAGGCTAAAGAAAAAAACGCAGTTCTTTCAGGGAGTGTTGCAATAAAAGAAGTTGATAAGTACTACAACCGCTTGCATTGGATAGAACCAAACGGTAACGCTTCTTTTTACGATAAGCGTCATCTATTCCGCATGGCAAGTGAGGATAAAAAATATACTGCCGGAACAAAAAAAATAATTAAACAGATCAGTGGTTGGAATATCATGCCTTTAGTTTGTTACGATCTTCGTTTCCCGGTTTGGAGTAGAAATTTTAAGGATCAAAAACCACAATACGACGTTTTGATTTACGTTGCCAATTGGCCTGAAGTGCGCAGTTATCCATGGAGACAATTATTAATTGCGCGCGCTATCGAAAACCAATGTTACGTTATTGGCCTGAACCGTATCGGAAAAGATGGGAACGATTATAATCATTCGGGTGAAAGTTTAATAATAAATCCTCGCGGTGAGATAATCAATCAGCCAAAAGCAAATGAAGAAAGCATTGAAACCATTACATTAGATAAAAATTATTTAGAAGATTTTAGAAAATTATTTCCAGTAGGTTTAGATGCCGATGATTTTGAATTAAAATGATGCTTAAAACACAAACAATGAAAATAAAAGTAACACTTATTATATTAGTTTGCTTTTTGTGTAATGCTTTTGTAATGGCGCAATTTGACAGTAAGCTCGCAGACAGTTTAACGTTAAAGCTTAAAACTTTGGGCCAGGATACCAATAGGATCAAATGCCTGAACGAGCTGGCTTTTACTATTAAATATTCAGACCCAAAACTAGCAGAAAAGTATTGCAATGAAGTTCTTCCATTGGCGGAAAAATTAAAATTTTACAGAGGCCTGGCGTTTGCTAACAAACTAAAAGGAATTCTTTTTGATGAAAGTGGTAATTACCCGGAATCGATAAATTCTTATATGCGGTCTCTGTCTTTTTCCAAAAAAATAGATGATAAAATGGCTACTGCCAGAACAGAAGCGAACATTGGTATAGTATTAAGAAAACTTAAAAAGAACAGAGAAGCAATAAATTATTTTAAAAGATCGTATTCGTTTTTCCTAAATAAAAATGCGACTTATGAAATGGTCGTCCAAATGAACATCGGAATTTGCTACATCAATTTAAAAAATGCGGATAGCGCCGTTATTTACACTAAGAACGCATACGATATAATGATATCAAACAAATTAAACGACCCTAAAGTTTATGGAAATCTTGGAATTGCCTATTCTTTGAAAAAAGACTACAAACAGTCTGAAATACTAATTAAAAAGTGTCTTGAAATGGAAAGAAGCGATAGTAAAAGCGCTAAATCCATTGCTGTTTGGTGCGAGAATTTAGCGCAAATTTATGTTCACTTAAATAGGCGAGATGAAGCAATTAAGTTATTGCAGGAAGCAATATCACTATTTGGGGACAACAAATATTTATATGAAGCAACATTTACCTACAATCTTATAGTAGAAACATTAGAAAAGAACAACGATCCTAAAAACGCATTAAAATATTATAAAATACTATCTCAAATAAAAGACTCAATCTATAACTCAGAAAATTCGAAACAAATAAACGAAGTGAAAGAAAAATACGAAACAGAGAAAAAGGAAACCGAAATAAAACTACTAACTGCTGATAAAGCAACCCAAGAAGAAACGCTTAAAAAAAACAGGATCATAATTTATTCAGGGGCCGTTCTTACCATTTTGATATTGCTATTTGCCGTTTTAATTTACAGAAGCAATCGACAAAAACAAAAGATCAATAAAGAACTCGTGTCAAAGAACATACTTATAGAAAGTCAGAAAAAAGAAGTAGAAGATCAAAAAGAACTTGTTGAAGAAAAGCAAAAAGAGATTTTAGATAGTATTAGTTACGCTAAACGACTTCAACAAGCTATTTTACCACCCGATAATTTTATAACCCAATTTCTGCCTGCTTCATTTATCTATTATCAACCAAAAGATATTGTTGCTGGAGATTTTTACTGGATGGAAGTTACTGACGATAAAATTTTAATTGCTGCGGCAGATTGTACCGGGCATGGTGTTCCGGGCGCCATGGTATCCGTTGTTTGCAGTAACGCATTAAATCGTACCGTTAAAGAGTTGAAGATAACCGAACCTGCGAAAATATTAGATAAGGTGCGCGAGTTGGTTATCGAAACGTTTGAAAGAAGCCAAAATGATGTAAAAGACGGTATGGATATTTCTTTGATCTCTATAAATAAACTTATTTCTTCGGATAACAACATAACACTACAATGGGCCGGCGCAAATAATCCGCTTTGGTACCATAGCGAAAATGGAATGAAAGAAATAAAGGCAAATAAACAACCTATAGGAAAAACAGACCTGCCATTACCTTTTACAACACATTCGCTTTCTCTTAAAAAAGGTGATAGCATTTTTTTATTTACCGACGGTTATGCCGATCAGTTTGGCGGACCAAAAGGAAAGAAATTTAAGTACAAACAACTCAATGATCTTTTATTCGCAAATGTTAGCAAATCCGCGAACGACCAAAAAGAAATTCTAAAAAATGAATTTCTAAACTGGAAAGGAGATCTTGAGCAAGTTGATGATGTTTGTATTATTGGCATCAAATTATAAGAATACAACTACATCTTATACGTTGATCCCGCCACTTACTTCAATGCGCTGCCCGTTGATCCATTTTGCGTCTTCAGAACATAAAAAAGCAATCACACTTCCAATGTCGTCGGCCTGCCCTACTCTGCCTAATGGGGACATATTACTTAATGCTGCTTTTAATTGCGAATTCGATCGGATCGCGGCATTATTAAAATCGGTTTCTACCGGTCCGGGTGCAACTACATTCGCACAGATGCCTTTTGCACCTAATTCCTTCGCTAAATATTTCGTAAATACTTCTATTCCGCCCTTCATAGATGCGTAGATAGAATAGCCAGGGTTGGCAAAGCGTGTTGTACCGGTTGAAAGATTAATGATCCTTCCGCCATCATTTAAAATTGCTAAACTTTTTTGCGTTAAAAAATAAACGCCTTTAAAATGTACATTTAAAAATTCGTCAAAATCTTTTTCTGTTGCTGTTGTAAAAGGAATACTGCCGCCCATTCCCGCATTATTGATAAGGAAATCGAATTTCTCTGCATTGAATTTTTCCTTTAATGTTATTTTTACTGAAGCAATAAATTTATCTAAGGTTGAAAGATCCTTCAACTCTAATTGTAAAGCAATGCATTTTCCTCCTGCTTCTTCAACTAATTTAGTTGTAATCTCCGCTTCCGTTTTATTTCCGGCATATGTAATTATTACGTTGTGTCCTTTTTTAGCCAGGCTTATTGCCATATCCCTGCCTAAACCGCGACTACCGCCAGTTACCAATGCTATTTTGTTTGTGTTTTCCATAATACTAATTTTTATGGACACGAAGTTAGCGCATTAATGCTCAGTAAAATGGTGAGAGGTACAGAATAAATGGTGAAAGCTTCAGGTTTTATCAAAATTTTGCTCGCGAAACTGTTTTGGCGTGATACCCACAAAATGTTTAAAGAATTTGGTGAAGTTGGAGGGATCATACGTCAGTTGTATTGCAATTTCTTTTATTGGCGTACGACTTTCTAAAAGCATTTCTTTTGAGACCTTTACCAAACGCTCTTCAAACAAACTACAACTCGAGCGACCTGTAACTTCTTTAACCGTGTTGCTTAAGTGTACCGGGTGAATATTCATCATTCCCGCAAACTCCGCTATCTCCAAAACGCGGTCTTCAGTTCCCTGCTTTAGTGCAGCCACATAATTATCCAAATTTTGTATATAATCTGCTACGATCTCCTTCTGGCGAAGGGATATAACCTTTTTCTCTTTTGTAATAACGTCCTGCATATTAATATCATAAAATTAAGTAAAAATCATTTTGCCCCTAATCTTCTATTGCCAAAAACCCTTAAAATGGTATCTTTGTTAACTATTTATTTAATACTAAAGTTAAATATTAAGTCCTTTTAAATTACATGGAATACAATTTTACCGAGATAGAAAAAAAGTGGCAGGCGTATTGGGCTAAAGAAAAACCTTTTAAAGCTTCAGACGATTCAACAAAACCAAAATATTATGTGTTGGATATGTTCCCCTATCCCTCTGGCGCGGGCTTACATGTTGGCCATCCGCTTGGTTATATTGCCTCCGATATTATGGCGCGTTACAAACGCCACAAAGGTTTTAATGTGTTGCACCCCATGGGTTATGATAGTTTTGGCTTGCCGGCAGAACAATACGCCATACAAACAGGGCAACATCCAAAAATTACAACCGAACAAAATATTAATCGCTACCGCGAACAAATGGATAAGATCGGTTTTAGCTTTGACTGGGACCGTGAAGTAAGAACCTCTGATCCGGAATATTATAAATGGACGCAATGGATCTTTATTCAAATATTTAATTCCTGGTACAACAATAATTCAAATAAAGCAGAAGATATTTCTACTTTAATAAAAGAATTTGAAGCAAACGGTAACTCAAAAATAAATGCCGTTTGCGATGATGATACAAAACAATTTTCTGCAGCAGATTGGAAAGGTTTTTCTGAAAAAGAAAGATCAGATACGTTAATGCATTACCGCATTGCTTATTTGGGCGAAGCCTATGTGAACTGGTGTCCAGCATTGGGAACCGTTTTAGCCAACGACGAAGTAAAAGATGGTGTAAGCGAACGCGGTGGACATCCTGTTGAACGCAAACTCATGAAACAATGGAGCATGCGTATCACAGCTTATGCACAACGTTTATTAGAAAGCTTGGACACTTTAGATTGGACAGAAAGTTTAAAAGAATCACAGCGTTATTGGATAGGACGTTCTGAAGGAACGAGTTTAAAGTTTCTTGTTTCTGGTTCAAATACTGAGATCGAAGTTTTTACAACACGCCCTGATACAATTTTTGGTGTTTCGTTTGTGACATTAGCGCCGGAGCATGATCTTGTTCCCTCGTTAACAGCAGCAGAAAATAAAACAGTCGTTGAAGATTATGTTACAAAATCCAAGAACAGAAGTGAGCGCGAAAGACAAGCAGATGTTACAAAAATATCCGGTGTGTTTACCGGTTCTTATGTAGAACATCCTTTTACAGGAAAACAAATTCCAATTTGGATTGGCGATTATGTGTTGGCGGGTTATGGTACAGGCGCTGTAATGGCAGTACCTGCGCATGATGAGCGTGACTACAAGTTCGCTAAACATTTTGGTTTGGAATTACCACAAGTAATTACTCCAAATAAAGAACACGACTTTGATAAAGAAGCATGGGGCGAAAAAGAAGGGACGTTAATTAACTCTGATTTTTTAAATGACTTAGATGTGAAAGCCGGAATTAAAAAAGCCATTGCAGAAATTGAAACTAAAAAGATCGGTAAAGGAAAAATAAATTACCGTTTGCGCGATGCCGTTTTTGGCAGACAACGTTATTGGGGAGAACCAATTCCTATTTATTACAAAAATGATATTCCTTATGCTTTAAAAGATTCTGAATTGCCTTTGGTATTGCCCGAAGTAGATAAATATTTACCAACCGAAGATGGCGAACCACCTTTGGCACGTGCGAAGGATTGGAAATACAAGCCATCTGCAAACGAAACGTACGAATACGAACTAAGCACCATGCCGGGTTGGGCTGGCAGCAGCTGGTATTTTTTACGTTACATGGATGCGCATAACAATAAAGAGTTTGCTTCAAAAAAATTAACAGATTACTGGAAACAAGTTGATCTTTATATTGGCGGCAGCGAACACGCAACCGGCCATCTGTTATACGTACGCTTCTGGACAAAATTTTTAAAAGACCTTGGTCATATTAATATTGAGGAGCCTGCTCAAAAATTAATTAACCAGGGGATGATACAAGGCAGAAGTAATTTTGTTTATAGAGCGGAGCCTATGATTAAAAGGCCTCCACTGAAACCACACAATCCTCTATTAGATGCTCAAGAAGAAATCTTGAAGAAAAATCCAATTTTTATTTCTAAAAACTTATATGACGGATTTACTTCTAAGAAGAATCAAGAAATAATTGATAAAACAAATGAAAAGTATTATGAACTTATTCAAAAAATAATTGGAGTAAGTGAAACTGAAGCTAAAGAATTTGGGTTTTATAAATGGACACCGCTAAATGTTGATATTAATTTCGTTAGGAATGATGTGTTAGATCAAGGAAAATTTAAAGATTGGAGAGAGGATTTCAAAAACTCACATTTTATTGCAGAAGAAAACGGAGATTATATTTGTGGGGTAGAGATAGAAAAAATGTCTAAATCAAAATTTAATGTGGTTTCTCCCGATAATAGAATTGATGATTATACCAAAGAATTAATTCCTGGAATTAGTGAGCAATTCGGCGCCGATACTTTACGTCTTTACGAAATGTTCTTAGGTCCATTAGAGCAAAGCAAACCCTGGAATACCAACGGTATTACCGGTGTTGCCGGATTTTTGAAAAAGCTTTGGCGTTTGTTTATTCAGAATGATCAATTTGCGGTGAGCGATGAAGCGCCTACAAAAGGCGAATTAAAAACCTTGCACAAGACCATTAAAAAAATTACAGAAGATATTGAGCGTTTTTCTTTTAATACCTCGGTAAGTAATTTTATGATCTGCGTGAACGAATTAACAGATGCCAAATGTAACAAACGCGCTATCTTAGAACCATTGGTAATTTGTCTATCGCCTTACGCGCCGCATATTACCGAAGAGCTTTGGGAAAAATTAGGTCATAAAGGAAGTATTGCTCTTGCTACTTTCCCAATGCATAATGAGGAATATTTAATTGACGATAGTTTTATTTATCCTATTTCATTTAACGGTAAAATGCGTTTGAACATTGAACTTCCAGCAACATTAACTTCTGCCGAAATTGAAAAAGAAGTGATGAGTCGCGAAGAAGTACAAAAATATTTAGAAGGCAAAACGCCGAAGAAGATAATTGTTGTGCCAAAAAAGATCGTAAATATTGTAATTTAAACTCAGGCATAATTTTTGCGTGATCATATACAAAAAGAATCATGGAAAAATTGAATTTATCAGATACAAGCGTAAATGTTAGCGACTTAGAGCGCACACAATCATTAATTACAGGAACTTTATTTCTGATCTCAGGCATAAATAACGCTAAGGATAAGCCAGTTACCTCGATGTTAAAATCCCTTATTGGTGGCTATTTAGTATATCGCAGTATTAGCGGGCATTGCCACATCAACCAAATGCTGGGACGAGACACGGCCTAGGACCAGGAAAAATTCTCCTCAATTTGTTTAACAAAGAATTAGTCTAAAAAATGTTATAAGAAATAAGATTCAATCTTTTTTTCTTAACTTGTTGTATCAAAAAAACTGATACATGAATTTTAAAATAATATTCGCAGTAATTATTGCTTCTTTATTTTCCTTTTCATTTAAGACCGAAGATGAGAAAGAAAAGATCTCCTGGAAATTAGAACGCCCTTTAACCTGGGATGATTTTAAAGGCAAACCTGAAAAACGTTTTGCCGCGGCTTCTACCAGTTATGATATTTTGAAAGAAGTAACTAAAAATTCGGTTGAAATTAAGGCCGTATTTTTTACCCAAAGCTCTTGGAAAAAAACAAGCTGGATAAACGACCAGGTGTTAGCGCATGAGCAAAAGCACTTCGACATTGTAGAGTTATACGCCCGCAAACTCCGCAAACAAATTAAAGAAACTAAATTCACTTCATACGAAGATCTTAAATCAAAAGTAGAAACGCTTTATGATGCAAATGATAAAGCCATGGATAAATACCAGGACCTTTATGATGAGGAAACCGATGGTTCTATGAACGGCGATAAACAAAGGGAATGGGAAGCTAAGATCATGAAAGAGGTAAAAGCACTGGATGCTTATAAAGAGACGGTATTGCAAATTTCATTTACAAAATAATTCAATAAAGTTCATTTAACTAAAACGCAAAACCCTCTCCCGCCCTCTAACACACTGTCACGCTCAAAAGTCTACTAGACTTTTGCCGCCCCCTCCAGAGAGGAACAAGCGGTTGGGTGAAAAAAATAATGCGGTCCAACCTGAACCGCATTATCGTATATTGAGGACACCTAAAAACTCCTAGTCAACATTGTCATGCAAGAATGAATTGTTTGGACGAATTTCAATTTTCTTGTCATCACCTTCGCTTAAAGTAAATCTAGACACATTTGATTCAGTGCTGTGTGTTTTGTTTTCAAGATTTATATTTTTACGTTCAAAAGCCGTTTGTTTTTCTAAGGCGGCTAAGCCTTCAGGGCTTTTCATTTTAAGCGTAATTTCTTTTAATTTACGAATGCGATCCTGAGCTAATTTAATTTGCTCTTCTCTGCTAATAGTATCTTGCTCTGTAGTTGACTCGTTATTGTTCTCGTTTGAAATGGTATGCGTTTCTTCGGAGTTCACGTCGTTAAATGTAAATTCTGTAATCGTAGAAGAAGTTACTTCACTGGTAACCGTTTTTGTTTCTTCAGTAATAGAAGTTACGGTAAAGTCTTCATTCGTAGTTTCATCTGTTGAAGTGATGATGTTTACTTCTTTCTGAGTTTCTGTTTCTTCCTTTATAAATACAAAAGGTTCTGCATTTTGGATCTCATCAATGATCGTAATTTGTTTTACTTCTGTAACCGGAGTTTCAATTTTCTCCTCTAAATTAACAACCTTACGATCTTTAAAGCTCATTGGCTCAAAACCTGTAGTTTGTTTTGATTTAAATCCGGTAGCAATAATTGTTACACTTACATTATCTCCTAAAGAAGCATCTGTACCATAACCTGTAATTAATTCAGCAGTTCCGCCGGCAGCTTCCTGAATAAAATCGGTGATCTCACCAAACTCATCCATATCAATATCATCCGTACCACTCATAATATTTAATAATACGTGACGTGCACCGCTGATATCGTTATCATTTAATAAAGGAGAATTTAATGCTTGCTCAACTGCTTTAATAGCGCGTTTTTCGCCACTTGCAATTGCAGAACCCATTATAGCAACACCAGAATCTTTCATAACGGTTTTCACATCGTTAAAATCAACGTTGATATGCATATGTAAACTGATAATTTCTGCGATACTTTTTGCTGCACCTGTTAATACATCATCAGCGTGCTCAAAAGCTTCGCTCATCTTTAAGTTACCGTAGATCTCACGTAGTTTATCGTTACCGATAACCAATAAAGTATCTACATACTTTTTCATTTCTTCTAAACCCGCTTCGGCTTGCGCGCGACGTTTTTTTCCTTCGAACGTAAAAGGAATAGTAACGATGCCAACGGTAAGAATTCCTAATTCCCTTGCAACACTTGCAATTACCGGAGCTGCACCTGTACCTGTACCGCCACCTAAGCCGGCAGTAATAAATACCATTTGTGTGTTAGCACCTAAATATTTTTTTATTTCTTCGATCGATTCTAACGCGGCATCGCGGCCAACATCAGGAATAGAGCCTGCGCCCAAACCTTTAGTTGACATTTCGCCCAATTGAATTTTAAAAGGAACAGGGCTTTTATCTAAAGCTTGCTTATCAGTATTACAAACGATGAAATCTACCCCCTTAATTCCTAAACGGAACATATGGTTTACAGCATTGCTTCCGCCGCCGCCAACACCGATCACTTTAATGATAGAGCTGTCTTCTTGTGGTAATTCGAATTGCATCATGGTTATTTTTTTAAGGGTTATTATTTAGTACTTAGTTAATGGTTATTATTTTATTTTTGATTAAAGATGAAGGATTTATGATTAAAGAGAGTTTGTCTTTCATCATTCGTCATTTATCTTATATCTGTTTACTCTATATCATCGCTCATCCAATCTCTTGTTCTGCCAATAAGATCAGTAAAGTAACTTCCGATTTTTTTCTTGGAGTGACCGGCAATTTTTTTCGCTTCTTTTTTCTTTGATTCTTCGTTTGTTAACTCAACTTCAACTTTCACTGAGTTGTTTCCTTTTTTAGAATCACGTTCGTATTTTTCGATACCTTTCATTACCAGACCAACACCGGTTGCATATAATGGATTTTTTAATTCATCATCGTTACCTGCTAAATGCTCATTTGGTGTACCAATACGGCAATCCATACCAGTAGTTAACATTACCAACTGTGGTAAATGTTTTAGTAACGCACCACCGCCAGTAACAACAATGCCTGCAGCTAATTTACGTTCAAAGCCAGAACTTTTAATTTCGAATAGAACAAATTCTAAAATTTCTTCCATACGCGCCTGGATAATTTGCGCTAAGAATTTCACAGAAATTTCTTTGTGCGGACGGCCACGTAAACCCGGAATAGAAATAATTTCGTTCTCTTGATTTTCTTGTGATAAAGCAGAACCAAAACGCATTTTTAATTGTTCAGCTTGTGCTTTAATTATTCCGCAACCTTCTTTAATATCTTCAGTTACAATATTTCCACCAAAAGGAATTACTGCAGTGTGACGGATAATGCCATCGTAAAAAATAGCTACGTCCGTTGTACCACCACCAATATCTACCAGCACTACACCTGCTTCTTTTTCTTCATCGCTCAACACAGCATCAGCGCTTGCCAATGGCTCCAGGTGCAAGTCAACAGTTTCTAAACCGGCGCGTGTAACACATTTAAAAATATTTTTTACAGCAGAAATTTGTCCTGTGATAATATGGAAATTTCCTTCTAAACGAATTCCTGAATGACCAATAGGATTTTTTATTCCCGATTCGTTGTCAATGATATATTCTTGCGGGATAACATGAATGATCTCTTCGCCTGGGCTCATCACCAAACGGTGCATGTTATCAATTAAATTATCAATATCTTTTTGGTTGATCTCGTCCTCTAAACTTTGACGAATGATCATACCGCGGTGCTGCATACTTTTAATATGCTGTCCGGCGATACCAACAATTACTTCACCAATATCAACATTTGCTTTATCTGCAGCCATTGATACAGCAGCTTTAATTGAGCCAACAGTTTGTTCGATATTTACCACCACACCACGGTTCACACCAAGTGATTCTGATTTACCGATACCTAAAATTTCAATTTTCCCAAATTCGTTCTTACGGCCAACAATAGCAGCAATTTTAGTTGTTCCAATATCTACTCCAACTACTAGTTCTGAAGCTAAATTAGGGTTGCCTTGATTTGTTGTTTTTTCCATAAGTTTTATTTTTTAGTACAAACTACTAAGTTTTTATATTTTAAATTGATGTTCGTGTATTTTGTCCAGCTATCGGCTTTATTCATGCCTTCTGTATAAAATAACTTCAGTTTATTAAATTTTTCGGCAACATCAGTTGCTGTGCCAAAAACAATTTTTTGATTGCCAATTGCCGGGAAGAGTTCTATTTCTTTTTCTTCGTTAACGTAGATCTGGTGAATTAAATTTGCTAACACCGAATCGCGGTTAATAAAATTTGCTACTTCGTAAATATCATCCAATAGGCTAACCTCGCTGTACATTTTACTTTCCTTTATCTGATCAACCGAATATTGGTAACGTCTTGAATAAGGTTCGTAAATAAATCCACTCGCTACAATTACACGTGCTGAATAGTTATCGTTCAGCGGCATTAATTTTGTTTGCGAGTCAATGTAAAAACTTTCTCCGTCGCGGTTAATGATCCTTAAAACAGGCGTGCGTTGCGTGATATCAATTTTAACTTCTCCGTTAATATCTGCAGCAACTTCCGCATTTTCAATAGCAGGATGTGAGTTCAAACTTTTTTCAAGTTCAGGGATATTGATGTTCTTGTATTGATTTAAAAGAATTGAATCTTTTCGCTCGCTAAAGAATTTCGTAATATCTTTTTCGCTCAAAAATAAATTCTCATCGTTGTTATGAATCGAGATATTCAAGGTTTTTGCAACAATGTTCCTTTCACTTTTTGAAACGAAAGCCCATGAGCTTGCTAAGCCTGCAATGGCAATAATCCAAAGAACGGTAATTAGAATTTTTTTATAGTTCAGTTTTTTCAAACTTAGTTTTTTAATATTTTTTCAAGCGGCTCTATCAGCGAATCAACATCTCCCGCTCCCATCGTTATCAGCACTTCCGGTGATGTTTCTTTCATTTTATCCAGCACTTGTTGTTTGGTCATCAGTTTTTTGTCTTTCGATTTCATTTTACTCAGTAACCAGGTTGAAGTAACTCCTTCGATCGGTTTTTCGCGGGCCGGGTAGATCTCCAAAAGAATACATTCATCCAAAAGATCCAAACTTGCCGCAAAATCATCAATAAAATCACGTGTGCGACTAAACAAATGCGGTTGAAAAATGCCGGTTATTTTTTTAGTAGGGTATAATTTCCTAACCGAACCAATAGTAGCCTTCAATTCTTCCGGATGATGAGCATAATCATCAATATATACTACTTTTTCGGTTTTAACCCTGTAATCAAAACGGCGTTTTACACCACTAAAAGAACGTAAAGCATTTTTTATAACATCTCCTTTTATCCCTATTTGCTGCGCAATTGCAACTGCTGCAATCGAATTCTCAATGTTGTGTAAGCCCGGTAAACCAAGCGTAACGCCACTGATAGCCTCAACAGGACTTTTAATGTTATAAGAAAATTGTGCGTTGGCCATAACAATAGATTCGGCACAATATTCCGTATCTAAATTTAATGAGTAGATCAGGCGTTTATTACTCAGCGTCAAATCGTTATCAACATTTTTTTTAACAATCAGCATACCGTCACTTTTCACCTGTTTGGCAAATAATGCGTAACCCTCTTTAACATGTTCGGCATTACCGTAAATGTCTAGGTGATCGGCATCAACACTCGTAATAACAGCTATTTGAGGATGCAGGGTTAAAAAAGAACGGTCGTATTCGTCAGCCTCCACCACAACGTAAGCCTCTTTATCGTTAACGTCACCAAGCAACAAATTGGTGTTATAATTTTTAGAAATGCCACCCATAAACGAAAAACAATTGATGCCAGCACTTTTTAGAAGGTGAGTAACCAGGGTTGTAGTGGTTGTTTTTCCATGTGTTCCCGCAATAGCTATTGTTTTAAATTGTTTGGTGATCTCACCCAAAACAACCGAACGTTTTAAGATAGTGTAATTATTCTCTAAAAGATATACATACTCTGCATGTTCTTTTGGAACGGCTGGTGTGTATACAATTAAAACTTCGTCTTTAGCATAAGAAGCTAAAATTATTTTGAGCGCTTCAACATTCTCATCAAAATGACATTTTATACCTTCACTTTGCATTTGATTGGTTAAATTGGTTGCAGTTTTATCATAACCAATAACCGTTTTTTTATAGTGGTTGAAGAATCGCGCCAGGGCACTCATACCAATGCCACCAACGCCAAGAAAATAATAGAGTTTATAGTTTAATATGTTCATTCTTTAAAGGGATTAATGATTGAAGATTAATGATTAAGGACAAACAGGTCTTTAATCATTCGTCATTTATCTTTTGTCATATTTTATAGTTTGCCAGCTTCAAAACTTCTTTTGCAATTATATTGGCAGAATTTAAAAAAGCCAGTTGTTTCATATTTGTTTTTAATGTCTTCTGTTCAGTTGTGTTATTTACTAATTGGATCGCACGATCAACCAACATTTTTGTTGCTTCTGTATCTTTTACCAAAATGGCGGCGTTCTTATTTACCAAAGCCATAGCATTTTTTGTTTGATGATCTTCTGCCGCTGTTGGCAATGGAACTAAAAGGCAAGGTTTTTGCACGATACACAATTCTGAAATTGCACCCGCTCCCGCTCTTGAAATAACTACATCCGCAAAAGCATATGCCAAGTCCATACGCGAAATAAAATCTACCGCTGTAATATTTTTATTTTCAAAACCTTTTGTTTGTTGTTTAGCAGTTTCAAAATAAATTTTACCGGTTTGCCAAACCAGTTGGATATCCTTATCTGCAAATTTTTGCAGACCGCCACCAATTGCTTCGTTAATGGCTTTCGCGCCTAAACTTCCGCCAACAACCAAAACTGTTCTTTTATTTGGATCTAATTTAAAAAACGAGAAAGCTTCGTTTCGTTTTTCATCTATGTTTGAAATATCTTGTCGGACTGGATTTCCCGTGAGCATTATTTTTTCTTTCGGAAAGAATTTTTCCATTCCTTCATAAGCCACACAGATCTTATTTACTTTTTTAGAGAGAATTTTATTGGTAATGCCCGCGTAAGAATTTTGTTCTTGTATCAAAGCCGGAATACCCTTACCTGTTGCCGCTCTTAATAATGGTCCACTGGCATAACCACCGGTGCCCACAACCACGTCAGGCCTAAAATCGTTCAATATTTTTCTTGTCTTTAATAAACTTTTAATAATCAGAAAAGGCAATTTAAAATTTGAAAGCGTGAATTTTCTTTGCAAACCTGCAATTGGAACGCCAATGATCTTATAACCTGAGGCCGGAACTTTTTCCATTTCCATTTTGCCTATGGCACCTACAAATAAAATTTCTGCAGTTGGAACTATTTTTTTTATTTCGTTCGCTATGGCAACTGCGGGAAAAATATGTCCGCCTGTACCACCCCCGCTCAATATGACCTTAAGCTGTTTCAAGTTTTTCTTCAGATTTGTCTTCTACACTTCTGCTTACGCTTAAAATTATTCCAATTGCTATCATGGTAAACCAAATAGAAGTTCCACCCATACTTATAAGTGGCAAAGGCTGTCCGGTTACAGGAAATAAATTTACCGCTACCGCCATATTTACCAATGCCTGAAACACCAGGCTAAAAGAAAGTCCAACCGCAACAAACGAACCGAAAGGTTTATCGTTATCACGTAAAATTTTTATACCTCTATATAAGAGTATCATATATAAGAACAATAAACCAAAACCGGTCAAAAGTCCATATTCTTCAATAATAATAGCATAAATAAAATCGGAAGATGCCTGCGGCAAAAATGCACGCTGCGTGCTATTACCCGGGCCCTTGCCAATAACACCGCCGGTAGCAATTGCAATTTTTGCCTGCTCGCTTTGGTAATTACTTTTTGTATCGCCACTTGAAAAACTTTCTATCCTTGTTTTCCAAGTTGTACCACGTCCACCGGGAATACTTTCCGGCAATAACATGATCCAGGTAAAAAGTAAGGCTGCCGCCAAAGTACAGATACCTAAGATCTTTAAAATTATTTTAATGTTAATGCCTCCAACAAACATTAAGATCAAACAATTAAAAAATAACAAAGCCGCTGTAGAAAAATTAGCGGGTAAAATTAAAACGCAAATTAAAACTATTGGAAGAAGCAAATGTTTTAAGACAGATTTAAAATCTACCAGCTCTTTTGCTTTGAGCGTTAAAACACGCGCCACATAGATCAGCAACATTAATTTTGCAATATCTGATGATTGAAAGGTTAAACCAAGACCGGGAACTTCTAACCAACGCGAAGCTTCACCGGCACTAACACCTTTCAATAATGTGTAAATTAAAAGAGGAACAGATAAAATAAAACCAATTTGTGCCACTTTTGAAAATATAGTGTATTTAATTTTATGGAACAGGTAAGCAATTCCAAACCCCAACGCAATAATTACAAAATGTTTAAATAAATAATATTCGGTATTGCCTTGCTTAAATTTATGCGCAAGTGTTACAACCGCACTGTAAACTACCAAAACAGATAGTAGCGACAATAAGAACATTATTGCCCAAATAACCTTGTCGCCTTTTAAATAGTTAAACAGTTTCATTTTTTATTTAATTTATATGATAATTCACATCAAAATTTCTGAAAATTTAAAGCGCATTATCCATTAACAAATGAGGATCATTTATTTTAGCAGAGGCTAATGTAAATTATTTGCAAACGGAAACTTTAAATCAGAAACCTGATCTGAAATTTTTATTACAAACCCTTTACTGCACGTTTAAATTGCATCCCTCTGTCTTCGTAGTTCTGAAACAGGTCAAAACTTGCGCAGGCAGGAGACAATAAAACCACGTCGCCTTTTTTACCGATCTTGTATGAAGCAGCAACTGCATCATTTGCATTGTCAGTTTCAACAATTAATTCTACGGCATCTTTAAATGCAGCAACAATTTTTTTGTTGTCTTTACCTAAGCAAACAATTGCTTTTACTTTTTCCTTTACAAGGTCGAACAACTCGTCGTAGTTGTTTCCTTTGTCTTGTCCGCCGCAGATCCAAACTACAGGTTTCTGCATGCTTTCAAGTGCATACCAAGTTGAGTTTACATTGGTTGCTTTTGAATCGTTTATAAATTCGATGCCATTGATAGTGGCAATAAATTCTAAACGGTGTTCGATGTTTTGAAAATCCTGTAAGGATTCCCTGATGATCTCTTTTCGCACATCAACGATGCGGGTGGCAAGCGATGCCGCCATGCTGTTGTAAACATTGTGTTTACCCTGGAGTGCTAGTTCTTCAATTGTCATAGTTAAGGGTTGTTGGTTTGGTTTATAATTAAGGGTTATTTGGTTTTCGGTTAAAAATGCGCCGGGGCCATCAATTGGTTTTTTGATACTGAATGGAACGAGCTCGGCTGCAAATTGATGCTCTTGCATATACGCCTGAATGGTTAGGTCATCTGCGCAATATACAAAAGCGTCTTTTTTACTTTGGTTTTGAGTAATTCTGAATTTTGATGCTACATAATTTTCAAATTTATAATCGTACCTGTCTAAATGATCTGGTGTAATATTTAAAAGCACGGCTATGTCGGCTTTAAAATCAAACATGCCATCCAGCTGGAAGCTGCTTAATTCTAAAACATAGTAGTCGAAATTCTCACGAGCTACCTGCAAGGCGAAACTTTTCCCTACGTTTCCCCCTAGACCAACGTTATAGCCTGCTTTTTTTAATATGTGATACGTTAACAAAGTTGTTGTTGTTTTACCGTTTGAACCGGTAATACATATTTTTTTTGCATTTGTATATCTTCCGGCAAACTCAATTTCTGATACTACGGGAATTTTTTTTGCCAATAATTTCTGAACCATTTCTGCTTTATCAGGAATACCCGGACTCTTGATCACCTCATGAGCGTTCAATATCTTTTCTTCAGTATGTATTCCTTCTTCAAACAAAATATTCTCTTCTATTAGTTGTTCTTTATACTTTTCTTTTATCAAAGACTTGTCACTTACAAAAACGTCGAAACCTTTTTGTTTAGCGAGTATTGCACTTCCTACTCCACTCTCTCCACTACCAAGTATCACAATGCGTTTACCCACCTATCTTAATTTCAGGGTTACGAATGTTAATACAGCCAACATAATTCCTATAATAAAAAACCGCATAACAATTTTCGATTCGTGGAAACCAACTTTTTGATAGTGATGATGAAGCGGTGCCATTTTAAATAAGCGATGTGTTTGTGCAAACTCCAGACCTTTTCGTTTTTTCTGATATTTGAAATAAACAACTTGTAGTATCACTGAAATATTTTCCACTAAAAAGACACCGCATAAGATCGGGATCAATAATTCTTTACGAATAGCAATGGCATACACAGCTATAATTCCACCAATTGCAAGGCTTCCTGTATCGCCCATAAATACTTGGGCAGGATATGAGTTGTACCACAAGAAACCAACGCAAGCGCCAATAAAAGCCGCCATAAATACCACAAGTTCCCCGGAGTTGGGTATGTACATGATGTTGAGATAATCAGCAAAAACGGTGTTTCCTGAAACATAAGCAAGAATACCTAACACCACACCAATGATCGCACTTGTGCCGGCAGCTAAACCATCAATACCATCTGTAATGTTTGCACCGTTTGAAACTGCCGTAACAACAAGTATTACCATTGGAATAAATATTATCCAGCCATACTTAGCACAGTCTGTACATAACCATGAAATAAAACTACCATAATCCAATTCGTTATTTTTAAAGAACGGTATTGTTGTTTTTAAAGTTTTAATTGGTGTTTCAGCATATTTTGGTGCACTCAATTTTTTCTCTGTATTAGTTGAAATAGTAGCGATGTCACTTGACGTTGAAGTAACACGTTCCTTAATTACAACATCAGGATGAAAATAAAATACGCAGCCAACAATTAGGCCGATGCCAATTTGTCCAACAATTTTAAATTTACCTTTTAAACCTTCTTTATTTTTTTTGAAAACCTTAATGTAATCATCTAAAAAGCCAATACCGCCTAACCACACCGTGGAAATAAGCATTAACACGATGTATACATTTAATACTTTTGCGAATAATAATGTTGGAATAATAATGGCAGCAATAATTATTAAACCACCCATGGTTGGTGTACCACTTTTTTGTGTTTGTCCTTCTAAACCCAATTCACGAATGGTTTCGCCAATTTGTTTTTTACGAATATAGTTAATGATGCGTTTACCAAAAATTAAAGAGATGATCAAAGATGTAATTAAAGCCAAAGCAGCTCGGAAGGAAATATACTGGAATACTCCTGCTCCCGGGAAATCGAACGCTCTATCTAAAAATTGAAAGAAATAATATAACATCTTATATGTCCAGTATTTTTATTGTTTCTCTAAAAATTTCAAAATCATCAAATGGTTGTTTCACACCATTTATTTCCTGATACTTTTCGTGCCCTTTACCGGCTATCAAAATAATATCGCCTGCATTACTTAAACTGCAAGCTGTTTTAATTGCTTCTTTTCTATCTGTTATCCTCAATGTTTTTTTCGCGTCAACCGGATTAACACCTTTTTGCATTTGATCTAATATTGCTTCAGGGTCTTCGCTACGCGGGTTATCTGAAGTAAGAATAACTTTATTACTATACTCGCAGGCAATTGCTGCCATTACCGGACGCTTCGCCGAATCTCTATCGCCGCCACAACCAACAAGAGTAATAACCTGCTCATTGCCTGTTCTAAGATCCTTAATAGTTTCTAAAACATTTTTTAACGCATCGGGTGTATGAGCATAATCTATAATACCAATAACTCCCTTGGGTGATTTGATATATTGAAAACGTCCTTCAACAGAATTAAGATTGCTTAATGCTGTTAATACATTTGTTTTATTTTGCTTTAATAATATTGCTGTCGCATAAACCGCCAATACATTATAGGCGTTAAATGTTCCTATCAGTTTTACCCACACCTCAACGTTATCAATATTCAATAATAAACCATTCAATTGGTTTTCGAGGATCTTACATTTAAAATCTGCTATGGTTTGCAAACTATAGGTATGCTTTTGTGCTTTTGTATTTTGAAGCATTACCATTCCATTGCGGTCGTCACGATTTACCAATGCAAATGCATTATTTGGCAGCTGATCAAAAAATCCTTTTTTAGCTTTTATATATTCGTCAAATGTTTTGTGATAATCCAAATGATCGTGTGTGATATTACTGAAAATTGCTCCACTAAAACTCAACCCGGTTATGCGGTGTTGTGCGACAGCATGAGAGCTCACTTCCATGAATACATATTCACAGCCCTGTGCATACATAGCCGTCAATAATTCATTTAGTGCTAAAGCATCAGGCGTTGTGTGTGTTGCAGGAATTACTGTATTATTTATTTTATTTTCTACCGTTGAAATTAATCCAACCGAATAACCTAATGACTTAAATAAATTAAATAATAAGGTAACGGTTGTTGTTTTGCCATTTGTGCCTGTAATACCAACCAGCTTTAATTTCTCTGAAGGATTATCAAAAAAGTTACATGCAATTATGCCTAATGCGTAAGAAGAGTCTGTTACTTTAACATAAGTTACGTTCTCGCTTTTAGTCGTAGGTAGCTCTTCGCAAACAATTGCGATGGCGCCACTTTCTATTGCTTTGGCAATAAACTCATGTCCATCAACCGCAGTTCCTTTTGTTGCAACAAATAAAGAATCCTTTTTAACTTTCCTCGAGTCAAATGTAACCGAAGAAATAGCCATGTGTGTAGAGCCGATTATTTCTTCGAGCCTTACTTTATATATGATATCGCTTAACAGTTTCATATTAACGTGAGTACTATTTTATTGCCTTTATTAAATTTTTGCCCCGCTTCAATACTTTGTTTTTGAACAGAGCCAAAACCTTGTAACTGAACATGCACGCCTTTATTCTCGAGTAAGAATAACGCATCCTTTGCAGAGAGGCCATGAAGGTCTGGCATAATGCCTTTCCTTAACTGGCTTTCAATATTATTTTCAGATAAAATTATTTTGGTTGAATCATTTGTATTTCGTTTCACAAAGTTTTCGTTTTCCACTCTGGAAGCAGGAAGAGAAAAACTTTTTGTGATAGAATTGATCTCATTACCTTTTGTTGTAATAACACTAGGCACTTTAGTGATCAGATCTTTTTTATCATTAATAGGTTGAATAAAATCCAAACTTCCTGAATAAACTTTTTCTGCGATCTCTTTAAATACCGGGCCGGCAACTGCGGCTGCATAATATACACCGTTGCTTGGAGAATTGATAACCACTATACAAGAGTATAAAGGATTCTCTGCCGGAAAATAACCTACAAAAGATGCTTGATAATTACGATCACCTACGTCACCATAAGCAGATTTACCTTTTACTTTTTTAGCGCCCGTTTTGGCAATTTGGGCTGTACCTGTTTTACCGCCAACTTTAAATGCGGTAATATTTAAAGTTTTACCCGAACCGTTTTGCACAACACCCTCCAATAATTTTTTTGCTTTTGTAATAGTTTCTTTTTTTACGATCTGCTCTTCTAATATTTCTGTGCCAAAAGTTTTCACAACAACACCGTTACGTTTAATTTCTTTTACGAAACGTGGTTTTACCATTTTGCCATCGTTAGCTACTGCATTGTAAAGCGTTAAGGTTTGTAATGGCGTAATTAAACTTTCGTAACCATAACTTAATTGTGGCAAAGTAACCCCCGACCAAAATTTAGTCTTCGTTTGCGGGATCATTCCTTTTCCTTCTCCGGGAATTGATAATCCTAATTTTTCGTTTAAGTGAAAAGAATTTAATTTATTCGCAAACTGTTGTGGGTTTTTAGAATAATACTTTGTAATTATCTTACTTACACCAACGTTAGAAGAAGTTTCAAATACACGCTGCACCGTCAACGTTGGCGATTCAGGCGCGTGCGAATCTTTCACTTTTTTGTCAAAGTACATACACTCACCATTACCTACAGCCACTTTTTCATCAAGACTTATATTATACTCATCAATTACTGCAAGCATAGAAGCCAATTTAAATGTTGAGCCTGGTTCAGTAGGATAACCAATTGCATAATTAAAACTCTCATTATAACTATTTGTATCCCTGGTACTTTTTGTAAGATTAACAATTGCTTTTATAGCGCCTGTTTTTACTTCCATTAAAATAGCACAACCATGTGACGCCTCATTTTTTATCAACGAGCGCATCAAAGCTTGTTGGGCAACGTCCTGAATATTTATGTCAATAGTTGTGTAAAGATCGCTTCCGTCTTTTGGCTCAACCTCGTTCTCATCGTTTATCGGACGCCACACGCCACCAGCAATTTGCTGCATTAAACGTTTTCCGCTGATACCACTTAAGATGCTGTCAAAAGCGCCTTCCAAACCAACCGGTTTAATGCCCGGTCTTGCCATACCAATAGTTCTGCCCGCAAGCATTTGAAAAGGGCGTTCGCGACGATTCGTTTGCAATGTTACCAAACCACCTTTTCTACCTTTTCTAAAAATTGGAAAGGTTTTTAATAATTGAAGATCTTTATACGACACGTTGCGTTGAAGTAAAACATAACGGTCGCTGTTCTTTCTTGCGTTGTTAAGAATCTTTAAATATTCCCGTTCACTCTTATCTCCAAATAAATTACTTAATAATAAAGAAAGCGAATCGCGGTTAGCTTTGTAAATTTTTTCAGTAATACCCGGCGCATTAATATCAACAGCTATCTCATAATAAGGCAATGAAGTAGCAAGTAAAGCGCCGTTAGCATCGAAGATATTTCCACGTACGGCTTCAACAGAATCTAACTTGGTTGTAAATGCTTCTGCTTTATCTCGCCATTGCTGCCCTTGCACAAATTGAATAATACAGATACGGTACAATATGCCAAGAGCGAACACACACATAAAAATGTATATGAGATAAGTGCGTGAAAGAATATTTTTTTTCTCGTTCAAAATTATTTACCTGCTTTATATAATTGTATGCTATCTACTTTAATTTTAATTGGGGGAACTACCGGTTCTTTTAATCCCAGTTTTTCTGCTGCTTTTGCAACCTCACTTTGTTTACTCGCAAACATAAGATCGCTTTTAGTAGAAATGTATTCAGACCTTAACTCCTTTAACTGATTTGAAATTTTATTTACTTCACGAATTTTATCATCAGCATAATAGCCGTTAGCGATATAGAGAATAGCAATGAATGCTAAAAAAATGATAAAAGGTAAATGCTTTAAAGTTTTATCGTTGGTAAGAAAGGTACCGCTGAAAACTGCTGAGAGGCCTTTACCCAGAACACCTTTTTTGCGAGGCTTAGAAGATTTTTCGGTCGTTTGGTCGGTCGTTTGATCGACAACAATTTCTTGCTCTATTTCTTCTTGTTCCTTTGTGGGTATTTCTCTGTACTTGTTGGCCACTATTATATTTATTATTCCGTGTTTTTTATTTCGTGTTTTAGTTTACTTTTTATTTCAGTTTTCCTCGTTTCTAAAACAAGAAACTCGGAACCCGAAATATTTAAATTTTTATTGCTACTCTTAATTTGGCGCTACGCGCTCTGGTATTGTTTTTAATTTCTTCTTCACTTGGTAAAATTGGTTTGGATGTTAAATTTTTGAAGATCTTTTTACTTGTTCCAAAAATCACATCCTTCTCTTCTACCCCATCTACATTGCCCGACCGTATTAAATTCTTTACCAACCTGTCTTCGAGACTGTGGTAAGAAATAACAACTAATCTTCCGTCACTTTCAAGAATCTCTACACATTGTGTGAGACATTCTTTTAATGCTTCCATCTCCTGGTTCACTTCTATTCGTAAAGCCTGAAAAACTTTTGCTAAAAATTTATGTTCTTCAAATTTTGGCGTGCAGGATGCGATGGCTTCTTTTAACTCATTTGTTGTTGCAATCTCTTTTTCTTCTCTCGCTGCGCAAATAACAAAGGCTAAACGGTTGGCGTTATGAATCTCTGCGTAGGTTTTAAAAATGTGAATGAGTTGCTTGTCAGAATATTCGTTCACAATTTTTTTTGCTGTTAATGTGTTTTGTTGATTCATGCGCATATCCAACTCTGAGTCGAAACGAATAGAGAAACCGCGTGATGCTTCATCGAATTGATGTGATGAAACACCAAGATCGCCAAGGATACCATCTACTTTATTAATGCCATACAATCTCAGGTAATTTTTCAGATGTCTGAAGTTGTGTGGTATCAATGTAAAACGTTTATCCTTTAAAGCATTTTTTTGCGCGTCCTCATCCTGGTCAAAAGCAAATAGTTTTCCTTTTTCGTTCAACTGTTTTAGGATATGAGCTGAATGTCCACCACCACCAAAGGTTAGGTCAACATACACTCCGTCGGGCTTAATGTTTAAATTATCAATACAGGCTTGTAAAAGAACGGGGTTGTGATAAGCATTACTACTCATCGTCACCATCATTAAAATTTATTCCTCCCAACACATCTTCAGCTAATTTTTCAATATTTATTTCCTGGTTCAGGAAGTCTTCGTATAATTTTTTATCCCACAACTCTATTACGTTATTACTTCCTAAAACTTTCAGATCTGTTTTTATTTCAGCATAATCTGTTAATGCTTTTGGTAATAATAAACGACCTGTATTATCTGCTTCGACATTTGTTGCACCACCGGTAAATCTTCTTACAAATACATCGTTGGCTTTTATCAACCGGTTGAGTTTGCTTAATTTTTTATTTAATCTTTCCCATTCTTTTAGTGGGTACAAAACCAAACATTTTTGGTGCAGGTTTCGGTTGATCACAAAGCCATTCTCAAAAAACGCCTCCAGCTGCTTCCTTAGGTCGACAGGAAACATGAAACGCCCTTTTGCGTCCACTTTACAATCGTATTCCCCTATCATACTGGCCATTAGTGATTTTATTAGATTGTAGCAAAAATAAGTATAAAACTTCCACTTTTTACCACTTTACACCATTTTTTACCACTATTGTTGAAAAAATGGCGGTTTTAAACAATGTTAATAAGCCTAATTATCAGTTAGTTAAAATACATTTTTGGCAGGAAACGCAGAATTGGCAAGGATTTAAAAAAGTGAGTTGGTAAAAAAGGTTGTTCATTTCTGAATAGGATCTGAACAGGTTATTAACAATTTAGGGATTTTGGTCGAAGGGCAAAAATAACCTTGACTTTTTGAAGGTCTTATCAAAAAAATTGACTGAAAATTAAATTTGAAATTACAGTTTGGTGATGTTAAAGAAGAGAAAAATGAACCTATTACTTAAATAAATCCATCTTTTTTAAAATAATCGATGATGGCATCGATGATGAGTTTATTTTGTTGCTTCGCGTCCAGGTGCGGTAAATTTTCTTTTAGTTTCCAGTGCGGCCAGCCGTCTTTATCTCTTCCCTCAAATTCATAAAATCCAAAGGGTTCTAATAAAGCGCAAATAGCAATGTGCATTACTTCCAACTTCTCATCCTTTTTATATTTTTTAAAAGGCTTGCTTAATTCCTGTAACCCGATGATAAATAAAATAGCATCATAATCCATTTCTCCATCAAAACGTTCTTTCAATTTTTCCTGGAGTCGCTCCCAATCACTCTTCATAGATACTAGTCGTTAGAGTTTAGTCGTTAGTCTCAGTGTCATCAGATTCCTCTTCATCAAATTCTCCTTCGTTCATATCAGGTAATAAAGTTCTTGATTTTATTTCTTCCTGCTGATGGTGATGGATAAAATCTAATAGGTCTTCTTTACCAACTTTTTTTTCTGAAGAAGTAATAAAACTATTTGGCAATTCATCCCACAACTTTAAAAGATCCTTCTCAATACTTTTAATATTTTTTGTAAGCTCTAGTTTAGAATTTTTATCCGTTTTGGTATAAATAATACTAAAGGGAATTTTATTTTCGCCACACCACAACATAAATTCACGATCTATCTGTTGCAATGGCAAACGGCTATCAATCAATACAAACAAGCAAACCAGCGTTTCACGCTTTTTACAATAATCGTAAATAATAGTTTCTAATTTAGCACGGTTACCTTTACTTGTTTTTGCAAAACCATATCCTGGTAAGTCAACTAAATACCAATTATCGTTTATTATAAAATGATTTATTAGTTGTGTTTTGCCGGGTGTGGCAGAAGTTTTTGCAAGTTTATTGTTATTGCAAAGCATATTTATTAACGAAGATTTACCAACGTTACTTCTTCCAATAAATGCAAACTCTGGTAAACTTGGTTTAGGGCATCCAAAAATACTGGAAGCGCTTTGTTTAAATATGGCTTTTTTTATGATCATTTTTATTTTAGTATTCCTTTCTCAACTAAATAAGAATGAAAATGTCTTTCTTTTTTACTTTGATAAACATCCGATATTTTTACTAGGATACCTGTCTCTTCCACATCGCCAAAGGTTGGATTAATGGCCGTTCCAAAACATTTCATGGTGCTGCTTAAGTTCATATATGCATTCACCAACGGCGGAATATTCTCGCCCAGGGCACGTACCAATTTGTTTAAATGTGCATGGCCGGCTTTGTAATCTAATTTCTTTAATTCGCTAATGAATTCCGACACATCTGTTTTAAATGTAATACCGTGAATTGGTGTTACTAATTTTTCAGGGTCAGGAAAATAATGCAACATAAATGATAGAATATAATCTCTTGCAGTTATATTAAAATCGGTGTACATAGTTACTTTACCGTAAAAATATTTTTGTGACGGATTATCAATTACCAAAGCACCTAAACCATCCCATAAATTATCTAAACTAAACAAACCTTTTCTAAATTGCTCGCTTGGCTGGTATAGTGGTTGAATAAAAGAACGTCCCAACTCAATCGTATAAGGTAAATACTCTTTGTAGAACTGCTCACTAAAATCAAAAAGTTCTGTAGTTGCCAATTGCACTTTGCTATTAATATATTCAGCATCCTTACATAAAATAAAGCGGTAGGCACCTACTATTTCTTTATCCTCGGGGTTCCAAACCAATAATTGCTGGTATGGGTGCGAACTGGTATCGTATTCATCAATATCTATTGCTTTACCAGTGCCGCCACCCGCGTGCCTAAAGGTAACTTCGCGCAACCTGCCAATTTCGCGCATAACGTTAGGCGAGTTGTGATGCGTTATTATATAAATTTCGTTATTGCCATTGTTGGTCTTGCGAACATACCGCTCTTTGGTCAATTCGGCCAACAGTGCTTCTTTACTAACTTGTTCAACAATTTTTTCCATAAGCTTAAGAGCCTGTTTAATATTTATTTGACGAACGTAAATATACAATTAAAATAGCCTTTTTTTAATTATCTTTAATGCATAATTCAAATGAACATCTTGGCTTTTTATAAAAATTTAACCTCTGTATTTTTATTGTGTCTGACCAACTCTTTTTTAGGGCAAAATAATTATGTGTTTAATTTTGCTAAAATAGACGAACAATGTTCGAAAGGAGCGGCAGGACTACAAATAGACACCATTAAAACTACCGATATGTTAACTATCGACTGGAGCAATGGACAAAGTGGTGTATTCTCTATAAACGATCTTGATAAAGGAGATTATTCGGTACATGTTATTATTAAAGCACAACCGGATACTGTTTTGCTAACAAAAGTAGATACCACGATTAAATTTAAGATCGAAAAAGTAGAATGTCCCGTTGTTGTATCTAATCAATTTACACCTAATGACGATAACTATAATGATCGTTTGCAAATTTATAATATAGATAAGTATCCTAAGTTTGCCTTTTATGTATATAATAAGTGGGGGCAGCAAGTGCATTCGCAAAAAGAAAATTATATTCCATGGGATGGAACATGGAATGGTATAAAGGTATTGGACGACACTTATTATTATGTTTTTTATTACGACGGCGGCGATAAGAATAAAATACTTAAAGGAGATATTACAATACTAAGATGAGGAGATTTATCTTATATATAATTTTATGTTTTTGTTCGGTGCAGATAAAAGCGCAACAGTTTCCTCAATACACCCAATTTATTTTTAATAAGATCGGCTACAATCCCGCCGCATCAGGTACATCCATTAACGCGCCATACGAACTTATTTTTGGAGCAAGAACGCAATGGATAGGCTTTTCAAATAATCCCAAATCAGGTTTTGTATCTTTTAATTATAATTTTGTTCCAAAACGCGGTTACACCAAATGGCATAATGTTGGTATCTATATTGACCAGGACCAGGCAGGTAATTTTGTGCATAATGATATTTGGTTATCCTACACCTTTCATTTATTGGTTACAAAAAAAACGATCATGTCGTTTGGATTATTTGCCGGCGTAAAACAATTTAAACTCACAAGAAATAATTTAGATAGAAATGATCCTGCGGTTGCAAATAGTAATGCATCTATTTGGGCTTATCCCGACCTGGTGCCCGGCATACGGATCACAAATAAAAAATTTTTTATGGATCTATGTTTACAACAGGCGTCTGTTTTTAAACAATCGGGTATTGGTGGACAAATAGGTTCACCATCAAGATTATTACCGCACTATAATTTTAGTATTGGTAAAAAATTTAAAATAAATGATTTTGATAAATTAATGATTGCCCTCAATGCACATAGTCCTATTACAGGTTTACCTTCATTGGAGTTGAATATAATGAATTACTACAACAAACGTTTTGCTATAGGTGCTAGCATACGAAGCAAGAATTTTGTTTGTGCTATAGTGCAGTTTAAAGTATTAGAGAATTTAAATGTTGGTTTGGCCTACGACCTTTCTATAAACAAGGTTTTTAGAGCCTCGCCTAATACTGCCGAGATCATGGTAAGCTTCTCGCCCTTATTTGGCGGGGAATTGACCGAAAAGGTAACCCGAAGGAATGTAGCTGATTGTACTTTTTAAGGTTGACCATATAAACCATTTCCCTTTTACTTTAATCCACTTAAAAAACAAAAGCTACCACATTTAAGTAGTTGGTTTTATATTCCCTGCCATAGCTCTAATTTTACATCAGGATCTACTTTGTATCAAGGAACGATATCGAAAAAAGATCAAACCTTTAAAAAACAAGACTATGAGCTACCTAATGAACAACCAGCAAAAAATAAACGAGATTATTTTTGCTAAGAGAAATAAAAATTATGGTGCATACGCAATTCGTTCTTCTTATGGCAGTACCATATTTAAATCATTATCTATAATGATATTCGGATTTGGAACATTTATGTCTATAGCCTATTATTATAGTAACAGGAATAACATGCCTGATCAAAATAACTCGCAATTGGTTATTCAGGATTCTTCGACTGTAACAATATTTAATCTTAAAAAAGATGAACCTGTAGAGAAAAAAACAGAAACTGAAACTAAAACAAAATCAGATCCTAAAACATCTGATGAAATTGCCAGAAGAATAACTGATTCTGCAATTGTTTCAACGAATTCGGTAAATATAGATCATACTCCTGTAACAACAGGAACCGGTTCTGTTGCTACAACCGAAGTTCCTAATACAGGTGGCGGGACAGGTACTTTAACAATAGCTGGCAATACAAACACCAATACTGTTGCTGAGCCATATTCTGTAGATACACCGCCTGAATTTGAAGGTGGCTTAAAAGCACTTTACCAATTTGTATCAAAAAATGTAAAGTACCCAGTTGTTGCTTCAGAATATGGCAAGCAAGGTTCGGTGTATGTAAAGTTTGTAGTAGATGAAAAAGGAAAAGTAGGCAATCTTACTTTATTAAATAACGCAGGTTACGGAATGGATGAAGAAGCTTTGCGCGTGGTTGGTATGATACCCAATTTTAAAAGTCCGGCTACTGTAAAAGGGCATCCGGTAAAGGTATATTATCAATTACCAATAAAATTTAAACTTAATTAGTTTAGGGTCTGGTTAAGGTGTGTTGTGAATATGTGTAAAAGGTCGGGACTGGTTTCCGGCCTTTTTTGTACTTTTATTTATACGAAATATATTTATGATTTAGTCCAAATATGCGAAGTAATTTTTCATTAAGACAATGAACAAAAATGTTTACGTAACCTTTGCTACGTAAACATTTTTTGAAGAATTATTAATGAAAAAGGACAAACAGATTGGATTAAATTTTATGTATATTTGGTATTCAATGGCCAGAAAAGAACGGAGTGTTCAGCTACAACAAAAATTAATAGAGAACGCGAGCATCGAATTAAAAGATAAGGAAAGAAAACGCCATCTCTATAATTATTTTTATAAGCGAAGTAAGTTCTTTAAATTTTCGGTGTACCTGCGCATTACAACCATTGTGTTTGGTCTTTATATCGTATATTTTAATAAACTAGTAATAACATCGGTCGCTCAGGAAGTTGTTTCTGTATACGATGTTGAAGAAACACATTTTACCAAAAGATCCGATTCGCGCGACCATAAAAGTATTTATCTTACCACAACCCAAAACAATAAATACACTATTGACCTTTTAAAATCTAAGCCGGATGAATTTGCGGTTGGTGACAAGCTCTTTATCTCAAAAAATGTGTTCGGAAAAAAGACCTATGTACAAAAGGTAGGTGGCGAAACACTTAATATATTGGTAGAGCTAGCGCGCTGCAATAATTATTTAATTTTTGTTATTGGTTTTACCCTACTCTCTTTTATGTTAAAAGATGGCTTTGATTTTTTCAGCAAAGTTATTATGTATTCCGTTTTGTTCTTCGATCTTGTAGGCATAGTTTTTTATTTTTTATCCTAAGCTTTCGTATTCTAAAAAAATAAAAACCCGTTCCAAATAATTGGAACGGGTTTTATGTATAGTATGAGATTGCTTCGCTATCTCCCGATAGCTATCGGGACGCAATGACGTTATTACCCCAACAACTGTTTTACCAAAACAGAAACCATTTTATTATCTGCTTTACCGGCCAATGCTTTTGAAGCAGCGCCCATTACCTTGCCCATATCACCAGGACCAGTAGCTCCAACCGAAGCGATAATTTTTACCAGTTCTGCTTTCACTTCTTCTTCGCTCATTTGTTTTGGCAAATAGGCTTCCATTACCGCTGCTTGCGATAACTCAACTTCTTCAAGATCGGGACGGTTCTGGCTTTTATAGATCTCTGCAGATTCTTTACGTTTTTTTACTTCTTTTTGTAATGCTTTATTAACGCTATCATCCGTTAAACCTTCAGGCGACGTTTTTAATAATAATATAACCGATTTTATACCGCGCAATGCTTCCAACTTTTTTGCATCCTTAGCCAGCATTGCTGTTTTTATTTCGCCGTTTATTTTTTCTTCAATATTCATATTCGCTCTGTTTTAATTTATATACAAAAATAAAAAAATTAACTACATGCGGAACCAAAAGATTTAACCACATAGACACATAGGATTATTTCTATGTTTACTATGTGGTTTAAATTGTATTAAACAAAAAAAGCCACCCGATATGAGTGGCTTTTCTTAAAAAAATTTATTATTAGTGACTAACAGTAATTTTACCAGTTTTTAAAGTTTGGTTAGCGTTACCAATTACACTGTACATGTATAAACCTGTTGTGTAAGCAGAAACATCTAACGTTAATTTACCTTCAGTTAAATTTTGTTTCGCAACTAATTTACCTGTTACATCATAAACTGCTACTTGTTTTGCTTCAGTATTTTCTGTAGCAAAATTTACAGTAGTGCTTGATGGGTTAGGGAAAACAACTAAGTTAAATGAAGTTGTGCTTGCCTCTTTAATACCTGTAGCCAATGGTTTGTGACGCATAACTACTGTTTGAGTTGAAGTTCCGGCTAAAGACACAATAGTTGAAGTTGAAATTGAAAATAATGCCTCTTTTGTACCTACATTATAGTAATCCCAATTTTTTTGAGTAACAACACCTGTACCTAAAGGTATAGTAAAATTAATTGTTTGAGATGTAACTACACGAATAGCGTTCGAAAAAAAACCTGAAGGTATTACTAAAGTACCAGTTCCATCAGCAAGGGTAGAACTGTTGCCAGTAAAGGTTCCTGTTTGCGATAAAGCTGGAATTGTGATAGTTCCAGCTGTAGTAGAAGCACTAGTAGTATTTAAACTCATTGGGTAAGAAGCAGAAACTGCTGGTGAAGAATAGATCAATGTTGCTGCAAGAGCTCCTGCGGTGATGTTACCACCCCAATAATTTAAACTGGTTGCGCTAGATTTATAATATGATAAGTTGCTTGCAGCCGAGCCAACTTGTACACCCGGAATTGGGTAAGAAGCATTAGCATTTGTTACTGCGGTATAGTTATTTACAACAGAGCTATGTGTAACAATAGTACTGTAGTTCCATAATATACCAGCACCTGAAGCACCGGCAGTAATACCTGTAGAATCACATTGGTAGGTTGAATACATATCTCCGTTTGCAGGAGAATGGTTTGGATCGGTTAAAGTTTGAGCGTTTAACGATAGACCCGCTAAAGCTGTAAAGATTGATAAATAAATTTTTTTCATGTTTTTTTGTTTTAGTATTTCACCAAAAATAGAAAAAAAAACAAGTCCTTTTTAACTTTTTTGGGGTAAGTAGCTAAAATGGAGGCGTTTTAACAAAGTATATGGGGTTTAAACCGGGGAATCAAATATTTAAACCACATAGACACATAGGAATTTCATAGAATACGGATTTCAATTAAAAAAAGAGAAACATAGAATTTTTCTTCGCTGAGCGAAGAAAGCCATGTGAAATTGGCTGTTGGTGGTGTGTTTTTTCTTTTCTATGTTTCCTATGTGGTTTAAAATACAAAACAAAAAAGCCACCCTTTTTTGGGATGGCTTTTAGTTTTTTAAACCGTCAGTTCGAGTGATTTTTTGCTTTGTCTCTTGCGAAAAATTTAATGGAGAACGCTTCTCGATACATCCTTTGCTTTCAAAAAGGCTTACTAGAAGTGACAAAATTTTTATTAGTGACTAACCGTTACTTTTCCTGTTCTTAAAGTTTGGTTTGCGCTACCAATAACTGAATATGTATACAAACCGTTATTGTAAGCAGAAACATTTAGTTTTAATTTACCTTCATTGATGGTTAGCGAGTCAACTAATTTACCGTTGATATCATAAATTAAAACAAGTTTTGCCTCTTTACTTTCAGTAGTAAAATTTATTGTTGTACTTGATGGGTTAGGGAAAACAACCAGATCAATTACATTTTGTTTATTTTCTTTAAGGCCAACTGTTGAAGGATTGCTTCTTGTAACAATAGTTTGGCTAGATGTTCCTGCAATTGGGGCAGCTATAGTTGCTGTTGAAATGGTAAATAAAGAATTTCTTGTTCCTACATTATAATAATCCCAATTTTTTTGAATAACTGAACCTGAACCTAGTTGAACAGTAAAGTTAATTGTCTGCGTTGTTACGACACGTATAACATTAGTAAATGTTCCATTTGGCAAGGTTAAAGTACCTGTACCATCTGCAAGTGTTCCACTATTTCCGCTAAATGTTCCTGTTTGAGATAATGCAGGAATACTAACGCTTCCTCCGGTTACAGAAGAACTAGTAGTGTTTAAGGCCATAGGATACGCAGCGGCAACAGCAGCGCTGGTATAAAGAAATGCGCATGAAATTCCATTCACTGAAATATTTCCGCCCCAGTATTTTAGATCAGCAGTAGTTGAAGTGTAGTATGATTCGTTACTTGCAGACGAAGACACTTTAACACCCGGAATTGGATAAGATGAATTTGCATTTGTAGCTACAGAATAATTATTTACAACAGAGCTGTGAGTTACAATTGTTCCAAAATTCCACGATGCACCTGCACCAGATGCACCAGGGCTTATAGCAAGTGAATCACATTGATAAGTTGGATACAGATCGCCATTTATTGGCGCATGATTAGCTTGCGTTAACTGCGCATTAGCAACAAAACCTGCTAATGATAAAAGTGATAAATAGATTTTTTTCATGAGAATAGTATTATTTGTTTTACCAAAAATATTAAAAAAAACAAGACGATTTGAGGAATTTCGCCTAAAAAATACAT
Organism: Heterotrichella gracilis; assembly: GCA_032358255.1. NCBI lineage: Eukaryota > Xanthophyceae > Tribonematales > Xanthonemataceae > Heterotrichella > Heterotrichella gracilis. Next base: position 365,350 of record JAULBX010000002.1, read on the forward strand.
TTACTTTAACAATAAAGAGCTGTCGCCGTAGCTTAAGAACCTGAAATCATGCTCTAAGGCATAGTTATAAATGTTTTTCCAGTTATTTCCTACAACGCAACTTATTAATAACAACAAGGTACTTTGTGGCTGATGGAAATTAGTGATGATGCCATCCGCTACTTTTAATTTATAGGGCGGGGCTAATAATATGGATGTTTTACAACTTAATTGATCTAACTTATTTTTTTCTAACCATTGCAATAACGCAGTTAAACTTTCTGTACTTGTTAGTTCTTTTTGAGAAAAGTCATAAGGAAACCACTGCCCTATCTCCAGTTCTGCGGGTTTTATTTCGGGGTCATAAAATACCTTTAAACCTATCCAGTAAAGCGATTCGAGTGTACGCAGTGAGGTTGTGCCAACAGCTATCTTTTTTTTATCTCCACTTTTTATTAGTTCTGTAATTGTTGTTTTGCTTACATCTATCCACTCGGCATGCATATCGTGTCCAGCCAAAGTGATTGCTTTTACAGGCTTAAAAGTGCCAGCACCAACATGCAGCGTAACGTATAAAGATGTAATATTTTTTTGCTTTAATTTTTCGTTTACTTCGTTTGTAAAATGTAAGCCCGCTGTGGGTGCAGCAACAGATCCGTTCTTTTCGGCATAAATAGTCTGGTATCGTGTGGCATCCATGCTCTCACTCTTGCGTTTCAAATAAGGCGGAATGGGCATGGCTCCTGCCTTTTCGAGCACCTCTGCAAAACTTAATCCTGCAGGTTCCCAGCAAAATTCTACTACCACATCTTCATTTCTTTTTTCAATTAATTTTACTTTTAACGTCATTTCATTTATTCGTAAAACCAATTCTTCTTCGCGCCACTTTTTTAAATTGCCAACCAAACATTTCCATTTTACATTTTGTGTACTTAACATGGCCTGCGTAATATCAAGATCTTTCTGATATGGCTCTAAACAAAATACCTCAATGGCCTGCGTTTTCTCATTCAAAAAATTTAATCTTGCCTGAACAACCCGTGTATTATTAAATATTAAAACACTTTCTTCTTCTAGATGATCGGCAATATTTTTAAATACAGTTTCACTTATTTCCCCATTCTTATAAAGCAATAATTTAGAGGCATCCCTGTTCTGTAAAGGATAATTGGCAATTTTTTCCTGCGGCAGATCGTAGGTATAATCTGTTATAGCAATTAAAGAAGGATGGGAACTCATTTTAAAACAAAGAATTATTTTATGTTCATCAGGCGAATAACCTTTTCAATATCCTCAGGGGTGTCTACACAATGACTGTCAAAAGAAGTCTCAACACATTTTACTTTATAGCCATGTTCTAACCAACGCAATTGTTCTAACGATTCTGCCAGCTCTAAAGCCGAAGGTTTAAGCTGCGTTATTTTTTCAAGTACGTCTGTACGGTATGCGTACATGCCTACATGCCTGTAATAATTGTAATGTTTGTGCCATTCTTTTTCATCAACGCCTTTTATGAAAGGAATAACATTGCGACTAAAATACAAAGCCTCGTTATTTGAATTTAAAATTATTTTTACTTCGCCTTTATCAAACAAAACCGCATGATCGTTGCATTTTATCATTTGTGTGGCAATTTCTACTTCTTTATTACAGGCTTCTGCTAAAGAGTTTATTTGCGCGGGATCTAAAAAAGGTTCATCGCCCTGGATATTTAAAACATGGTCAAATTTTTGCCCATTTAGTTTATAGGCCTCAAAGCACCTGTCGGTACCACTTGGATGATCCGCTTTAGTAATTACCACCTTTGCCCCAAAAGCTTCACAATGTTTGGCAATGCGCTCATCATCAGTGGCAATAAGTATCTGACCCAACAAATTTGCCTTGCAGGCCTGTTCGTAAACGCGTTGTATCATCGACTTACCCTTTATTTCTACCAGGGGTTTCCCGGGAAACCTGGTTGAGGCAAAACGGGCAGGTATAATTCCAATTATTGACATTTTAGTAATTATTAAAGCAATTCCCAAAAATAACTAAAAACTATTAGCTATTTTTATTGTTCTTAAAGTGTGAACATTAAAGTTATCATATCTCTCTTCTCGGCCTTCCTAATTGGTTTTTCTTTTAGGGAACCCTCCGATATTACTCCCACTAAGATCCTTCATCAAATGTACGATTCCATTAAAAATGTAAAAACCATGCGCACCAAAGTGGCTGCATTGGAGCGTATTGATAAAAAATTCTCCTCTGCCAATTCAGAATACATGTTACAAACAAATCCCCGCAAGGTATATTTTGTTAACCGCTCAAAAAAACTGGAAGTTCTTTACAACACCGAATTATATGGTCGCAAAGCATTGGTAAAGCCAAATGTCTTTCCTTACATGACCATCAGCCTGGATCCAACGGGTAATATCATGCGTAAGAACCAGCATTATTCTATCCACGAATTAGGTTATTCCTTCATAGGCACCTCAATTGCGTTAACCTTAAGCAAAGACAAAGATGGTTTAAAGAATTTTACCTATCACGGTAAATCGCACAAAAATGGTTACACCTGTTACATGTTGGAGTATGAGAATAAAAATTATTCTTACGTAGATTACAAAGTTGGCGAAAAAGAAACCGTTGGTGTTGTTGCTTCTAAATTATGTGTGAACGAATATTTGTTACGCGACAATAACGACCTTTTAAATGATTTTGGTTATTTAAAAAAAGGAAAGATCTTAAAAGTGCCGACCTTATATTGTAAAAAAGCCGTTTTATTTATTGACGAAAAAATGATGCTTCCGGTTTCGATCAGCTTGTATGATGATGCTGGATTATTTGAAAGTTACGAATACTCTGCAATAGAAATTAATAAACCTTTTAAAGAGGCTGACTTTAACCGCAACAATAAAAATTACGGTTTCTAAAGTTCTTTCATCAAAACATTATAAAGCGCTATCATTCCTTCAACATCTTTTTTATGCACTTTCTCGTCGGGTGTATGTACATTCTCTTCTGCTGCACCAATAAAACACCAGTCCCAGGGATACTCGGCCATTTGCAATTCTTTGGCATCACTGCCGCCACTTCCTTCAACCTCTAATTGAAAAGCGCATTTATTTTTTCGGGCAATAGAAATAATTTTATTAATGTAACTTCTGCGTGGCACTAAACTATCGCGCATACTAATTACCGGGCCTTTTGCATAACTCACGCCATCAGAGATCCAGGAAATATCGGAGATCAAACCTTGCGAGATCTTATATTTTTCCTGCAAATATCTTTGTAAATAAGCAACACTCCCGCCACCATGTTCTTCGTAAGTGCTAAATACAATTGCGCCATCTTTTAAAGTAGCTGCCACTTGTAAGGCGCTATAAACCCCCAAACGGTTATCCATATAACAACACTGAATGTGATCTTTATCTTCGCGCCAGTTGGGTTTAAACGTTAATTCGGTACCGGTTTCAAAATCTCTTTTTCCTTTGTAAGATAATTCGCGCATGCCGCTTTTTTTATCATCCGTTACTTTCAATTCAACCTCCTGCAAACCTTTACTATCAGATCCTATTAATTTAAATCCGCTTTTGGTAACTGGTCCGCCAATTTTTACCAGTTGTTTACCATAACGCACTGTAAAACCAATACTATCCATATGTGCAAAAATGGCAGTGCGTGGTTTTCCAAAAATTAAGATAATATTATCCTGGAAACCATCGCCATAAATAACTTTTGGTTTCTGTTTCCACTTTTTTGAATTTTCTTTTATATAATTTAAAATGAACATTTTCATGCCAACCTCGTTACCGCTTGGGGCGTGCATATGACACATATCTTTAAGGAGAGTATATTCTGAGTTGGTTTTTGCTTTTTTCATAAGGCGTACTAAATTGTTTTTAAATAACTGAGTTTTGAGGTATAAAGTTCCGTAAAATCTTTTTCTAGTTGTAGTGAATTTTGTTTTTTTATTTGAAAAATGATCGCATTATTTGTTTCGTATGTGTGCGAAATTATTTTTGCGTTATTCTCTTTTAAAATTCGCATTACCAAGTTAATACTTTCTTCATTAAAATCAACTTTATATTCAAATAAAATAAAACGTTCGTCTATTTCTGCGGCAGCAATTACCTCCGCAGCCGCCTGTTTATAGGCACTTATCAATCCGCCTACGCCCAAAAGCTTACCACCAAAATAACGCACTACCACTATCAAAACATTACTAAGGTCTTTTGCCTGTATCTGCCCTAAAATAGGTTTTCCGGCAGTATTATTAGGTTCACCGTCATCGTTTGCTCTAAAAGCAGCTTTATCTGCTCCAAGTCGCCAGGCATAACAATGATGATTTGCCGTAGGATGTTCTTTTTTTAAATGGCTTAAATGTTCTTTTATTTCCGCTTCGCTGCTAACCGGAAAAATATAGGCGATGAATTTTGAACCGCGATCTTTAATGATAGCCTGTTGCGCCGTTTTTATCGTGAGATATGAATCTGAAAAAAGCATTACAAGGCGATCAATAAAATGGATATAATAGCCAAAATAATTCCGGCAAGATTTAGCGGTGATAATTTTTCTTTAAACACCAGCCAACCTAAGAAAGCTGACAGTGCTACATTAGAAAGATTTAGTACCGGGAACAGTTGCGCACTTTGAAAAACATGTGCATCGAGCGATTTAAAAATAAAATAAATGCTGAAGTAGTTTGGTACTCCCAGAATAATTCCCCCTACTATATTTTTTGGCGCAAATACTTCTTTGATAGTCAAGGATTTTTTTATACTAACATTGTAAATTAAAATAAAGCCACCAACAATAAACGCAGTTAGAAATGTGCAGATAGAAAATAAAGCGCTCTCATCCTTGCTTTTTATATAAAATTCGTTGCTGGCATTTATCGTAATATCAATAAGCCCACTGCCAACAAAAACCAGAATAGGCAACCAAATTAAACCGGCATTTACGGATCTTTTGGTTGAGGAGTAGGTTGAAAGATAAACCGCAACCAGAGCCGAAACTATACCTACAATCTTAAGAACGGACAAGTGCTGATCCAGGAAAATAACTGAGAACAAGACAGGCATTACCACACTCATTTTATTAGCGACCGATGCTGTGGAAATGCTTATTTTTTGAGCCGTTTGAGCAATTAAATAAAATATTGAAATAAACAGCGCACCAAGAGGTATGCAGATAAAGATCCATTCTGAACTAAAAATGGCTTTAATACTAAAATTTGAATTTAGAAAAAATATCCCTGTAAGTCCCGCGGTTATGTAGTTATATACAAGAGCTACCAGCGAATTAACGCCATATTTTTGAAATGCCTTAAGAACTAGTAAAAGCAGAACACTGATCGTTATTGTGAGGACAATATAAAGCATTAAACCGGTAACAAATTTATGATATAAAATTAAAACAGACCCTTATTGTAGAATATATTTTTATATTTTTGATGTATGAACAAACACTATGCTTTTTTCGCACTGCTTTTATGCTTTTTGGTAAAAACCGGTTTTTCGCAAAACATTTACTATAAAAACATAAACGATTCTATTTTGCCAAATTTTAAAGACACTGCTAATAAAATAATAATTGCAAATGGTGACTCAACATTCAACCTAAAAAATAAATTTGCTTACGTTCAGCGTTTTTTTCCGAAAATAGAATTTCAGAACATTAAAATTAAATTCAAAAAGTCGCAAAAGATCGTGAAGGTAAAACCAACCTTCGGTTCTATTTTTAAAGCGCCTAAACAACGTACTTATAAGATCTGGTACAGTAATCTTAGTGAAACAACTTTAGATAGTGTTCTGCTTAACAACCTTTCACTTAATTCTCAAATAGGATTAATAGCCGTTCAGATGAGCAGAATAGAAGATTTTAGAACGGGTGGCTTTTTTGATTTTGTTGCCTGGCATTTTAAACAACTTTCTACCAAAGCAAAAAATAAAATTAATTATGATGATGAATTGCGTGCTATTGAAGCAGGACTTGGTTATCAACTGTTAACGTTAAGCAAAGAAAATGAAGAAAAATTAAAGATCGAGAAGTGGAAAAATGTAAAAGGCTACGGGCACTATCTTAAACACAACAAGAACCGCTCAATGAGCGCTGAGATCATTGCTAACTTTGTAAACGATCAACCTATTTATCACGCTCAGCAATATAAATAGTTTTTAATTCTTTAAATAATTAAAGTCTGTGTATAAGAGTTTGCGTTATAGTTTATTTTTTATCTTCATGAACAGTATTTGTTCATTTTTTGCGCAACAAAATAATGAGCAATTCAATAAGTCGCTCGATTCACTTGAAACTATCTTAAAAACATCTCCGCAAGATACCAACCGGGTTAAAATATTGGTGCGTATTGCCAGTCGTAATAAAAATATTGATCCCGAAAAAACGTTGCGCTATTCAAAAGAAGCATTGGCGCTTTCGAAAAAGCTAAAATTCATTAACGGCATTTTCAGAAGCTTTGAGGTCATGTCAAGCGGTATTCGTGCCGCCAATCTTCAGAAAGAATTTTTAACTGATCTTGACCAATGGGAAAGAACAGCTGATTCTGTTGGAGATCTTCATCAAAAAGCAAAAAGTTATAATTTTCGCGGCACCATGTTGATGGACCTCGGAAATTATTCAAAGTCTGCCGAATATTATTTTAAAGCTTTAGCTATTGATGAAAAATCAGGAAATAAATATTCTATTGCTTCTGATTATGGTAATCTTGCGTTGGTTTATGAATCTATGAAAAAATATCAGCTTGCCTTAGATTATGTAACTAAAGCCATGGCAATTGACAAGGAAATTGGCGATATGAAAGGCTATATGAACGGAATAGGAAACTTAAGTAATATTTATTCATATATGGGCGACAATAAAAAAGCTTTGGCTTATGCACTGGATTTTTTAAAGGCCGCCGAAGCAGAGCAAAACAAAACACTTATTGCCGGCGCGCTTTGCAATATTGGAAGCCTTTATGATGTGTTGGGAGAAAATGATAAGGCTATTGAATATTATCAAAGAGCTATACCAATGGGTGAAGAGCTTGGTAATGATGAAATAATTATTGCCAATGGCATTAACCTGGGTAATTTATACCTTGATAACGGGCAGTATAACGAATCGATAACTACACTAAAACCAATATTAAAAAAAGTTGAAGAAGCAGATATAAAATTTGGGATGAGTGAATGTTACCATATACTTGCCGCTGCTTACCATGGGAAAAAAGATTTTGAAACTGCATACGATTACCTTGACAAGTACAACGCAATAAAGGATACTTTATTAAATTCTGAAAATTCAAGGCAGGTAAATGAAATGTCGGCCAGGTACGAAAAAGACAAGCAGGAGTTAAAGATCAACTCGCTTGAAAAAGAAAAAGAACTTTCTAAACAGGTGATCGAAAAACAAAATAATTTTCGTAATGTTTTAATAATTGTGGTTGTATTAATAGTTGTTTTGGCCATTGTGTTGTTCAGGGCTTTTATCACCAAACAAAAAGCCAACAAGCTTTTAGAATTAAGTAATGCCGAGATACAGCATCAAAAAGACATTATTGAAGAAAAGAACAAAAGTATTACCGATAGTATTTTTTACGCTAAACGCATTCAAACAACCTTAATGCCCTCAGAAAAATACATTAGCAAAAGCCTTGAAAAACTGAATAAAAAAGATAAAGTATAAGTACTGAACTTTTATCCAACTTGATTGTTAAACTTAAAAATAACGTTTATGTTTAAAATGATCTTTTTCACTGCATTCACACTTCTTTCTTTTATCTCCTATTCGCAAGCCTTGCAAGGACCGGATAATGTTTTTATTGGCACTATTAAAAAAGACGGCACCGTTTTGGATGAAGTCAATAAGGTAGTTGGTAAATTTAAAACTGATGGCACCGTACTTGGTAAAAATTCCACCGTTATTGGCTTTATAGCGCCCGACGGGCATATTGAAAATGAAGCGCATAAATTAGTTGGTACCATTAAAGAAGACAATAATATTTATGATGCCGAAAAGAAATTGATCGGTAAAATATTACCTGATGGCACTGTACAAAATCAAAATGGTGAAGTAATTGGTTATGCAAAAGAAATTTTAGCAAGATGGGCCGCCGCATACTTTTTCTTTTTATTTTAGAGTAAGCAAATTACTCTTATGAAAAATCTATTACTGCTACTCGGCATCTTTTTTTCAAATTCATTCTTCTCGCAAGCGCCAAACGGTTTTGATCTTATTGCATGTAGCAGCAGTGATGGCATTACCTGGACAAATAATAATTTATTCCAGGATTCAGCAGGTGTGCCAAGTATTACACAACATTCAACAGGAACAATCTATTGCGCTTTTCAATGGTTTCCGGCCCCAGCTTCACCAACTAACACGGCATTTGATAAAGTGGCGGTTAAAAAATCCACAGATGGTGGATTAAGCTGGGGAAGTCCAACTTTAGCTGTGTTTAATGGCCTTCCTCCAACTTTTAAAAAGCCTTTCGATCCAACATTAGTTATTGCAGATAACGGACAGATAAGAATGTATTTTTCATCTTCTAAAACAAACACACTAACCATGTTGGATTCAACCTACCATTGTTATTCGGCAATATCAAGCGACGGTGTAAACTATACATGGGAGCCCGGCGTTAGAGTTGCCGTTGCAGATTCGATCACGATCGATCCGGCTGCCATCAAGATCGGCAGCACCTGGCATTACACTGCTCCCAGGGCATTTCCAGCGGCAGGTGCATTTCATCATCTGTCGAATGACGGATTAGCTTTTACAAGAACAACTACCATTGCTTCAAACGCTAACCATAATTTTACCGGTAACCTTATGTCTGACATTCCCGGCGGCGGATCAACCTATCGTTTTTACGGAACGCCTTCTCCACAAAGCGGTGCTATCTGGTTTAAAAGTACTATTGATGGTATTAGCTGGAACCCGGCGTTTACAAATTGCGCAGGTCCCATTACAACAAATGGTGTACAGGCAGACCCCGCGGTTATTAAATTAGGTGCAACAAATTACCTCATGATATATGTGAGTAAATATTCTAATGTTATGGGTTTAAATAAAAACAAAAAAGACAACTCAACTTTTACAATTTATCCTAATCCGTTAAAGGACCAGATACATCTTACGTTAAATAGTAATAGTACCATTGAAGAAATAAACATTTATGATACTGAAAGTAAATTAGTTTTTCATTCAACAGAAAACACATCTTTATTTAAACATAATTTAAATAAAGGCGTTTATGTTATTGAGGTCAAAACAAAAAACACAAGCGAAACAAAGAAAATAATTATTGACTAATAAATTGCTGCATAAAAAAAACCGGTGTATCATACCGGTTTTCTTGTTTTACTCTTCAATAATTATTTTTTTCATTTCAATAGCATTTCCAAAATCGATCTTCAAAAAATACACGCCGCGCTTCAAACCGAGCGTTACTTGTTTGTGTGAGGCATTAATTTTTTCGCTATAAACAATTTGCCCCATTGCGTTAAATACCTCAATAGCTGCAATTTCTGCGTCGCATTTAATTTCAAAATTATTTTTAGATGGATTCGGAAAAACATCCAACTCATACGTTTTGGAGTTTTGTTTTATTCCAACATTTCCATTAAAACAGGTTAAATAATAATTTAAGACAGAATCAATATAAGCCGGTACCGTGTGAAACCCATCATGGCCCTGCGGAGAGGGTCCTTGTATATACAACCCAACCGATCCGCCGTTTGCAATCACCCAATTCTTAGCCATGTTCATGCCCTGACAACCGGATTGCCCTTTATCGGGATCGTCCGCGCCGCAGTACATTGCCCATTGTTTTCCGCTGTAAAACGAATGACCGTATGACCCTGCGTTTATGGATGAATAAAGAGGGTATGCCGAATCGGGCTTTCCTGCATTAGATAGAACTGTGCAGAAATAATTCTTACCTCCTGGTTGTACGTCTTTAAAAGCAACAGCGTATGAACGCGCCGAGCCTCTGCTAAATCCGTGATACATAGCTTTATTAGATGGATATTTAATACGCTTTAATGCCGTATCAATATATGTGTACAATGTATTATCATCAAAATAATCGTTTGGCGAAACAGATGCTGCGCCCCTATACCATTGTAAGGCAATTATACCTACACCTTTTGCCATTGCTTTTTGATGCCAGTTAAAAAATTCAACAAAAGCCCGCCCATTCGAACCGTGCAAAGTTACAAGCATTGGTGTCAGCGAAGGAGTTGCTCCAACAGGGAGCCATTTTAAATAAAAAGAATTTCCATCAGCCGTTGCTAAAACCTGCACGCCATTATTGATAGCATATTGCCCCTGCATAACGTCTGCATTATAACACTCGTTATACAAAGCCTGTGCTACCGGCGGCAGGCTTTGAGCATTAACTTTTAGTAAGGAAATAATGCCGGCTAAAAATAAAATACATCTTTTCATATTTATTCAATAATTATTTTTTTCATTTCACTAGCAATTCCAAAATCGATCTTCAAAAAATACACGCCGCTCTTCAAACCAGGCGTTATTTGTTTCTGTGAAGCATTAATTTTTTCGCTGTAAACAGGTTGCCCCATGGTATTAAAGATCACAACATCTACAATTTCTGCTTCACCTTTAATTTCAAAACTACCTTTGCTTGGATTTGGAAAAACATCCAGCTTATTTTTTTTAGTATTTTCTTTAATACCAACGTTGCCTGTAAAACATGGCAAATAATAATTTAATGCGGAATCTATATAAGCCGGCGTTTGGTGAAAACCGCCGTGACCCAAGTTCGGATCTGAAATGTAAAGACCAACGTTTCCACCATTTAATTGCACCCAATTCTTAGCATTGTTCATTGCCCAACAGGCGGTTTGAACTCCGGGATCAAGACCTCCACAAAACATAGCCCAGCGTTTACCATTATATATCGAATGGCCATAAACCCCTGAATTGATCTGCGCATACAAGGTATAAACTGAATCGGGCTTTCCTGAATTAGACAAGATCGTACAAAAATAATTTTTTCCTATAGATGGTCGCGTGTCGTAAAACGCAATGGCGTAGGACCTTGCAGAACCCCTGCTAAAACCATGGAAAAATGCTTTATTAGAAGGATATTTTATTCTTTTTAAAGCTGTATCGATGTATCTGTAAATTACGGTGTCTTCAAAATAATCATTGGGTGAAACCGAGGCAGCACCTCTGTACCACTGCATGGCAATAATGCCTACACCTTTGGCAGCTGCCTTTTGGTGCCAAAGATAAAACTCATCAAACACATTTCCTGTTGATCCATGCATGGTAACAAGCAATGGCGTTAAAGATGGCGTAGCGCCGGTTGGCATCCATTTTAAATAAAATGATTTTCCATCGGCGGTGGCAATTGCCTGTGCCCCATTGGTTATAGCGTATTGCCCCCGACCTACGTCGTTATTATAAAATTCGTTGTACAGTGCCTGAGCTGTTGGCGGCAAACTTTGAGCATTAACTTTTAATAAAGAGATAATGCAAGCCGAAAATAAAACTACTTTTTTCATATTTATTCGATAATTAATTTTCCTTTTACGGTTTTGTTTTTTAATTGATAGGTATAAACCCCTTTGTCCCACGATGCCGTATTTATATTTATTTCATTAATAAAACGGGTTTCAAAAACAATTCGACCCAATAGATCTGTTATTGTAAGAATTTCGTTTTCGCCTGTTGGCGCTGTGGTTTTTAAAGTGATCTTTTCGCTTGCAGGATTGGGATAAACCAGAAGCTGCTGCGTTGACTCAGTCTCATTAATGCTTGTGATGCCACTTATCTGATAAACTTTTACAGCTGCCTGCCAATCTTTTTTATTTACAGGCACTACATATTTTTCAATATCATACGACACGTATAGTTTATTTCCTACCAGCGTTAAAAACGGTCTGTTACAATTGTAACTCGTACTGCCTGTAGTTGTAGGCACAGCAAAATTAGTAACCGTAGTGGTGTTCACAACGTTCCAGTTGTTATCATAAATACCTATCAATACATTACCTTCATTGTGCTCACCAGTATGATGCGCTACATAATAATAACCCGCATTCCAGATCACGCCCTGGCTCCATTGCCCATCGTTATGTAAAAGCGTTTTATTGATGTAAGTAAAATTTGCATCGTATTTATAAGCATAAAGATCACGTGTATTAAAATTTTCCATTGTTACCTCGTAATAATTCCCGGCGTTAAATATCATGCTGGAACCCCAGGTTATTTTAGTTTGAGAAATTATTGTTGGTGTTGCTACAGAGTTTAAATTAAGGTCGTATTGATGGATCTCTGACAACGGCGCGAGTGAAAGGCTTGGGGGATTTACCGGCGGGCAAACACCGGCATCATTCATTGCTCCTATTATTAATCTTCCATTCGTATAATTTAGAAGCTGATCGATATTTGAAGAGCATGAGTTTAGCGTAATTGTTTTTGAACTAAGAATATTAAAATCATCATCGTACTTAGTGAGCTTATAATTCGCGGTTGGCGACGCTAATGTTAAATGATAATAGTTACTATCTACCATAACCATTGCAAAATCACCCGCACCTGTTTGCCCCGGTAAACTGCCGTGATTGCCCGTATAGACCATACTAGCACTGTACTCACGCCAGGCAAAGTTCGATAGTACTCCGGCAGGTGAAGCGCTACCTGCCTGCCTTGCGGCATAAATGGTATAAAATTTATTTCTTGGCTGATGGTAATAGATCCTTGCAAATGCTCCAATGGTATCGGTAGCATTTGGCGTTAAAGAATACGAGTTTAATAATGTTAAACTTGGCGCCTGTCCAAGCACAGATGTAAAACTTATTAAAGCTAAGAGCGCTGAATAAAAATAATTTTTTTTCATAATTAATTGGGTTTAAACCAAAATTATAAGATAAAATCACGTACAATTAATTTTGTATACCAATAATCGTCTTTTGTATACTAAACCAAAAAGGTTTATTTGAAATAACGTTGTAAAAAATCGTCTTTAAAAAGGTCGCCTAAAGGAATATCTGTTCCATGGATGATCATCTTTTGTTTGGCAACTTTTTGGATCTTGTTAAGAGCAACAATATATGACCGGTGAACGCGAATAAAAAGATCTTCCGGCAGCTGTGCCCCTATCTTTTTTAGATTTTGTCGCGTTAAAATTGGTTTATCGTGAGCGAGCGTATGAATTTTAACGTAATCTTTTAATCCTTCAATGTATAAAATATCGTTGTAATTTATTTTAAAAACCTGATGCTCTGAGTTTATGATAATAAAGCCGGGATCTTCTTTTTTGTTTTGCTCGCTCAATAAACGATCGATCGCTTTTTTACAAGCCTTCTCAAAACGCTCGTAGGTATAGGGCTTTAAAAGATAATCTACCACATTCAGGTCAAAACTTTCTAAAGCATATTTATCGTAAGCCGTTGTAAAAATAATTGGTCGTGTGATCTTATTCTTTTTAGCCAGATCCATTCCAGACATCGAAGGCATTTGAACATCTAAAAAAATAACATCAACATTATTAAAGTTTTGCGTTTTTTCGGCTTCTGTAACACTCGTGTATTTTGCCGAAATAATAAAGTTACTTTCCTTCTCAATAAAACGTGTCAATTTATCAATGGCCAGGGGCTCATCATCAATAATTATGCAAGTAAATTTTTTCATGCAAGATCGATCTTCAAATTAACGCAATATTTATCAGTAGATAAAATTTGAAGATCATGCTTTTGCGGATAGATCAACTGCAAACGTTTTTTAATGTTTGCCAGACCAATTCCGCCCGATTGATCTTTTTTATATTCTGAAATAGTGTTTTCCGTGATCAGCTCAACAACATTGTTTTCAATTTTAATATGAATTACCAACTTGTTGTCATCACCAAGACCATGCTTAAATACATTCTCAACAAAATTTATTAAAATAAAGGGTTCTATCATCAAATTTTTCGGGTCGCCCAATACATGGAAACTCAATTTATTATTTTCATTTAATCTTATTTTTTGCAGATCAACATAATTTTTCACAAAATTTAATTCATCGCGCAGTAATATCTTTTCGAGTTTTTCTTTTTGAAGCAATTCGCGCAAAAGGGCTGCCAGTTTACCAACGTACTCCTCAGCCACATTTACATCTTTATGCATTAACTCAGTAATATTATTTAACGTGTTAAATAAAAAGTGTGGACTTAACTGGTGCCTCAAAACAGCGAGTTCTGCTTTTTGTTTTTCAGAAATTAAAACGTCTTTTTCTTGCTTTGCAACAAACCAATCCTGCAAAGCTCTAAACGCAGTGCTTATAGCATAGGCTATTATAAGATAGCCAGCAGCGGAAAAATGAAAACGAAACTCAGAAATTTCTCCTTTTGGAAATAAAAACTCTACTATAAATGTTCGCGAAAGAATTATTACGATAAAGCTAAGAATGACCGCACTAAAAAATTTCAAAAACTTCTGCTTTTGAAATAGATGTGGAATAAAATAAAAGTAATTGAGGTTAAAAAAAACGATCAGAAAAAAATAATACAAAAAATGTTCCAGGTTAAAGCTCCACAAAAAATGGTCAACACCCGGTGGTTTATTAAGGTATGGAAAGGTCAGAAGCATGAACCATGCCACTACCTGCAATACCAATAGCGCTATTTTAAATGATCTGTTCAGCCATCTAAAATACAATTATTTTTTTTTGAGAAGACTTATTGTATATAAAAACCGATTTTTTGTATACAAAAGGCTAATTTGCTATCGCAAGAAAAAAAATACCGTCACGTTTTTAAACAACATAGGCACAGAAAGAAAAGGTTAATCTAAACTTAAATGAGTTATACATAATTTTATTCGCTTCGCGACTAAAATCTTTACTACAATTTCGCTTAAGCAAACACAGTGCCTCCTGCTCGAAGGGCGAGCGAGAATTTACACTCAACAAAGTTCAAAATATTCTTTAAATAAATTTTGTCGTCACTTTTTCCTTGATGACGGCAATGCGAAGCATTGAGCGAGATGATGTGTTGGCAAGCAAAAAATCGAATCAAAAAAATTTCTGAACTTTATTCTTGCCTCACTTTTTGCTTGATCAAAAAGTAAGCAAAAAATCAAGGCTCACAAAGGGCAAATAAGCTGTGCTTATTTGAGCCGGCTTGTGCGCAGTTTGATTTGTAGTTTTGCTTGCACACAGACTGGCTCGTCGCTAAAAATGTCTGCTAAACATTTTCTTAACGCTCCGCCCTAAGTCGCCCGCAAACTCGCCCCATCAAGTAGTTCATTTGCTAGGGGCTCAAACAGCGCGGGCTCGAATAATTTTAATTGCAGCTAGCTGCCTAAATGTTTTAATTGGATTATGCATTTAAAATTTGCCACGATAAAAAATTAAAACTCAAATCGTACGGAATTTCTTTGAGGCCACCTCATTGTGTGCTAACGCGTACAAATTTTGCGTATAGTAATTCTGCGATTAGATGTTTGAGTTATCTGTGCGCGGGGCAGGCAAAACGCTTGGCGTGGGAGGGGGTGGCGCGGAGCGACGGGGGAGGAGAATATTCTGAACTCCATTTTGCTAAAGCGCAAAATCCTCCCCCGCCCTTCGGGCACCCCCTCCGAGAGGGGGACACTTTGTGCCCAAAACAAAAAACCCGCTTTTCAGCGGGTTCTTAAATTATTAACGTAAATAAAGCATTTCTCTGTACTTCGGCAACGGCCATGTTGCATCGTCTACAATGTTCTCTAACTTATCTACATTGTAACGAATAGTTTCAAAAAATGGTTTTACTTTTTCGCAATACGCATGCGCTTGTTTTTTTGCAGAGTCTAAATTGTTAGCGTTCTTACGCGCTTCGGTCATATCATCAGCAGCTTTTTTAATGATCGTTACATGCTCGCTGATCTCTTTTATCAGGTCAATTTGTGTATCGGCCGCTTTTTTAAATTCTGCAGCGCCTAAAATTTCTTTTAAACCTTTTGCATTTTCAATTAAGGTCTTTTGATAATTTAATGCGGCAGGAATAATTTGGTTGTTCACCATATCCGCCATAATACGTGATTCGATCTGAATTTTTTTCGTGTATGTTTCTAAAGCAATTTCGTAACGTGCTTCTTGTTCGCGGTGATTTAAAATACCTTGCGACTCAAACATATGTAACGATTTTTTCGAGATCATGGCATCTAACGCTCCCGGCGTTGTAGCAATATTTGCCAAACCACGTTTTTTCGCTTCTGCTTTCCACTCATCGCCATAACCGTTTCCTTCAAAACGAATGCGCTTGCTGGCAATAATGTATTTTTTTAATACCTGGAAGATCGCTTCATCTTTCTCAACTTTTTTATCGATCAACGCATCTACTTCTTTTTTAAAGGCCACTAATTGTTCTGCAACAATGGCATTTAAAACCGTCATTGGTCCGCCGCAGTTGGCAGAAGAACCAACCGCGCGGAACTCAAATTTATTTCCGGTAAAAGCAAATGGCGAGGTACGGTTACGGTCTGTATTATCTAATAAGATATCAGGAATACGACCGATGTTCATTTTTAATTTTGTTTTTTCTTCCGGACTCATCTTGCCGCTGTGCACCGCTTTTTCAAGATCATCTAATACATTAGATAATTGTTGTCCTAAAAAAACCGACATGATAGCAGGCGGCGCTTCATTAGCACCAAGGCGGTGATCATTATTGGCAGAAGCGATTGAAGCACGCAACAAATCTGCGTGTTCGTAAACTGCCATTACTGTATTTACAAAAAATGTAAGGAACTGTAAATTTGTTTTTGGGGTTTTGCCCGGCGACAATAAATTTTTTCCGCCATCGGTTGCTAAACTCCAGTTATTATGTTTACCGCTACCGTTAACACCGGCATAAGGTTTCTCATGTAATAATACGCGGAAGTTATGGCGGATGGCCACTTTTTCCATCACATCCATTAATAATAAATTATGATCAACCGCTAAATTGGTTTCTTCAAAAACCGGCGCGCACTCAAATTGTGCAGGCGCTACTTCGTTATGACGTGTACGCACCGGAATTCCTAATAAATGAGATTCGTATTCAAAATCGCGCATGTAAGCTGCAACTCTTTCCGGGATAGAACCCCAGTAATGATCTTCTAACTGTTGGCCCTTTGCCGGAGCATGACCAAAAAGTGTACGACCCGTTTGTTGAAGATCGTAACGGATATTATATAAAGCCGAATCAATTAAAAAATATTCCTGCTCCCAACCTAATGTGGCAATTACTTTGGTAACGTTCTTATCAAAATACTGGCAAACATCTGTAGCCGCTTTATCAATAGCGTGCAATGATTTTAATAAAGGTGTTTTAAAATCTAAGGACTCACCTGTATAAGAAATAAAAATGGTGGGGATACATAAAGTTTGTCCCCAGATAAATGCAGGCGATGTTGGATCCCAGGCCGTATAACCACGCGCTTCGAATGTATTACGAATACCACCGTTTGGAAAAGAAGAAGCATCGGGCTCTTGTTGCACTAACGCATTACCGCTAAAACGTTCAATGGCGCGGCCACCGGCAATGGGTTCAAAAAATCCATCATGTTTTTCGGCAGTAGCGCCAGAAAGTGGTTGAAACCAGTGTGTGAAATGTGTAACACCTTTGCTTTGCGCCCAGGCTTTCATGCAGGCAGCAACCTGGTCGGCCATTTTGCGTTCTACAATGGTGCCCTGGTTCATAGAGTTTTGAATGCTGTCAAAAGCTTCTTCCGAAAGGAATTCGCGCATGGCATCCATGCCAAACACATCAGAGCCGTAGTACTCCGACACTTTTTTGTCTGATTTCTCAAGGGCAACAGGCACGCGGTTTACAACGTCCTGCATGGCTAAAATTCGTCTTGTGGTCATTTTATAGGGGGTTAAATAGGTTTTTTATCAAAATTTTTACAAATGTAGTCAAAAAATAGGGGGTGTCAAGTCAAAATATCAACTTTTTTGAAAATTTTTGTTGAAAAAGAGGGGGTAGGCAGAAAAAAAATACATTTTAAAAATCTAGACTGTTAAAATAGGTAGAATATGAATTCTTTTGCTTTATTTTACCACAAGCCATTTTGATAGCGGTAATAAAATTTTGATTCGTATAATCCCCTTATGAATTGAAATTAAATAAGAAACTTGCTTTGAACAAAAAAATTAAATGACAGAAAAAGAGCTTATAAAAAAAATTGTAGACTACTTTGAGACGAAAATCTTTGAAAAACATATTACATCTTCTCTTGTAATTCACTCAAAATTAAAATCGTATAACATAAATCCAATTGTGGTTAAATATTTATCAAAAGTATTAGATGATAGATATAGCCCTGAAGGAATCGCCAAAGCTCTATATTACCCTCGCGTGCTTGGAACCTCAATAAATACCTCTTTTGGAACTCAAATTCAAAATATGTTTATTGAACTTGAAATTGCCCAAGGCTCTTTGATTAAAGGAATGGATATTGAATTTTTTGATAAAATCGATAAAAGGAAAAAATGGTGCCAACTGAAATCTGGTCCAAACACAATAAACTCAGAGGATGTTAATCCATTAATAAAAAAATTTACAGATACTATTCAATTAGCCAGAACAAACAAAGCTTTAAAATCAATTAGAAATACTGATTTTATTGTTGGGGTTTTATATGGAGATAAAACAGAACTAAGTATGCATTATAAAACTATTGACAAAACTCACCCCGTACTTATAGGAAAAGATTTCTGGCATAGAGTTACTGGATTTCCTCGATTTTATGAAAAACTTGTCGTTGCTTTACACGAATGTATTTCAAATTTAGACACTAAAGATTTTATAAGAAAAGGATGTGATGCTTTAACGGACGAAATTAAGCTTTCTCCGTTGTTTAGATTTTAACTCTAAATAATAATTATTTAGAAAATTAATTATTGAATATCCGACTTCTCTACCCAAATTTACCGGAACAGCATTTCCAATTTGTTTATATTGTTGCGCTATAGAGCCTTCAAAAATCCAATCATCTGGGAAGGTTTGTATTCTAGCGTATTCTCGAACCGTAAAGGGTCTAGTTTCATCAGGATGACAACGTTCTGTTTGTTTTTGCGCAGGACTACAAGTTAAAGTAAGGCATGGTTCATCCCATCCTATTCTCCTAGCAATACCGGTCTTCCCCCCCCCAAGATAAAAACTTCCTCCCATAAATTTTTTCTGCACATCTAACGGTAGATCTCTCCAATAACCTTTAGGAGGAACCAAGTCTAAAACTTCTATTTTACTTTTGGGATATTTCGCTCCTGGTGATTTTGGAACATTACAATCAAAAAGTTCTCCTTTTTTAAGTGCATCCTTTAAATTATAAATTTTTTTAAATGGTTTAGGATATTCGTACGCAACTGATATGTCTTTCCTAACACCAACTAAAATTAATCTTTCTCTCTTTTGCGGAACTTTATAATTTATTGCTTTTAATACCTGAACTGGGACCACATTATACCCAATTTCATTTAAAATCGAAATCATGCCTTGCAAAGTTTTACCGTTTTCGTGACTTAAAAGACCTCTTACATTTTCACCAATGCAAATTGGAGGATTTACTTCTTTAACTACTCTTGCAAATTCATAAAAAAGAGTACCTCGTGCATCTGCCAACCCCAACTTCTTTCCAGCATAGCTAAAGGCTTGGCAAGGAAACCCCCCAGTTACAACATCAATTTTATTTAAGTATTTAGAAAAATCAAAAGTTTTAATATCGCCTTCCAAAACTTTCCATTTTGGCCTATTCTTTCGCAGGGTTTGACAAGCCCATTTATCAATTTCATTTAAAGCAACGCATTTAAGCCCTGCCTTTTCCATTCCAACAGCTAATCCACCAGCACCAGCAAATAACTCTAATACAGTATAGTCTTTTTTTGCATCCGAAAAATTTGAAACAGTTTCTTTAATATCTTTTGAAACAAACTCAGAGAATAATGTTTCAACTTCTGTTTTTTTATAAACCCTATAGTTACTTATTGGCTCACGAACAGCGGTTAATTTACCCTCTCGATCCCACCTTCTAAGAGTTTCTTTACTTTTTCCAATCATTTCGGCAGCCTCAGATAAGGATAGATACTTTTTCATAACCAAGTTATATAACATTATACATTGGTTACAAATATATATATATATTTGTAACCTTCAATAATAAAACGAAGAAAAAAATATTAACAAGAATATGTATTATCCTTTCTATCAGATTTGTGAACTGCGATGTACTACGTACTATAAAAAATGTTAGCGCGAATTTATAAATAGTTCGCGCGGACCCGATAGCTATCGGGTTGCAATCCACACTTTACAAATTCCAAACCATTTAGTATCTTTAAATCAGAAGATAACCTTATGCATAATAAGACAGACCAATGACAATAGAATACAGCATAGAAGAAAAAGACTATTTAGAATATCAGCTTTATACCGCTTCAAAATCGGACAGGATCAAAGCGAAGAGGCTACGCAATAAAATCGTATCGACGGTTATTTACATCGTGGGTGGATTTTTTCTTTTATTGCTAAACAATTATCCTCTAGCTATTACATTTTTTATTCTTGGAATTTCCTGGTTCTTTATTTATCCCTTGTGGGAAAGGCAACATTACGTAAAACATTATCAAAGTTTTATAAAAGAAAATTATAAAGACAAACTTGGACAACCTATTACGTTAGAATTGAACAACGAGCATATTATCGCAAGGGACAATGGTAGCGAAAGTAAAGTGATGACAAAGGAATTGACAGAAATAAACGAAACAAGCGCTACGTTTTATTTAAAATTAAAAGGTGGGCAATCCTTCATTATCCCCAAAGACAAAATTAAAACTGTAGACAGCCTGACAAACAAACTAAAAGAACTTGCTAATTTTCTTAGCATAAAATACAATCTCGACGATTCATGGGAGTGGAAATAAATATAAAAACTGCCATGCTATTATTTAGTACATTGTGCATAAAAAATAATACCCTTTAATGAACAGACTTAGCAGATCATTCATCTTCGCGATTATACTTATTTTAAGCACAACGGTATTTAGCCAACAACACACATTTGAAGCCGGAATAGAAGGTGGTGCAGGTTATGCGCATCTTTCAGGCATTAGCATCAATGAGAACGATTACCAACTAAAACCTGTATTTTCATCGGGCCTTACTTTTATGTATAATTTTCATAAACACTTTTCTATTAGAACAGGTGCTTCATTCGAAAAAAAAGGCGGTAGGGCACAAGGCGATTATCCAGACGCAAATGGCAACAAAATTGGCGAATATAAAACGGATATTGGCCTTGATTATATAACAGCTCCGCTTCTTATTCGTTTCACGCAAGGAAAAAAATTTCGCTTTTTTGGCGAAGTAGGGCCTTATTTTGGCCGCCTACTCAAATCAACATTTACTTATAGCGGACCAAATGTTAGTGGTGTTGTAGTTGCCGACTTTACTTCCTATTACAAACGCTTCGATATTGGTATAACCGGCGATGTGGGCATTTCACTACCTGTTTCAAAAGCTTTACGGCTTGCTGTTGTGCTTAGACACAATTATGGCCTTTACAACATTGCCGTTCCACAACCTTATGCTGATCTGAAAACAAATAACAACAGCAACAATGTGTTGATTGGGCTCGCTTATGTTTTCGGTACGCCAAAAAAAACGAAATAAAATGTCCCCAAGCACGGACTCAAAAATTTGTTTTCACTATTTAAATTTTTTACATTTATTTTTAAATCTAACACCATGGCTGAATTAAAAACAAAAAAGACGGAACTTAGCGTTGATGCATTTGTAAAAAAAATTACTGAGAAAGAAAAACAAAAAGATGCGCTGGCAATTATTGGCCTCATGGAGAAAGCAACAAAAGCCAAAGCAAAAATGTGGGGCACTGCCATTATTGGTTTTGGCGATAAGGTATTAAAGTATGAGAGCGGCCGCGAATTGGATTGGTTTGTGATGGGTTTCTCACCACGCAAACAAAACTTTGCCTTATATGTTTCGGGAGCGGTTGAGAATGCGGCACTTCTTAAGAAATTAGGAAAACATAAAACAGGAAAAGGTTGCCTGTACATTAACAAATTAGAAGAAGTGGACGCTGCTGTTTTAAAAGAGATCATTCACAAAGGCTTAAAGTAAGGCTCTTGTTTTTGTTTCCACTGTAAATTTTTTTACATTTATTTCTGAATCTAATACAAAAATGGAACTGTTCGAAAATATTTCAGAAGGTTATTCAAGCAAATACGGCAAAGAACATGCCGTTATTATTAGTTTTCATTACCCACACGATAATTTGGATCTGTTGCACGAGCTGGAAATTCGCCTCACAAAAATAATTGCAGATAATAAGGTGGGCGATTACGACGGGCACGAAGTAGCGATGGACGATACGGATGCCACATTGTTTATGTATGGTCCCAATGCAGAAGTTTTATTTAAAACCGTAAAACCTTTATTAGAACAAACAGCGTTTATGAAAGGTGCCATTGCCAATTTAATATTTGGGCCGGCCGGCACCAAAGCACCCATGATAGAAGTGGAAATAGGTGTATGATGAGAAATTTATTTACTTCTTTTCTTATTTGCTTTTTTATATCCACGCAACTAAAAGGTCAAACGGTTACTGCACTTTCCCTTGCTAAAGAGATCATACAACATAATTTTAATTTTAAAGGTTTTGCGCTTAAACTAAATGATGATGTGGCGGATGAAAAAAGTGACCATTTATTGGTTGGTGAAATTCATGCCATTGAAAAAGAAGAAAAAGATCGTGATACACTCATTAACCGATTATTTGAACTGAAAGGAGTTGTATACGATGATAAAATGGGGATATTAATAACAACCGATAGAAATTATAAGATCAAACAAATTGCAAGATCGTTTATTGGTGAGAAAATAATTTACGACCCCATAAAAAAACAATTTACCATTGCTGCTCTTTTTTTCGATTATTTGAAAGTTGGCGAAAGATCTTTTTCTGCCTGGCAACCGGTGATCATTAAAACCGATATGCAATTAAGAGGCCAGGCTTGGTTTGTGCAAAGGCCTTATTCCTGCATTTTAAAGAATATTTTTATCGAAAAAGACGAGCTATTGCTCTTTACAAGAAGTAATATTGATAATGAAAATAATAAAAGTGATGAAAAAGCGGAGATCATCCGTGTGTCAACTTCAAAAGTGCATAAAGATGAAAAACGCGGATGGATAAATGCATTTGATATTCTTTCTGTAACAGAAACGCCGCATAACGATAAGGGCAGATTAGAACTATCCGAAGTTTCGAGAAAAGATAACAGCTATTATTTTGCTACTTCTAACCTGGATCAGTTTACTTTAAAGAACAGTAATCATTTATATCGCTTCACTAAAAATAAGCTTACAGAAATATCGCATTTTGCAGATGTATTAAAACAGAGTCAAAGTTATTCAGACTGGGTAAACATCAATGCATTTTTTGCAACTCAAGCAAATAATTACATTACACTTAGCCATATTGGTGCCAGTAAAAAAGGAATACAGTTTACTAAAACGGATACAAGTTTTAATATTCTACTTCAAAAAAAGATCCCATTAAATGATTATGCCGATTTTGATAAGATGATCTTACTGCCGAATAAAAATGTAGCTATACTTTCTGCAAGCACTGCAGGAACGTGGAGCTATTATTTATACAATGAAAACATGCAGCTGTTAAAAGAAATAGATTCAGGCGTTTCAAATAAATATCACCCACAAAATTTTAAATCCATTTCAAATAACAGCATTGAATGTATTTTTTATGTAAATAACGTATCCAAAAAAGATTGTCTTTTACAAATTTTGGACTTAAATTGAATTATAAATTTTGTGAAGAATTAGATCCCCCGGTTCGCGCGAACATGATATATTGGGGTGGTAACCGCTTTGTATTAAGCCGTTTTCTTAATTATTTTGCGGTAATGATGATGTTTTCTTCTAACATTTATTGCTTTAAGTTCGGCTTCAATGTTATGACTGTTTTTCGGTAAACGCGAAACCAGTACATACAATAAAAATAAAGCAAAGAAGAAAATGGCAGTTAAATAGAACACGAACATATTTTCTTTCATGGGATTGGATGCTATGCTCAGTGTATTTGCTGTTGTTGAAACTGCGAATAATAATATTGTGCTAACGAGAACTATTCTCCTTGGAATCCTTCTCACATTTTCTTTTGTTTCCATAATATATATTTATTTAGGTTGTTGTTTCTATCTATTTATACGTGTGTCGCAAGCAAAAGGAAAGTTTTTAAGGCCGGTTTTATATATCTGGTAAGTGGGCGCAAATAACTGGTTTATCTTTTGCTAAGGTTGGTACATAAAACCGTTATGGCGGGTTGCCGGGGACAACAAAATTGACTATTTTTAAAACAATTAAAGCTCTTGAAAAAAACGCTCTGCATATTTATTTTATTCTCACTGGTGTTACTGCTATCCTGCGAAAACGATGGTTTTGCAACTGTTGAAGGTTATGTTTATGAATACGGCACAAACGTTCCTATTCCAAACGTATATATAAGAATGAACAGGTATTCCAATGTTCTTTCCTACTCACCTTTTCGTTCAGCCACATCCGATCATAATGGTTATTATAAAATAAAATATTTTAATAACTATTTTGGCGCACGCTACTATTTAGATGTTATCTCCGGCGAGCATAAATCGGTGTTGGGTTTAAATATTACTCAACGAAAAAGTAATTTTATTACTTACTTAAATGCCTATACACATTATAAAATGCGCATCAAGAATAATTTACCTTATAACGTTACTGTAGTTGCTAACCTTAACCCAGAAACTTCATTTTCACCTTATTTTTATGCACAAGCGAATAAGGATACTACATACCGTGTTGTTTATACTACAGTTGCAACTAAAGCTCTATCTTTTAGCTGGTATTATATAACTAACCCTACAACGACTTCTACAGTATTTTATGATACTATACCACCTACAAGTAAATTTGATACCATCACACATCTAATACAAGTAAATTAATAACTATAAAATAGCAAACAATGGAAACAATAACAGTTGAAACAACCGTTAAAGCACCGGTAGAAAAAGTTTGGAAATACTGGAGCGAACCGCAGCACGTTACAAAATGGTGTCAGGCATCAGATGATTGGCATGCGCCAAAAGCAGAGAACGACCTGCGCGTTGGTGGAAAATTTACTACCACCATGGCAGCAAAAGATGGTAGCTTTAGTTTTGACTTTGGTGGCACATATACAAAGGTTGAAACAAACAAGACCATTGAATACGACATGGATGAAACAAGAAAGGTATGGATCAGCTTTTCGGGTAATGGCAATGAAACAAAAGTGGTTGAAACTTTTGTTCCGGAAAACCAAAATCCACTTGATATGCAAAAAGCAGGTTGGCAAGCCATACTTGACAGTTTTAAAAAATACACTGAAAATAATTAACTGCATCTAAAAACGTAATTTTGTCTGTGAGTTTATTTGAAGCAGATCCAACCGAAAATTTATTACCCTTTGATGGTACCGTAAATTATTTCGGTAAAATAATGGATCATAAACAAGCAACAAATTATTATGAAACATTATTGAATACTATTGAATGGAAAAATGATGAAGCCGTGATTTACGGCAAACACATTATTACACCAAGAAAAGTAGCATGGTATGCCGATCAGAATTATCCTTACACTTACTCTAACACAACTAAACAGGCTTTATCCTGGACAAAAGAGCTTTTAGAATTAAAACAGTTAACAGAAAAAATGAGTGGCGCCACTTTTAATTCCTGCCTCCTGAATTTATACCATAATGGTAATGAAGGTATGGCCTGGCACAGCGATGATGAAAAAGCGTTGCAAAAGCATGGCACAATAGCTTCTTTAAGTTTTGGCGCCGAACGGAAATTTGCCTTTAAACATAAACGAACAAAAGAAACCATTGCCTTGATATTGGAACACGGAAGTTTATTGCTGATGAAAGATGCCACCCAAACAAACTGGTTGCACCGCTTGCCGCCAACAACAAAACTATTTCCACCAAGAATAAATTTGACGTTTAGAACTATAACAGTTTAAAATTTTAACCACATAGAAACATAGATATGGGAACGACTGGATGCCAAAATAGATTCACATAAATTTCTTCGCAAAGCGAAGAAATTCTATGTTTTACTTTTGTTGAGCTCTTTAAAACCCTACTCTGCCGCTTCGCGCCAGCGCCTCCAAAGGAGGATAAAACTATGTGTCTATGTGGTTATATTTCTTATTTTTACTCAAAATAAAAGTTATGATAAAATTTGCCTACACCATTTTTTACGTAAAAGACGTAACCAAAACAATTGAGTTTTATGAAAACGCTTTTGGTTTTAAACGTAAATTTATTGCAGGAGAAAATGAGTATGGCGAATTAGCAACCGGCGATACCACCCTTTCTTTTTGTGCGATAGAATTAGCAAACAAAAATCTCTCCAAAGGATTTGTCGAAAGCGAACAGGGCAAAAAGCCCTTTGGAATGGAAATAGGTTTTACTACCGATGATGTAGAAAAAACAGTTAATGACGCCGTAAAAGCGGGCGCCATTTTAGTTGAGAAAGCAAAAACAAAGCCCTGGGGACAAGTTGTTGCTTATGTTACAGACCTTAATGGTTTTTTGATCGAGATCTGTACACCTATGGAGTAAGTATTTACTCGATAAAACCGTTCTCCCGCTCAATATAAAATTATTTACTCCTTAAACCGGACAGCACACTAATTTTTAGCGGCTTTATAGTCATTCATCTAAAAATTATTTAGTGGTATCGTTACATTTGAAAAAATTTAAACCTATTTCAAATGAAAAAACTTCTATTCTCTTTTGCTATGTTATTTGCTTTTGTTGCAAATTCACAAGTAGCTTGTAACCAATCGGCATACTCGGCCATGCATACTTTTACTGCAGGCACTTCGGTAAATACGTATACCGAATCAACCCAAACGCTTTTGTTGTGTAACAATGCTGTAGTATGGGATACATTAAGCAGTGGCGCAAGCGGTTTTTGTAGGGTTGGTGTTTTAAAAGCAAATTCGGCTTACCATGTAAGATCAAAAGGTTGTGGCAACCTTTATGTTGTAAACACGTCAACTGTTTATATTATGGCGGGTTCAACAACTGCCTGCAATATTATCGTTGAACCAGGAGCAACAATTGTTAACCAAAGCACTTTAACACTAAATACCTCCAGCTGTTCCGCCATTGTAACACCGTCTGCTAATTGCAGCATAGCAACCTCTGTCGTAGAAAATAAATTAAATAGCGGCAAACTAAATGTTTATCCAAATCCTGCAAACAGTAATATCAATATTGAAACTATTTCTGGTGCTTTTAACGAAAGCGAAATAAGTATCTTTAATTTATTAGGTGCAAAAGTTTACAGCAAAAATTTCCTTCCTTCTAAAAAAATACAATTAGAATTAAACAGCCTTGAAAGTGGCGTTTATTATTTATCCGTCAATTCTAACGACATAAAAGAAGTAAGAAAAATAATTATTGCAAGATAAGAACCATTTCAAATGGCGCATATCAGGAGGCAGCAAGTAAGCTGCCTCTTTTTTTTGCCTTTTGGTTAAACATTTGTATCTTTAAGAACATGAGAAAATTACAATTTACATTTTCGATCGCAGGCCTGTTACTTTTTTTTGCCGGCTGCAATTCCGAAACAAACGAAAAGGTACACCTTCCGAGCCCGGTATATAATTATGCAAAAATAGAAGACAGTCTGTTTACCATTAAACAATCGGTATATGTTCCTATTTATTCGAATATCTATTTAATGGATGGATCTAAAACGCAGCAATTATCTGCTACTTTAAGTGTTCGCAATATTAGTTTTAAAGATAGTATTTACGTTACCAGCGTAAATTATTATGGCTCGCAGGGCGAGTTATTAAAAGAGTATACTAAGTCTACTATTTTGGTTAAGCCCATGAGTTCGATAGAATTTGTTGTTGAGCAAGCCGAAACAAAAGGCGGGCCCGGTGCTAATTTTGTAGTAAATTGGGGCGCTGTAAGATCGGCAAACAGTCCATTGATACAAGCGATCATAAATAATAATAGTCACGCAAGTGTTTCTTTTGTTACTTATGGAATTGTAATTAAATAATTTTAGGCTTACATGCCAGACGATCCGGAATTTAAAGCGTTATATGAAAAACATGGGGCAATGGTTTATAACCTTTGCTTAAAGTATTTACAAAATGTTGAGGATGCCGAAGATGTAACGCAGGAAGTTTTTATCGCTATTCATAATTCATTACACCAGTTTAAAGGCGAATCAAAAATTTCAACCTGGATCTATCGTATTGCAGTAACGCGCTCTTTAGAATTTTTAAGAGCTAAGAATCGCAAAAAAAGATTCGCTTTTTTTCAAAATATATTTTCGAACGAAAAAGGAGAAGTAAAAATTGAAGCCCCTCATTTTATGCACCCCGGGGTAGAATTAGAAAATAAACAGCGGGCTGCCATTTTATTTGCCGCTATAGATAAACTTCCCGAAAATCAAAAAACGGCTTTTATTTTAAGTAAGCTCGAAGATCTGAGTTACGCCGAAATAGCCTCGGTAATGGGGGTCTCGATTCCGTCCGTAGAATCACTTCTTTTTAGGGCAAAACAGAATCTCCAGAAGATTTTGGGGGATTATTACGAAAAAAATGAAAAATGACCGCAAGTTTTTAAAACAATAAACATCTAACCATATATGAACGCCAAAGAAAAATGGATACAGGATACCGAAAACAGTCTTAACAGCTTGAAGCCGGCTGAAGTAAATCCTTACCTCTACTCTAAGATACTTGATCGTTTAAGTGCCAAAACCGAAGTAGCGCCTTCCAAATTAGTTTGGGCAGCAGCTGCATCATTTGTTGTTCTTGTTCTTTTAAACGTTTTTGTTTTAAGAACAAATACCTCTAAAAAAAGTTCTGAATTGCAAACATTGGCCCAACAGTACCATTTATTAAACGATAACATTATTAATTATAACTGATCGTCATGAATAAAACAAAACTGTTAAGTATTGCAGTTATTGGCTTACTGCTAATTAACCTAGGGACTTTGGCGCTTATGTTCTTTAGATCAGGTCCGCAGCATTCTGATCGTCCTCCGCGTGGCGAGGGGCCAAAAAAAATAATTATAGAACGTTTAAATTTTGATACCGAACAACAAAAGCAATATGAAGTAATTATTGCAGACCATCGCAGCAAGATGCATGAGTTAAATAAAAACTCAAGAGAGTTGCATGATGAACTATACTCCCTTTTAACCAATACTACGATCGATAAAGCCAAAGCAGATTCTATTATCCTGAATATTTCCGAAAATCAAAAAAACCTTGATAATTTAAATTTTGATCATTTTCAAAAAATAAAAGCTATTTGCAAGGATAAACAGCTTGAAAATTTTAATAACCTGGTGCAGGACCTTACGCACCTTTTTGCCCCGCATGGTGGGCCACCAAAATAAATCATACATTAACCGCAAGTTTTTAAATCAAAGAGCATCTAACTATTAAAGCAAGAAATCCAATCTTATGAAAAAAATAATCCTATCCCTTTCCATTAGCGCATTTGCAGTAAATGCTGAGGCACAACTAAGTCCTTTAATAACCTCGTGGGCAATTAATACAACCAGCGCAACCGGTTACAATAGTTTGCCATCTAATGTGCAAACCGTTCAGTATTCGGCAACACAGGTTTATGTGAGTGCTTCTTGTATTCCGGGTTACAACATTGGACCGTGGACAGCTAACCCAAACATTCCAACCAATCAAAATTTTGTTTGCAAGTTTACTTTGGCGCCGGTTCAAAATACCTCAACGCCAATATTTACCGCGTTAGGTAATATGGGACTTTGGAGCAATGGTGTTGCCATTTTTAATCCAAAAGATGGACAGTATTGGAATGGCAGTGCGTTTACAATGGGTGCAACTACAACCGGTTTTAACCGAAACGCTTTGGTATATGAAGGTGTTAGTTTTGACGCTTGCCTGGGTCATCCGGCTCCAAACGGAGCTTACCACAATCACGTTAACCCAAGCTGTTTATATAATTCAACTTTAACAACGGTGCATTCACCAATTATTGGTTATGCTTTTGATGGCTTTCCGGTTTATGGTGCATATGCATACACTAATACAAATGGTACAGGTGCAATAAAAAGAATGACACCAAGTTTTGTTTTAGCTCCTGCAACTGGTTCTGTTCTGTTAGGTGCCAACTCAGCTTCAGCAGCAGCATCACCGACTACACCAACCACACGTAATGGTGGTCCGCCGGTAAATGCAACTTATCCTTTAGGAAATATGTTAGAAGATTATGTTTATGTAGCAGGTTCTGGCGATCTTGATTTTCATAACGGACGTTTCTGCGTTACTCCGGAATATCCTGCAGGAACTTATGCGTATTTTGTAACTATTGATGCTACTGGTTATCCTATTTATCCGTTTGTACTTGGGCCAACGTATTACGGAACCGTGCAAGCCGGCAATACAGGGCCAACCGGAAGCCATGTGGTAATAAGCGAAGCAACCACTGTGTATACACCATCATCAACTGGTTTGAACGATCAGCAAAAACTTCCAATTAAATTTACGGTAATGCCAAATCCAACGCAGGATTATTTATTTATTTATATGGATGTGGAAAGTAAAAATAATGTAAAAGGTAAATTGATTGATAATAAAGGAAGAACTGTGAGAACAATAGATTATCTGCAACCAAGCATTGCTTATTCTTTAGACATGACAGAACTTTCTAATGGCATCTATTTTTTGATATTAGAATCGGATAACCAAAAAACAACACAAAAAATTATTAAGTCAAATTAGTATTCTCAATTTATTAGATCTCCAATAATGAAAAAAATTCTTCTCTCGTTCGCTATTATTTTTGCCGTTGTGTCAAACATTAAAGCGCAAACATATAATAATTTGTGGATACCGGATACGTTGACCGGCACTACCTTTAACTTAGCTGTTAAAGATACATTTAAGCAACTTCTTAGCGGGAATCAAACGATCACCGGAGGTATAAATAATAATTTTTGGGGGCCAACTTTATTCTTCAACAAGGGCGATACCGTGCACATGAACGTGAAAAATAAATTGAATGACAGTACAACCATACACTGGCATGGCATGCATTTACCAGCTGTAATGGATGGCGGTCCGCATCAGGTTATTCCTCCAGGCACCTTATGGCAACCGTATTGGAAGGTAACTAATAATGCCGGCACCTATTGGTATCATCCACACTTACACGAAATGACATTAGAACATTTAAGTAAAGGAATTGGTGGATTTATTATTGTTAGGGATGCTGCAGAAAGTGCATTGACCTTACCACGCAAATATGGTGTAGACGATATTCCATTAGTACTAACAAGTAGAAGATATGATGCCAGTAACCAGTTTGTAACTACAAACGTGTCTTATGGCGACTACATGCTTACAAACGGCACGCCAAGTGCACAAGTTAGCTTGCCAAAACAATATGTGAGATTACGAATTTTAAATGCTGAAATAGAAAGGGGTTACGACCTTGGCTTTAGCGATAACCGAACGTTTTATATTATTGCCAATGATGGCGGTTTAGTAAACACACCAGTTGCTGTTACGCGTGTTAAACTTTTGGTTGGCGAACGAGTTGAAATAATGGTAAACTTAGGTAACGATCTTGTTGGCTCTAGTATAGATTTAAAAGCTTACAACTCAGGTCAGGCTTTCGGATTTCCCGGAGCAGAACCAGCTTCCAGCGGACAGTTTGGAAGCTTATTAAATAACATTGATTTTCCGGTACTACATATTAATGTCACAGCAACTACATCTAACCCTGTTACTGCCGTTCCACCCGCATTGGCAAACAACATGTATTGGACATCATCCAATGCAACTGTAACCAGGACTGTAACAATTACTAATGGCAATCCCGGGCCAAATCCGATTCCATTTAATTTTGATAATGCATCCTTTGTTTTAACTACGATCAACAAAACAGTTAATTTAAATGATATTGAAAAATGGACCGTTGTAAATAACAATGTTTTTGGTCACACCTTCCACATTCACGATGTTGAATTTAAAATTGTAGACAGAAATGGTAGTACCGCTGCTGTTGGTGCTCATGAGGCAGGATGGAAAGACGTAATGTATGTTCCAAAAGGTGAGTCGGTTTCTTTTGTTGCAAAGTTTGACGATTACGCAGATGCTATTCATCCTTTTATGTACCACTGCCATTTTTCAAATCATGAAGATGATGGTATGATGGGACAGTTTGTAGTAACTAATCCGGCCGGATTTAACGAAATAAAAAAAGAGATCATTTCCTTTTCTCTGTTTCCAAATCCAACCGAAGATAAATTAACTATTAAAATGGGAGACATTAATACCGAAGTGTATTACATCACCATCGTTAACGTCAGCGGCAAGGCTGTGATGATGCTGCCTCAACCTGAAATGAGCAAAGGAATAGATGTTTCAACACTTGCAAAAGGTGTTTATTTTGTTCAACTAATGGACAAAAAAACAAAATCAATTACCACACAAAAATTTGTAAAAAACTAAATGAATTGGTTTAAAGGTTGCATATGTACTTTATTAATTGTTTCAATTTATTCATTTAAAGGAGACAAAGGCAATTCCAATTCGGTAATTGGCAAAACCGTAAACGATTTTAGTTTAAAAAATGTAGATAATAAAATTATTTCTTTAAGTGCTTTTCCGGATGCAAAAGGATTTGTAGTTGTATTTACCTGCAATCATTGTCCCTTTGCAAAATTATATCCTCAACGTTTAAACGATCTCAATTCAAAATATAAACCATTAGGCGTTCCTTTAATTGCCATTAATTCGATGGATACGTTGGTTTATGAAGAAGAGACCTTTGAATTAATGCAAAAAAAATCTGCTGATGAAAAATTAAATTTTCCGTATCTGTATGATGCGACACAAACCGTGGGCAAAAATTTTGGTGCTTTACATACACCACATGCCTATATAATTTGGAAAGAAAACAATAATTGGGTAATAAAATACAGCGGGGCTATTGATGATAATGGTGAGCATCCCGAAAAGGCAACACCATACATTGCTAACGCTTTGGATAATCTCATAAATAACAAGCCAGTTTCAAAACCCGAAACTCAGTCTTTCGGTTGCCGAATATTCTACAGGACGAAATAAAAAATTACCAAAAAATATTCTAACTTTAGTTTTTAATTTAAATGAAAAAAGGGAATATTTTATTTGCCGTTTTGTTGCTTCTTTTTGTTAGCTCTTATGCGCAAAATTTAAGTTTAACTTTTAATCATTTCGTAAATAACCAAGCGCTTAAACTAGATTCTTCTATCTATAAAAATGAACTGGGGCAAACCTTTACAATAAGTAAATTAAAGTATTATGTAAGTAATTTTCATTTTAAGACGGCTTCAGGAAAAGATATTTTTACAAACGAAACTTTTCTAATTGATGAGGATGAAGAGGGAAGTAAAAAAATTCTACTTTCAAAGGTCCCCGAAGGAAACTATACCAGCATGGATTTTATAATTGGCGTAGATAGTTTACATAATTGCAGCGGCGCGCAATCGGGCGCATTAGACCCTGTAAATGCCATGTTTTGGGCCTGGAATACTGGTTACATTTTTTTAAAGCTAGAAGGTAGGGCAAATACATCTTTATCTCCCGGGCATTTTTTTGAATACCATATTGGCGGATACAAACAACCAACAAACTGCATTCGCAAAGTTTCTTTTGATCTTAGTAAAAATGAAAAGGCCCTTACCAAAGAAATAAAAATTAAAGTAAATGTGTTAGAAATATTAAAAACACCAAACGCCATTGATTTTTCAAAACTATCATCCATAACCGATCTTAAGAACGCAACGCTGATAGCCGATAATTATAAAGACATGTTTGAACTAATGCCAAATGAAAAATAAAATAGTTTATACTCTTTTTATTTTAATCGCTGTATTTGCATTATGTAACAGTTTTGTAATTGAGAACCCTTATTTTAAGATCACAAAAAAAGATGTGAAGTTGAAGATCCCAAAAGGTTTTCCAAAACCCATTTACACTTTTAAAAAAAACAAATTAAATCCTGATGTTTTTGTTTTGGGTCGTAAATTATTTTACGATAATCTGCTTTCAAAAGATAACAGTGTAAGTTGTGGTACATGTCACCAACGCATAGCGGCCTTTGCGCATATTGATCATAAGTTGAGTCATGGGATCTATGCAAAAATAGGCACACGAAATGTTCCCGCCTTACAAAATTTGATCTGGAAAGATGCTTACATGTGGGATGGTGGTGTAAATAATTTAGAAGTGCAACCTATTAATCCAATTACAAGTCCGATTGAAATGGATGAAACTTTGGCAAATGTAGTTTTAAAGTTACGAGCCAATAAAGAATACGTAAAATTATTTAATAAGGCCTACAAAGACACCTTGATCAATTCTGAACGAATGCTAAAAGCCCTGGCGCAATTTACTGGCTTGATGATCACCTCCAATTCAAAGTACGATAAGTATATGCGTAAACAAGATACTTTTTCGCTGGCAGAAAAAAATGGTTTACAATTATTCAGAGCCAAATGTGCAACTTGTCACAAGGAGCCTTTGTTTACAGATAACAGTTACAGGAACAACGGTATTAAGATAGACTCATCTTTAAATGATTTTGGCAGGGGCAAGTTGACCGAAATTGAAAAAGATTATAAAACATTTAAAGTACCGGGTTTGCGCAATGTTGAAATGACCTACCCTTATATGCACGATGGCCGTTTTAAAAAACTAAAAGATGTTATTGAACATTATTCCAATTCGGCTAACCATGATGAGAGGGCTGATACGCTTATTAATAAGATCGGTAACTTAACTGCGCAGCAAAAAAAAGAGATCCTTTCTTTTTTACTTACTTTAACGGATAAAGAATTTTTATACGACCGTCGTTTTGCAGACCCTAATATGGTGCAATAAAAAACCAGCTTTAAAGGCTGGTTTAATTAAAAATTGTTGAAACTCACTAAACAGAAACTTTTTTGCTTGCGAATTTAATTTTTGATTCTTGTTTGTTTAAAATACGTACAATATTCTTACGGTGCGTTACGATCAATAATAAAGCAACTACAATTGAAAAAGTTGTAAGTATTGGATTGGTGTTGCCAAAAATAAAATGCAAAATAAATGGGAAAGCTACACCAGCCATCATAGAAGATAAAGAAACCATACGTGAAGTAAACAATACGATCAAAAAGATAAATAAAGCAACACTACAAGACAATGGCAAAATGCACATTACTATCCCTAAAATGGTAGCAACTCCTTTTCCACCCCTAAAACCTGCAAAAACCGGAAAAATATGTCCAACCAATGCTGCAATACCTAGTGCCAGCTGAAGGTTAACAAATTCGTCGCTTTCAAAAACATAAGAACTTAAAAATGCTAATGAAACAGCTGCAGCTCCTTTTAAAATATCAATGATCAATACAGGAATTCCGGCTTTTTGGCCCAAAACCCTAAATGTATTTGTGGCCCCGGCGTTACCGCTACCGAATTCACGCACATCAATATTATAAAAGGTCTTCCCGATCCAAACTGCTGTTGGGATAGAACCGATCAAATACGCTAATATGATAAATAGTGCTACCAAGTTTTTGAAATTGTTAAATGTATTATAACAAATCTATAAATAATTTTAAATAAAAAAAACACTTAGACCGATTTTTTACAAATGTCTAAGTGTTTTATAATCAGTTAATTAACAATTAATAAGCCCCTTTAAGCTTAACGCCTTGTTCAATTTTTTGCAATGCAGTTATATAAGCCGCAATTCTCATACCCGTTTTAAATTGGGTAGCATTGTTCCAAACGGCTTCAAAAGCAATCTCCATTTTAAGATCGTGCTTCGTATTAACCTCTTCTTCTGTCCAGTAATAGCCCGCTTTATTTTGAACCCACTCAAAATAACTTACGGTTACACCACCGCTGTTGGCTAAAATATCCGGAACACAAATTATTTTTTTATCGTTTAAGATCGGATCGGCTTCAGGAGTAGTTGGTCCGTTTGCACCTTCTACTATCAATTTAGCCTGGATCTTGCCGGCATTTTCTTCAGTAATTACATTTTGTAAAGCCGCAGGTACCAAAACATCACATTTACTGGTAAGTAATTCTTCTGCTTTAATTTCTGTAGCACCTTTAAAGCCTTTTAAAACGCGGTTATTTTTTGCAGCAAAATCAATAGCTGCAGCAATATCAATACCTTTTTCGTTGTAAAAAGAAGCTGTATGATCGCCAATACCCACAATTTTAACTCCTTTTTCAGAAAGTAAACGTGCTGCATGCGAACCTACGTTACCAAAACCCTGCACTACTGCAGTAACTTCGTTAGCTTTTAAGTTCATTTTTTTAAGAGCAGCTAAAGTATTAACCATAACGCCCCTGCCAGTTGCAGCATCGCGGCCTAATGAACCACCTATTGCAATTGGTTTCCCGGTAATTACACCAGGGCTATCTTCGCCATTTATTTTATTGAATTCATCCAATATCCAAGCCATTTCTCTTCCACTTGTTCCCATATCCGGTGCAGGAATATCCCTATTTACACCAAATACATCTTTCATAGAAACAGCATAGGCGCGACTTAAACGCTCTAATTCGCCAACACTCATGTTACGAGGCTCGCATTTGATACCGCCTTTTGCACCACCATAAGGTAAATTTGCAACAGCGCATTTAAAACTCATCCATGCAGCTAAAGCCATAACCTCATCCGCATTTACATCCATTGCATAACGAATACCGCCTTTGCTTGGACCTAAGTGAGTGCTGTGAACTGTACGGTATCCTTCAAAAACCTGAATTTTACCATTATCCATCATGATTGGAAGGCTTACTTTAACTTGTTTGCTGGGATTTCTGAGTACCTGTAAAACCTCATCACTAAGGTTCATTAATTTGGCGGCCACATCTAAACGGGCCAATACAGCATCAAACATACTATCGTGTGCTTGAGTTGCATTTACTGTGTGTGTTGACATAAGTAAATTTTAGTGTTGTTAGCTGGGGGGCAAATTTAAGCATTTTATTCAATAGTGGCAAGCTATATCTTAATAGTTTGATTGCTTTAAAATAACAAATATTGGTAAGAATAAATTTGCTTTACAACCCTGCTATGTGTTAATTTGACGAAAACTTGAACGAATTCTTAAAAATATTTTCCGTTTTTCTTACCTGCACTTTCTTTTTTGTTAAACTGGGTATGCCTACCGCTGTGGTAGTATTTAAGTACAATTTTATTAAAGTTATCTTAGTAGCCTGCTCAGGAGGTATTACAGGCAACATAATTTTTACCAATTTAAGTGCAGCCATTTTAAGGTGGATGGATAGTTACCGCGAAAAAAGAAATATTCATAAAAAAATATTTACAAAAACTACAAGAAGGATGATACGTATTAAACATCGCTTTGGCCTTGCCGGAATTGCAGCTATCACACCGCTCATCTCTCAACCCATTGGTGCTTTTTTTGCCGAGAAGTTTTTTAAGGACAAGAAAAAAGTTATTCTCTATTTAAGCATCTCAGTAATTATCTGGTCTATTGGACTTTATTTTATTCTTTATATTTTTCATGATCAATTAAAAGCCTGGGGAGTCATCTAATTAAATTTTAAATTTTGAAGAATATAAAACATATATTTTTTGATTTGGATGATACACTTTGGGATTTTGAAAAGAATTCGGGCCATGTTTTAGAGCAACTATTTTTTGAGTTTGATCTGAACGCGAAATTAAAAACAGATTATAGCAATTTTCACAGTACCTATAAAAAGGCCAATTCGCAACTTTGGCTGCAATACGCTAAAAAAGAAATAGACAAACAGTATTTACGCAACCATCGTTTTAATTTGGTGTTTAACCAATTCAATTATGATAATTACGACGAGAATTTAATTATTACCGATCATTACCTTAATCGCGCACCGAAAGGAACTCATCTTAAGGAAGGTTGTATTGAAACATTAGACTATTTAAAACAAAACTATCATTTGCACATTATAACCAACGGCTTTAAAGAAATTCAGTTCATAAAAATTGATGGCTGCGGCTTACGCGATTATTTTAAAAATGTAATAATTAGCGAAGAGCACGATCTTACAAAACCCGATGAACAAATTTTTAGATTAGCAGAAAAATTTGCGGGCGCTAAAAAAGAAGAATGCATTATGATAGGCGATAATTTTACCAGTGATGTAGAAGGCGCTTTAAATGCAGGCTGGGATGCGATATATTTTTCACACGAGAATTCTAAAAATTTTACAGGAAAACATATCACCAACTTAAAAGAACTAAAACAGATCTTTTAATTTTAATTAGATCAATCTTTTGTCACGATCTTTTTCATTCCAATCTGTCCGCTCACATTATAGACCTTCACAAAATAAATTCCTTTTGCAAGTGATTCTAAATTTAATTGATGCGAATTACCTTTAGCGTTCTCAGTTAATAAAATTTGTCCGGCAATATTTATTACTTCTACTTTTTTTATCTCGCTATTACTTTTAATAGTTACAGATCCCTTTGTTGGGTTTGGGAATAAATAAATAGTGTTTTCCAATTTATTTTCTTTTATACCAACCGTATTTCCAATTGCAACATTAGTGGCCGAGTTCATACTTAAAGGTAAAATTATACCATTAGAGTTTGATTGATTAGCAAGTGATAAACTAAAATGAAATAATGTATCAAAACTTAAACTTTGGCTTACTTTAAAATGAAAAGTGGCGATCTTGCCGCTGCCGCTTACATTAATATTAGTTGTGTGTGTTGAGGCAGAATAAATTACACCTGAGTTAAACTGCTTTTTTCTGAAATGTAAATTTTGGTTGTTTGGATTTAAAAAAGATGTCGGGAAGTCAAGATAAACGCTATCCTGCACAAGGTAGGTCTTATCAAAATCAACATTAAATGCTACACCGTTAATTGCGGTAATTGCATTTGCGCTGTCGCCTAAATAAACAGATGCTGTACCCCATTGACCACTGTGCACTAAAGCCTGATCGGGAACAATGTTTATTTGTGGATTCGTTACATTAGCATTATTATTTTTGAACGCATGCGTTAAATTATAATTATTATAGATCGCTAATGTATCGTTAAGATCAATTATTCCATCACCATTACAATTCGAATGACTTACATTTTTTCCATTGCTTATAAAACCGATCCAATTGTTTGCAAAATACGATTGCCATAAATTACTTGTGCTTGCGCGTGGCGGACCCGTTTGTGTAAGATGTAAGCCCAATTCTAAAATATCAAGGTTATTGGCAACGCCATCGCTGTTCGCATCTCCAGGCCATACATCGGCACAGCTGGTGTTTACAAAAACATTAAATGTTTGCGAGTTTACACAACTTGGCGAATTAGAAGCCGAAACCGTATAATTGCTTGTTGCAGTCGGTAAAATATTTACTGTGTTAGCGCATGGTACTGAATTTAAAGAATATGAAGAAGCTCCATTTAAAGTAAAGGTGGTACTTGAGCCAATACAAACAATATTTTGGCCTGCTACGGTAACATTAACTGCGCCAACATTAATGGTGAGACTTGTTGACGTTACACAACCATTAATATCCGTGCCTTGTACTGTATAATTTGTTGTGACAGTGGGCGAAAGCACAACACTTGCAGCATTTGATCCGGTGCTCCAGGTATATGTATTTGCACCGCTCGCCGAAATGGTTGCCGGCGCCGCTGAGCAAATAGCTGTACTGCCAGTAATTGATAATGGCGAAGGTGCCGCACTAAAAGCCAACGTAATAGTTTTTGTAACAGGTGCGCAAGAACCGATTGGGTTCATTGTTAAAGTATATGTTCCTGCAAAATTTGTGGTGAAGGTTTGATTGGTAAATGCGGGTGTGTTATAAGGCGGGTTAACACCAACGCCGGCCCATGAATAAGGGCCTAAGCCCGGAGGGGCAGTAATAGTAAAGGTAGTGGCGCCACATGTTGGCAATGTCACTGCGGGATTTGCAGCGGAAACAGGATTGTTATTGAACGAAAGCGCCATCGATGCACATTGTGAATCAAAGTATGCATAAGCGCCATGGCCGCCAAAAGCACAATCGATAACTGAAATATCAATTTGAATTTGAAAATTAATATATGGTGATAAATCTATTGCAGAAGCAACCCAATTTGAATAGTACCATGACCCTCCGCCCTGAGCCGCAACGAAAACTGGCCCACCAGCTGGAATTGTGTAAGAGCAACTAGGGTTAGGGACGGTTGTTGATATTGTTGGGCAAGCTAAAACAGTTGATGCATTGGTAGCTGTATTGGTGACAATGATATTAATTGTTAAGCCAGGCTGATCACAACAAGCATGTGTGCCATCTTGTATAACAGGTAAATAAGCGTATTTAAATAGTGAATTATTTGAATTTACAATAAAGCTTTTAGAGAGTACTGTTGCTTTAGAACCCGCAGTTGCATCGCCTAATTTAATAAAAGAATTACCGGCAGGTGCTACGTTACTTTGAGAATCAAAATAGGAAGTTATTTGCGTTGGTATTTTTGGATCCATTATAGGTGCGGAAAAAACAGTATAATTATTATTTGCCGACATAACCGGTAATGAACAACTACCGTTATTTGTACCTGATTGCAAACTCCACCCTTGAACGGCAGCAGGGGCGACTAACTGAGAAGTGATCAATTCAAAATCTTCATTATTACAAGACCCTCCTGGAGTTAATAAGGCTTTAGATGAATTGAAGTTTTGAAAAAAGCTAATTTTGCTTTTATTAGCAGTTTGAAGATTGTACTTACTTTTTATGTAATTTCTTTTTTGCTTGTAAAAAAACGCTTTAAGTTCTTCGCCGTAGCAACCATTCAAAAATGCATCGTCAGCAACCTTAACTTCGTCAAATCCAGCTAACGAATCTGCTGAAAAAATATAATTGTGTTGTATGATCTTATTATTTTGAGAAATACCTGCCTGAGTAAATAATAAAAGAGCTGCAATGGATAAAAAGTTTTTCATGTTGAATAATTTAGTTTTTATACGAACAGGTTAAATTTAATTAAAAAAATACGTTTACTTAGAGCCATTGAGTGAATACACCCTTTCACCGCTTAAATAGGTATCTAAAACTTTAGTTTTTAGAACATCTTCTATTTTGCATTTCATAATATCAGTATCTAAAACAATAATATCCGCGCTTTTCCCTTTTTCCAAACTACCTTTTATTTTTTCTTCGAAATTAGAATAGGCCGCCCAAATGGTCATGCCTTTTAAAGTTTCTTTGCGCGATAAAGCATTCTCCATTTGAAAACCATTCTTCGGGAACCCTTTGCTATCTTGCCTCGCCACAGCTGCAAAAAAAGTTTTAAATGGTGAGATGTCTTCCACCGGAAAATCGGTGCCAAGTGCCACTACCCCAACCGAAACTAAAAGATCTTTATACGCATATGCACTTTTAACGCGTTCTTCTCCTAACCTGTCTTTTGCCCAATACATATCGCTGGTAGCATGTGTTGGTTGGATTGAAGGGATTACAGACAAACTTTTAAAATCCGCAAGATGTTTTTTATCGACTACCTGTGCGTGTTCTATGCGCCATCTTCTTTTTTTGCATATCTCTCTAAATGTTTTTCCATCTATGTCGCCAAACATTTTAGGGTTGGTTCCATAAACAGCCAAAATAGCCCAAACAGCCGAGTCACCAATACAATGGGTGTTCATTTGAAATCCATTCAGATCCATTTTGTCCGCCATATCCATGTAAAAAGAAAGATCGTTCAACAAAAATCCTTTCCAGTCTTTTTTATCTGCATAATCTTTTAATAGACAAGCTCCTCTCGACCCTAATGCACCGTCGCCATAAAACTTAAAGGAGCGAACCGTTAGTCTATCTGTAATATAAATTCCTTTTTTTAAATAATGATCCAGGTTTTCTTGTGTTGGTGTTAACATCGCATACACTTTTATTTTAAGCTCATTCTTTTTTTGAAGCTCATCAATCGCATCAACAATATTCTTTTCAAGGCCCGCGTCATCAACGGTAGTTAAACCTGCTGCGAGGCAGTTTTTTTGCGCTTTTAATAATGCTTTTTGAATTTGTTCTTTACTTGGTTTCGGGATATTTTCTGTTACCAGATCTACTGCATTATCAATTAACATGCCTGTTAAAACAAATCCTTCTTTTAACATTGATTTATTTCCAACCTGTTCGTTATATGGCCATGGCATAGATTCTATTGTTCCGCCTTTAATTTTTTCGGGACTGTTTATTCCAGCGAGATTAAGAGCAGCTGCGTTTGCCAAAGCAGCGTGGCCATCTATCCTTTTTAAAATAACAGGTGTGTTTGGAAATAAAGAATCTAATTTCATTCGGTCAGGATATTGTTTATTCTCCCAATCGTTTTGATCCCAACCCCGCCCAATGATCCAGTCTTCTTCAGCGGTAATTTTTTTTAATTTATTACTGTTTGTTTCAGGAAACATATTCCTTTCTTTCGCAAAAGCAATAGTTCTTTCAATAACTTCTTCAAACGACTTTGTACCCACCAGATCCAATTCATTCAATCCCTTTCCGTAGCCGTAAAAATGACAATGTGCATCTATAAATCCCGGAAATACGGCTTTTCCATTAAGGTCTCTTGTGTTTTCCGATCCATATTTTTGCAAGATCGCATCGTTTGTATTTACTTCTATTATTTTACCATCTTTAATGGCGATAGCTTCATAAGTAGTAAATAAAGAATCAACCGAATATATCACTGCGTTATGTAGTATTGTATCTACTTTGATCTTTTCGGGTGAACAGGAAAACAAAAAAGAAATTGTTACTATTAAAATAAAAGTGTTTTTTAGCATGATCAAATTTAAGAAATATGCTTCCGGAACAAAATAAAAAAATTGCGCTTAAATGGTTTGAAGCGTTTAATGCGCATGACCTTGAAAAATTATTATCACTTTACGACGATAATGCCGAACATTTTAGTCCGAAATTAAAAATTCACAAACCCGAAACACAAGGCTTAATAAAAGGAAAACAAGCTTTACGCGAATGGTGGCAAGACGCCTTTAACCGATTGCCAACCCTGAACTACGAAGTGCTAAAATTAACAGCAGATGACGAACAGGTTTTTATGGAATATATAAGGCACGTTAAAACCGACGAAGATCTGCGGGTTGGCGAGGTTTTACAAATAAAAAACGGTTTAATTGTTTTTTCACGGGTATATCATGGCTAAAAGCCAATTTTTTCACCCTTTTAGGGGTATTTAGCGCATATTTATTTTCGGTTATTTTAAGATTAATTTCATAAATTCACCAACAATAGTTAAAATGAAAAAATTAGTATTCATTCTTATTTCAATTCCCGTTTTAGTTTTCTCACAACAAAAACTAACATTAGAGAATATTTGGGCAAGCGGTATGTTTTACGCAAAACATGCTGAAAGTTTTAACGTTATGAACGACGGCGTAAATTACGTTGATATTGTGAGCCAGGCGGGAGAATTTACTTTAAGCCAGTTCGACTTAAAAACAGGGAATAAAATTAAAGACCTTGTTAAGGCAAGTGACTTAAAATTCAATGATAAACAACTTGATATAAATACTTACCAGTTCAGTCCGAACGAAGATAAATTATTGCTGTACGAGAATCTTGCAAACGTGTATCGCCGTTCGCCAAAGGCAAATTATTATGTTTATGATATTGCTTCAAAAAAAACCACACAACTATCTGATAAAGGTCAACAAATGTTTCCGAACTTTTCGCCTGACGGAAAAAAAGTAGCTTATGTAAGAGATAATAATTTATACATTAAACATCTGGATACTGGCCTCGAAGTTACAGTTACACGTGATGGTGAAGCTAATAAAATTAAGAACGGTTGGGCCGACTGGGTTTATGAAGAAGAGTTTTCGCGCGCGGATTATTTTGATTGGAGCAGTAATAGTCAATATTTAGCTTACGTAAAATTTGATGAGACCCGTGTAAAAGAGTATACAATGGATTATTATAATGGTGAATTGTATCCAACCCCTTACACCTTTAAATACCCTAAGGCAGGTGAAGATAATTCAATTGTATCGGTTCATGTTTTTGATGAGACCAGCAAAAAAACAGTTACTGCAGATATTGGTGCAGAAAAGGATATCTATATCCCGCGCATTCAATTCACAAATAATCCTTTGGTACTTTCTATTACCCGTTTAAACCGTTTACAAAATAAATTAGAAATACTTTTTACGGACGTTGTAAATGGAAAAGGCGTTGTTGCCTACACAGATGAAAGTAAAACTTATGTTGACGTAACAGATGACCTACGTTTTGTTGGCGATAAGGGATTTATTATTTCGAGCGAGCGTAATGAATACAATCATTTATATTATTAC
The DNA here is from genome assembly GCA_032358255.1 of Heterotrichella gracilis. NCBI lineage: Eukaryota > Xanthophyceae > Tribonematales > Xanthonemataceae > Heterotrichella > Heterotrichella gracilis. The sequence goes on from JAULBX010000002.1 coordinate 409,734, forward strand.
GACATCAGCGGTAAATTAATTAATCAGATCACTAGCGGCCCATGGGATGTTATGGAGTTTAGTGGCTTTGATGAAGACACAAAAACACTTTATTATGTTTCTACAGAGAACGGAGCCATTAATCGCGATGTTTACAGTATTAAGTTGAATGGAAAAGATAAAAAACGTTTATCAACCAAACCCGGTTTTACAAACTTTGAATTTACACCGGGCTTTAAATATTATATTTCAAGTCATAGTGATGCAAATACACCTCCGGTTTATGAATTAAATAGCATAGACGGAAAAACAGTAAAATTACTGGAAGACAATAAGGTGTTAAAAAGCACTATGAAAAACTACAATTTGTCTACTAAAGAATTTTTCAAATTTAAAACTTCTGAAGGTGTTGAGTTAAATGGCTGGATGTTGAAACCACAAAATTTTGATTCAACAAAAAAATATCCGGTATACATGTATGCTTATGGTGGGCCGGGTGCTAACGAAGTAAATAATGCATGGGATGGTATTGATTATTTTTGGCACAGCATGCTTAACCAGGAAGGTTACATGGTTGTTTGTGTAGATAACAGAGGAACGCAAGGGCGTGGCCGCCAATTCAAACACAGCACTTATATGCAATTGGGTAAATTAGAAACTATTGATCAAATAGAAGTGGCAAAATATTTAGGAAAACAATCTTACGTTGACAGTAAACGTATTGGTTTCCAGGGGTGGAGTTATGGTGGTTACATGGCCTCGTTATTAATTTCAAAAGGCGGCGACGTTTTTAAAACCTCTATTGCTGTTGCGCCGGTTACAAACTGGAAATATTATGATAATATTTATACTGAACGTTTTTTACGTAAACCGCAGGATAATAAAAGTGGTTACGAAGATAACTCGCCAACTAATTTTGTGAAAGGTATAAAAGGTAAATTTTTATTGATCCACGGAAGTGCAGACGATAATGTGCATTTACAAAACAGTATGGAATTGGCAAACGCATTGGTAAATAATAATATTCCTTTTGATTTTATGCTTTATCCAAATAAAAGCCACGGTATTAGTGGTGGTTACACACGCTTACACATTTTCTCGAAAATGTTGAAGTTTACAAAAGAGAATTTATAATATGTTCAAAAAACGCCTGATAGTATTTACTGGTGCCGGAATAAGTGCAGAGAGTGGAATTAAAACATTTCGCGATTCAGGTGGGCTTTGGGAAGAACATAAAATTGAAGATGTGGCAACCCCCGAAGCGTGGGTAAAGAACAGGGAGTTAGTTTTAGAATTTTACAATCAACGTCGTAAACAGGTAATTGCGGCTAAGCCAAACGCAGCGCATGAGTTTATTGCCGAATTGCAAAATAAATTTGATGTACAGGTAATAACACAAAATGTGGATGATCTGCATGAACGTGCCGGAAGTAAAAACGTAATGCACCTGCATGGCGAGATAATGAAAGCGAGAAGCACTGCCGATCCATCATTAGTTTATCCATTAAAAAAACCGGAAATTTTACTTGGCGACCTTTGTGTAATGGGTTCGCAGTTGCGCCCGCATATTGTTTGGTTTGGCGAAGACGTGCCATACATGGAACAGGCCAACCTTAGTGCGGAAAAAGCAGACCTATTTGTTGTAGTGGGTACTTCATTAAATGTATATCCTGCAGCAGGCATCATCAATTTTGTAAATGTAAACACACCAAAGTGGTTGGTAGATCCGGGTGATTTTAATTTAGATTATATAAAACAATTAAAGCACATTAAACAAACCGCTGTTAATGGCGTGAAAAGTTTAAAAGAAGAATTATATAAAAGTTTGTAAAACAAAAAAGCCACCGAAATTTTTCAGTGGCTTTTACTTTTTACTCAAACAAAATTTATTTTATTTTCTTCCAGGGCATTTTTTACAACGATCGCCTTTTTTAAAATTTTTGCAGCAATCTTTTTTCTTTTTGCAACAATCGGCAAAAACAGTTAAAGGACAATTATTTTGAAAGAATATGGGCGTTTTAGGCTTTTCTAAATTCTCTAAATTCATGTTATAAAGCTAGTTGAATGATTTAGTTTTTTAAATACCATAAAAAGGGTAATTTTCAGCTCTCAAACATGAACATAGCACCATTACATAGCTGGTTAGCCTCAAACACACAGCCCTTATTAATAGCGGGTCCTTGCGGTGCGGAGTCGCTTGAACAGCTTGCCAACACAGCAAAAGGGCTCAAAGAAACCGGAAAAGTAGCTTTATTCCGCGCCGGCGTATGGAAACCCCGCACCCGCCCTAATGCTTTTGAAGGCAAAGGTGAAGAAGCTTTAAAATGGCTGGTTGAAATAAAGAAAGAATTTGGTTTTAAAATTACCGTAGAAGTTGCCAATGCGCAGCACACCGAACTGGCTTTAAAATACGGCATTGATGTGTTGTGGATAGGCGCTCGTACAACCGTTAACCCATTTAGTGTACAAGAAATTGCCGACGTTTTAAAAGGCGTAGATGTGCCCGTAATGGTTAAAAACCCTATTCATGCCGACCTTCAATTATGGCGAGGAGCCATTGAAAGGATCAATAATAGTGGCATTACAAAACTTGCTGCGATACACAGAGGCTTTTATGTTTATGGTAAAACGAAATACCGTAACAAACCCATGTGGCAATTGCCAATTGAACTAAGAACGTTATTTCCCGATCTCCCCATTATTTGCGATCCGAGTCATATTAGCGGAAACAGAGAATTAATTTCCTCTGTTGCACAAAAAGCGTTAGACCTTGGCATGAATGGTTTAATGATCGAATCACATTACGATCCTTCTGTTGCTTTGAGTGATGCCGAACAACAATTAACACCGGTACAATTAAATGAACTTGTCTCAAAATTAATTTTACGAAAACAACGTTCTAGCGACGACGCCGTTCTTGATAAATTGGCAGAGCTGCGAAACATTATTGACGAAGTGGATGAAGAACTAATTAATGTTTTGAAAAAACGCACACAGATCATTGAAGAAATTGGTGCTTATAAAAAAGAACATGACATTACTATTTTCCAATTGGAGCGTTGGCAGGAAATTTTACGCACGCGCGCTCAATTAGCAGAAAAATTAGGTATCTCTAGGAATCACGTAGAAAAAATTTGCCAGCTGTTACACGAAGAAAGTATTCGCATTCAGAATAGTGTGATGAATAAATAAATTAATGCGTTAGCCTTGCTTTTTCTTCATCGTTACTTTGAGTTTTGCGTAACTGCACTTTGATTTTACCAAAGTTGTAACTTAAGCCTAAAGTAAATCTCCTTTGATCAAATGTGGAATAAAGATCTGTACTCTGATTTTGAAATCTAACCTTTGTACGCGCTACGTTCGTATAAAAAATATCATTTACGCCAACAGAAACGTTTAGCTTGTCTCTAAAAAAAGTTTTGCGAACCGCTAAATTTGCTCCCCATCGTGGCTTGTTGTCATATATACCAACCATGCCTGGCGCATGCAAAAACCCGCTTTGCTCTAGGATCCATTTTTTTGGAAACACAAACCGATTGTTTAAATAAAGGTAAACTGGGAAGGACGCGCCGGAATAAGTAAGTCCGTCTATGATTCCTGAAAATGAACTAAAATTAAAGCCTCCATTGAACGTTATAGCCCACCATTTCGTAATATCCTTTTGCATAAACACAGAGTAGGTTGCAATGTTGAGGTTACCTTCTTTTAAATTCGCAACCTTATGCAACGATTCTTTTGTAGTATCGTTTTGAACGGGATAATAAAAAAGATTGTCACTTACCGTAAAATAAGTTAGTGTTTGATAAATTTTGCCTTTATAACCGTGAGTGAACTCTATCGTGTTGCTGTATTCTGGCATTAAATAGGGATTACCAATTTGTGTCACCAAAAGATTTAAAAATACTTTATACGGATTGAATAAATTATACTGCGGTCGGTTTATTCTTCGGTTATAAGATAATTGAAAACTATTAGTTTCAGATGGATTATAATCAAAACTAATTACCGGGAAGACCTGGAAATATTGTCTTGTATATTGTACTTTACTCGTTCTACTCTCAGCACTTACAGTGGTATTCTCAGCACGCAACCCAAATTGCGTACCAAACTTTTTAAATTGTTTTTGCACATTTAAATAGCCCGCATCCACTCTTTCGTGATAAGAAAATATATTTGAAAAATTTGTATCGATATTGTACACACCCGTATGCACATCTTTATTCTCGAAAACAAAATCGCTGAGCATTTCCTGGTAATTTTCTTTTATTCCTGCCTCGATGCCCATTGTTGAAGAGAATTTTTTCTCGAGGTCGATCTTTGCCGAATACAAAGAAAAATCTAAGGTGTTATGTGTCTTGATGATCTTTTGATCTAAGGTCTCATTAAGATCTTTGTCTCGAAAATGGTTTTCTAAACTCCCCTGGTAAAGATCAAAACTTTTACTATAATCGGCTGAAAATTTTATTTTTGATCCCAAAGTATCCAACACATGTTCTGCGTTGAAATTATAATTATTATAGGTCCAGTCGTTGGGACGAACAGAAGTAAATTCTAAAATTTCGTAGCCGGCAGTGTTATCACTTAAATAATTATTTCCACGCCTAACAGGTGTAGCGTTACCGAGCGTGCCATCGATCCTGAAACCAATTGTATTTTTTTTGTTTAAATAAAAATCTGTTCCAATATTATACGACACATTTTGATTCGTGGCGCGTTCAACAGTTCTTTGATCGAATAAAGTAGTGGTACCATTATAAGTAATATTTTTTTGATAAATACTGGTGTATTGCATTTCATCATGACCAAAATTTATACCACTAAAAAATGTTGCCGATTTGCCTTTATAATTAAGAGAAAAGCCGCCATCTTTATTTGCATAAAAACCCTGCTGATAAGAGATATTGGCACTCCCACTAAACCCAGTGATCTTTGTTTTTTTGGTCTTAATATTTATCATGCCTCCAGTACCTGCCGCATCATTTTTTACAGATGGCGTTTTTAAGATCTCTATTTTGTCGACGACCGAAGCATTTAGACTTTTAAGAAGGTTTATCAACTGAGGCCCTGATATTTGTTGGATCCTGTCGTCGATCATTATTTTCACACCGTCTCTTCCAACAATAGAAATATTTTCACCATCTACAATTACGCCGGGCATTTTTGATAGCAGGTCATAAACAGTATTTCCAACTGCTAATGGGCTGCCATCCACATTTACAGTAATATTGCCATTTTTAAATTCAATTACTTTTTTTTGAACAGTTACAGATACTTCATTCAGGTTAACTTCTTTGCTTCCGAGAGTAATGTCCGGAACTGAATAAGACACTGCAGAATCTAATATAAAAACAGAGCTAAATGCATCTTTATAACCAACCGAAACAGCCTTGATAAAATAACTCCCAGGAGTAATATTTTCAAAAGTATATTCACCTTTATCGTTGCTAAAATTTCCTTTTGCAGGCAAACTATCTTTCGCTTTTAATAAAGCAATGGTTGCAAAAGGAACGGGAATATTAACTGAATCAACTATTTTGCCTGTAACAGTTTGCGCAAAAGAAGCAGACGCAAATATGCTGCACAAAAAAAATACTATCGACGTTCGTTTAAAACGCATGTACAACATAAGCTCGGGATTTAGCTTTATAAAAAATAACAAATTAATTAAAACGCATTAAATTACTTTATTTAAACTTCTGGTCGCTGTGTATAACAAATTTTGGCTAAAAGGTTACAGCGATGTTTAAATTATTTTATTCTGATAAAGTATTAAGTGCTTTTTTCGCCGCCTCATAATTAGGGTCTAACCTTAAAGCCTTCTCCCAACATTGTTTTGATTTATCATAAGCTTTTAAATTATAATAAGCGCCGCCCAAACCATACCATGCATGAGGATCATCAGGAACAACAATAGTGCATAAATTATACGCCACCGCAGACTCATGTGTCTTACCCGCGTCAAAAGCCTCCGCACCTCTGCTCTTTAGTATAGAAGAATATACCCTATAGTAATTTTCCAGGTAGGGATTTTTAGGGTATAACCGTTCTGCCAGTTTCCAATAATAGATAGCATCTCTATCATTTCCCAATTTAAAACTGGCTAATCCTAAATTTAAATAACCATTTACATAACGCGGATGCAACTCAACAGCATGTTTTAAATAGCCCATACCTTTATTAAGCGCCGCTTCTTTTTTATTTTTAAATCCACCTTCTTTTAATTCTTCATCTGTAATTTTTAACTGGCCATTATAATCATTAAATAATGTTGGATCCTCGCCCGGCAAGGATACACCTGTGATCTCTTTCGTATCTGCAAGGTCTATCCAGCGCGCACCTGCATTACCTAAAACCAAAACAGAGTGGGGCGAAGTTTTTACATCTTTTAAAAATAAGGTCACATCATTTTTCCAATCCCAGTTACGCTCCCAGGTTTTGCAACCACATAAAATTAAAATTACAAGTAACGAACTCATCATTACTGTTCGTTTTGCAGTAAATGAAAGAGACTGTAATTTTTCTAAACCGCTTAACACTAACCACGCAATGGCAATGGCAACACCAATGGATGCGTGGAATAAAAAGCCTTCACGCATAACTGCGCCAACAGGAAAAATAAAATTTGTAACTAAAATTAAAAACGAGAAATAAGTAATAATGGCAAAACCCAAAACATGGCGTTTAATAGCCAACCTAATTCCTATAATCAGAAGGCCAAGATTTAAAATTAAAGAAATGATAAATCCAACATCTGTAAAATTACTATATGGAATTTGTGCATAAGAATAATCGCAGGTTAATTTGTTTGGAAAAACAGAAAGCACAAGGTATTTAAGCATTACAAAAACTTCAGAAGCAAATTTTTGTTCGCCGCTTGCTAATAAAAAAGGATTATTTAAAAGCTCAGTATCTGGTACACCTGGCACCATATTAACTGAGGTTAGCCGCATGACCATATATATTGCTCCAAAACCAAACAAGATCATGCTTAGCATTCCTAAATTAAAGGCCTTGATCTTTTCTTTATCGAAAACATAAAGCGCAAGCGGAACAAGTCCAAAAAGTACAATGGCGTATTCTTTGGATAAAAGTGCAAAGAAAAAAGCCAGGCCCGCAATTATGAGCGAGCTTATCTTTTTTGTGTTGTTATATTTGAATGAGAATAAAAATGTAAGTGCAATAAATATCACCGAAAAAATATCTTCACGGCCTTTTACATTCGCCACAATTTCTGTATGAACTGGGTGAATTAAAAAGATGAGGGCGGCTAAAAAAGCCATATCCTGCTTTTCTTTAAAGATGTAACGGCTAAACAAGAAATAAAGTAAAACGCAGGCTAGAATGTAGGTCCACATATTATTAAAGTGCCTTAAAAAAGCTCCTTTGGTCTGACAATCTACTTCATTAAAAACGCCATCATGGTTTAGATCTTCGGAAGGATCGTTGTGAAAATTCATATTAAAGTCCCAGCAATTATTACACTCATTGAGTTGTGCCACATTATCATTGTTCAGGTCAACAAAATCATTATATTCATAATTTATTTTCATTGGTGCGGGATCAGTGTTTCCCCCGCCTGACTTTTTTTTACTTACTGATGTTGGTGACGCATCAACATCAGGTGTTTCAATTTTCTCGTTATCTAACTTACCGTTCTTATTAATATCCTCTGCAAAGCAGTAAAAGCCCGTTCGGTAAGTTCCAATTATTTCCTGCTCCAATGCAAAACTCACAATGGCCAAGGGCCGGTACCTTCCGCCCTGCAATTGATCTGTAGCATTCATACGTCTGTAAAAAGCATCGTAAGCATCTTTTGTTAATATATCTTTTATACCGGCAACACCTTTTAATACATAATTATTTTGATGAATGACAATGCTATCATCCAAAGCATACTCGTTATATAACGAGGTGCAGTAAAAAATAATACCCAAGAGCACCAAAACAAACAGAGGTTGTTTTTTATTAAAGAATGGAAAGTACTTAAAAGTACTTTGAGGTTGCTCTGTGGGCAACTGCTCTTCGTTATTAATTTGTTCCGTTGTCATAAGTTTGTTTTTTGTTTAAACCAAATGTGTAAATACTTGAAAGTACAGTAGAGCTTTTTACAGAAGCGATATTAGAAACATATTCGCTTACATGCGCTTCGGTCTTATTGCTTTTATCATCTTTAGTGAAAAATAAAATAACACCGCCAATAACTACAGTGGCAATAACCGCATGGTATAATTTTATTTTAAAATTCAGGAATGCTGCCACCAGCGAGAAGAAATCTTCTATCTCTCCCACGCTCGCCTTCTTACGCGCAAGTATCTTTTTTCTGGCTTCTGCAGAAAGTTGTGGCACTTTTAAATTCAGATCCTCTACCGACATTTTATCGCTGAGAAAATTATCCAGTTCGTTCTTGTTTTCCATGTTAATTAATTTACAGGCTTAAATATTTTTAATTTTTCTTCGAGAACTTTTATTGTATAATGCAATCTTGATTTCACGCTACCCTCCGGGCAATTTTGTATTGATGCAATTTCGGCTATTGTTTTTTCTTCCTGGTACTTTAAAATAAAGGCTTCTTTTTTTTCTGCGGAAAGTTCGTTTAAAATTTCTTCCAGCATTTTTCTGAACATAAGCGCATCCATTTTACTTGCCGTGCTTAAAAACGCAGTATCCTTCACACTTTCATTTATATATTTTATCTCTTCATTACTGTCTGAAACTATTTTTTTGTGCCTGTAATAATTCTTGCAACTATTAGAAGCCACCGAAAATATCCATGTTTTAAAAGAGCGACTTTTATCAAATCTTTCAGGCGCCTCCGCAATTTTTAAGAACAGATCCTGCAAAGCGTCTTCTGCGAGCTCCTTGTCAAAATTTAACATGCGAATAAAATAACCCAGCAAGCGTTTACTATAGCGCTCATAGATCTCGTCAAAAGCCAACACTTCGCCATTGCTCAAACAGAACATTAACTCTTCATCACTTAAGAGTGTATACTTACCTGTTTGTTGTGGCATACACCTTTACAAGTTTTATTTGAGACCTCATTTACAAGTTTAATTTATCACGCTTCTAATAACCTGTACACGCGAAAGAATTGAAAGTTCATTTAATTTTTTAAGTAAAATAAATTGTTTATTTAAAAGAATGTTAAAAACAAAAAAACCGGCGTTAACCGGTTTCAATGTAAAATTATGAAGTAAAACATCTATTCTTTCAAAAATTTCTTTTTTATTGCTGTATTGCCCGCTTTTATGTTCAAGAAATAAATACCCGAAGTAAGCTCATTAACATTAATTTCAGAAGTAGAATAATATTTGCCGATCACTCTACCGTTCACATCTATAATTTCAATTACATCAGCAATTAGATCATTACTCAATTTTATTTTTAATATATCCCGAGCAGGGTTAGGTGTGACGGAGATCTCGTTCGCCATTAAACTCTGATCGTTTGCACTAGTAACCAGGCAAAAATTGGTATTAACGGAAAACGTAACAGGAGTGACAGAGCTAGAAAAATTGCTTAATGTAAATGAGGTAACCGGATATATTGTTGGGCTAACCATCGATTGAGCAAATGTAGGGCCAGCGTTACCGCTGTTATCAGTTATGGTATTTGAACAAGAATAGGTTAAAGCAGAACTAAATTTTTGGATCGTTAGAGGATTGTTTGGAAAAGAATAACCCGAAACATCAAAATAATAGCTACCATTATATATCGAATGCGGAGCGTGCGACGGAACTGCATAAAAAGAAGGTCCAATGTTATAATTGTAAAGCATAGCGGTTTGAAAATTATTTCCAACCCCATTAGAATCTAACTTTAAAAAAGCGCTAGTATATAAAACGTTTGAATTGTAAGTACCTGTTGCATAAAACAGATCGCCATTATTATTTTCGTTAACATAAAATGCAATTTGGGCCGGATTCATAAAGGTATTTGAGATCGCTTTAGACCATTTCGCGTTTCCACTTATATCAAATTTGGCCAATTGGTTAATTGGAATTGAAGCTGGAATTGAATATCCCTGAAGGCGTGCATAAAAATTATTAGCGAATCTTGATCTTGTAAATCCCCAGCTAAAACTTTGATAGCTACCCGTTAAGTGATTTTTAACGCTTGTAAAAGTATTGGTAATGTCAGAAAATGAATATATGCTAACACCGGAACCTCCTGAAAGAGCCATAGTTCCGGCACCGGCTAATTTATATATACCTGCAGAATCACTTATTATTGATAAACATTGCATTGGAGTAGTTCCCATGCTAGTATTAAAAACTTTTAATTTAATTCCGTTACCAAGCGTATCCGTTTTAAGCAAAAAATTATCTCCGGAAAGTAAAAGATTATTATTTCTGTCCAGTAATAAACTTGCTAAATTAAGCGCATACGAGGTTGAAGTTGTTCCCGATAAAATAGCACTTATTGTTTGGGTAGTTTTAACCCAATTTACACTGCCATTTGCATTGAGTTTTCCGAAGTAAATACTGGCTGAACCATTTTTAGCAATAAAATACACGCTCCCTGTTTTTGAAAGCAATAAATTAGAAAAATTTAAACCGCCATATGTCTTAGCCCAAATAGTATTAAAATTTTTATCTGTTTTTACCAGTCTATTACCGTGAAACATGTAAATATTTGTATCAGCATCAACAGGAAACTCATTAGTGTTAGCAGTTGAAGCGTTCAGATACGGCAAAATTTGCGCGTAAAATGAACATGATAACAGCATTAATATTAAAATGGTTATTTTTTTCATAGGTAATATTTAACGATAAAAAATGTTGGCTACTTTAAAGTAAAAATAGTCAATTAATATGCGCTTATAGAATAAAAACTAATACACGGTAGTTTTTTGCAAATAAACGGTAGCTTAAATGGAATATCTTGAGATTTCCCAAAGCACAATACCAATACTAACCGATATATTTAAAGAATGCTTCGTGCCCGCTTGTGGAATTTCAATAACAGCTTTACAACCATCAATTACTTCCTGATCCACGCCATACACTTCATTGCCAAATACAAATGCCATTTTTTCATCGGGCGTAAATTTATTTAGAGGGAGGCTATTAGTGGCTTGCTCAACCGCATAAACGCTATACTTTTTTTGCTTCAGCGCATCAATAGCTTCAAGCGTGCTTTTAAAGTATGACCATTTTACGGTAGATGTTGCGCCAAGAGCTGTTTTTTCAATTTCTTTGTTGGGCGGCGCGCCCGTAACGCCACATAAAATGATCTCTTCAATTAAAAATGCGTCTGCCGTTCTAAATGCCGAGCCAACATTGTTAAGACTTCTTACATTATCCAAAATTACAACAACGGCCCGCTTTTCAGCGCTTCTAAAATCGCTCACCGACATACGATTTAGCTCTTCGTTCTTTAATTTCCGGTTCATTTTGCGCTGTTTTAATCAATAAAATACCTATATTTATGCTTTAAAAATAGATACTTTTTTTTGTGAAGGTAAGTAAAGAATTTAAAATAGGTATTGTAGTTATATGTGCCATCGCAGCCCTTATCTGGGGAATTAATTTTTTAAAGGGTTCTAATATTTTCTCGCATAAATACTATTTGTACGCTGTTTATCCAAAAATTGACAATTTAATGCCTGCAAATCCATTATTAATTAATGGTTTTAAGATAGGCCAGGTAAATGAAGTATCTTTATTTCAACAAGGCGGGCAAAATAAGGTTCTAGTTAAATTTTTACTAACCGAAGACGTTAAGGTCCCAAAAAATTCAATTGCAAAAGCGATCAGTGCCGATCTTTTAGGATCAAAGGCTGTTGAAATTATTTTTAGCAACGAAGCCGAAATGGTAAAAAGTGGCGATACACTAATTGCTGCAGCGGAAGAAGGTTTTAAAGAATCTTTGGATAAACGTATTGCTCCCATTCAGGCAAAAGCAGAGAATTTAATTAACAGCATGGACAGTGTAATGACTGTTGTGAGTTTAATTTTAAATACAAAAACGCGCGACAATCTTGATAAATCTTTTGAGAGTGTTAGAAAAGCGATCTTAACGTTAGAACAAACGGCTTACAAATTAGATGATCTTGTTGGATCGGAAAAAGTGAAAATATCTAGTGTACTTTCTAACTTAAATCAGATAACCTCTAACTTAAATAAGAACGGACAAAGGATAGATAACATTATTGGCAATATAAGTAGCATGACGGATAGTTTAGCAAAAGCGCAATTAAAAGACGCTATTGCTAATGCAGATAAATCTATGAAAGAATTAAATATTTTGCTTGCTAAGATCAACGAAGGGCAAGGTACAATTGGTAAGCTTGCTAAAAATGATTCGTTATATAACAACTTAAATAAGTCATCAGAAGATCTTGATAAATTATTAAAAGACCTAAGGTTAAATCCTGAACGTTACATTCACTTTTCTGTTTTCGGAAGAAAATCCCGCAAACCTGTTAATCCATAAAGAACAAATATGATAAGCTCGATCATTTTCGCTTTACTTTTAATTGGGGCATCTGGTTACTTTGCGATCAATGTTAAGAAGATCCGCAGAAATATTCTTTTGGGAAGAGATGTTTCTTTTGCTGATAACAAAGGGGATCGTTTAAAAACAATGCTCTTAGTTGCTTTTGGTCAGCAAAAAATGTTCTCCAGACCAATTCCTGCCATCTTACATTTCTTTTTATATTCTGCTTTCATTATCACTCAAATAGAATTAATAGAAATAGTTGTTGATGGGATAAGTGGTAGCCATCGTATTTTCAGAGAGTCTCTTGGCGGATTATATACATTTGCTGTAAGTTTTATTGAGATACTTTCTGTTTTAGCTTTTATTGGAACAATTGCTTTTTTAAGTAGAAGAAATTTATTAAAAGTTCCACGCCTCAATATGAAAGAATTAAAAGGCTGGCCAATGCAAGATGCTAACCTAATTCTTATAGGAGAACTTACCCTCATCTGTTTTATTTTTATGATGAATGGTGCTGACGAGGTTTTGTATTCAAGAGGCCTGTCGCATGCAACTAATTTAAATGACGGTTCGTTGGGTTTATCAGTAAGTAAACACGTAGGCCCGTTATTATTTGGCGGCATGTCAGAAGGTGGACTGCACGTGGTTGAACGTATCGGTTGGTGGGGACATATTTTAATGGTATTTGGATTTTTAAATTATTTACCATTCTCAAAACATCTTCACATAGTTTTGGGATTTCCGAATACTTATTACTCGAATTTAAAACCAAAAGGAGAATTCACAACGCTTGACGCTGTGACAGATGTAGTTGCTCCAAATTTTGATCCGGCTTATGTTGCAAAAACAGATCCAAATAATCCAGTTAGGTTTGGCGCTAAAGACGTGCAAGACCTTAACTGGAAAAATTTAATGGATGCCTATAGTTGCACTGAGTGCGGAAGATGTACTTCTGCTTGTCCACAAAACATTACCGGTAAAGCATTATCGCCGCGTAAAATTATGATGGATACGCGTGACAGATTAGAAGAGGTTGGAAAAAATATTGATAAGAACAAAGGAACCTTTGTAGATGATGGAAAATCTTTATTAGGTGATTACATAAAACACGAAGAGATCTGGGCTTGTAACACTTGTAACGCATGCGTGCAGGAATGTCCTGTAAATATTGATCCATTGGCAATTATTATTGAAATAAGAAGGTATTTAGTGATGGAAGAAAGCAATACGCGCCCGGAGTTAAATACCATGTTCACTAACATTGAGAACAATGGTGCGCCATGGCAGTTTAGCCAGGCAGATAGATCTAATTGGACTAACGAGAATTAAAAAATTGATCATATGTCAACTATAAAAGTTCCAACAATGGCCGAGATGATGGCCGCAGGCGAAACTCCCGAAATATTATTTTGGGTAGGTTGCAGCGGCAGTTTTGACGATCGTGCCAAAAAAATTACTAAGGCTATTGTTCGTATTTTAGATCATGTAAAAATTAAATTTGCTATTCTTGGATCTGAAGAAGGTTGCACCGGCGATCCGGCAAAACGTGGAGGAAATGAATTTTTATTTCAGATGCAGGCCATGCAAAACATAACGGTAATGAATGGTTATAGCGTTAAGAAGATCGTTACTGGTTGTCCGCATTGTTTTAATACCATTAAAAATGAATATCCGGCTTTGGGCGGAAATTACGAAGTGGTTCACCACACACAATTGGTGCAGGAATTAATTAACCAAGGGAAATTAAAAGTACAGGGTGGTGTATTTAAGGGAAAGAAAATTGTTTTTCATGATCCCTGCTATTTAGGAAGAGCAAATGATGTGTACGAAGCGCCTCGCGAAATAATTGAAAAGTTAGATGTTGAGTTGGCTGAAATGAAACGAAGTAAAGCCAAAGGCTTATGTTGTGGTGCCGGTGGTGCGCAAATGTTTAAAGAGGCTGAAAAAGGAAATAAGGAAGTAAATGTGGAGCGTGCAGAAGAAGCTTTAGCATTAAATCCGGATGTGATAGCAGTTGGTTGTCCGTTTTGCAACACGATGATGACGGATGGCGTAAAACACTTTAATAAAGAAGACAAAACCAAAGTACTGGATATTGCAGAATTAATAGCTACCGCAAATGACCTTTAATTTTAATAAAAGAAATTATTCTTTATTTTTTATTGCAACTATTTTATTATTTGCGGTTAACGCCTGTAAAAATAATACTGAACAGACTGAAACTGAAAACAAAACCGCGGATAGTTTAAGTATCAAATTAAATTCGCCTGAATTAAAAGCGATCAACGCCGAGTTGCTGAAGGATGCCGGAAATCCAGACCTGTATGATAAACGCGCTAATATTTATATTACTTTAAAGCAATTAACCGAAGCGGTATATGATGCCAAGCGTGCTATTAAAATGGATAGTACCAAAGCGAATTATTACATGACATTAGTTGACGCTTATTACGCGCAAAATAATACACGCTTATCAAAAGAGCTTTTAGAAATAATCGAAAAAAAATTTCCTGACAATGTAGATGCTTTATTAAAATTATCTGAATTGTATTATTTAGTACGACAATATCAAAAAGGAATTGATTACGTGAACAAAGCTCTAAAGATTAATGATAGATTAGCAAAGGCTTATTATTTAAAAGGAAGTATTTACAGGGAAAGTGGAGACACAACAAGAGCCATCTCAAGTTTAGAAACGGCTATTGAACAGGATAATAAATACGAGAATGCTTTTATTGATATTGGCGTAATGTATGCAGCAAGAAAAAATCCTATTGCTTTAGAATATTATAATAACGCGTTGAAAATAAATCCGTCTAACGAAAACACAGTTTACGCCCGCGCTAAATTATTACAGGATATTGGCAAAATAGACGAAGCCATTATTGAGTATAAAGCCATCTTAACTAAAAATAAAAATTGTGAAACCTGCTACTATAATCTTGGTGCCATTTACCTCGAAATAAAAAAAGATAACAAGACAGCTTTGGAAAATTTTACAAACGCCATTGCCCTTAACCCAAGTTCGGCACCGGCGTATTTTGCCCGTGGTTATACTTATGCGAAGCTAAAAGACAAAGAAAGTGCAAAAGCAGATTATAACATGTGCTTAAAGATCCAACCCAACTTTGAGGCTGCAATTCAGGCTCTAAACGAGCTTTAGGTCTTTTCTCCCTTATATTTTAGATTAAAGCCCCATATTTGTTGACAAAAAGATTTTGCCTTCGGCTTTAAAATTTTATATTTATAGGATATTCCAAAAAAAATGAAGCTAGAGAAGAAAAATGTTGGTATTGCTTTACAAGGTGGAGGCGCTCATGGCGCATTTACATGGGGGGTTTTAGACAGACTCCTGGAAGAAGATAATCTTATTGCAGAAGCAATGTGCGGAACAAGTGCCGGCGCAGTAAACGCCGTAACATGCGCATATGGTTTGCATATTGGCGGACCAACAAAAGCTAAAGAACTTTTAGAAGAACTCTGGAGAAAGATTGCCCTTAGTGGTAGTTTTTTATTTAAGCCAGGTGTATTAGATAAAACTTATGGTCAAGGGGACATATACAATAGCACTGGATACATGATGTTCAACGCTATAACTCAAGTACTCTCTCCGTACAATTTTAACCCCTTTAATTATAACCCTCTTCGCGATATTTTAACTAATATTATTGACTTTGAAGAATTACAACGTTACAATAAAAAGAAACTTTTTATTTGTGCAACAAACGTAAAAACAAACAAAGCAAAAATATTTTCCAATAAAGAAATTACAGTTGATGCTGTAATGGCTTCTGCCTGTTTACCATTTCTATTCCAGGCGGTTGAAATTGAAGGGCAATTTTATTGGGATGGTGGTTATATGGGAAATCCTCCCATTTTCCCGATCATCACTAACACCAATTTACACGATATTGTATTGGTAAAAATTAATTCGATAAATATTAATTCGGTACCAACCACTGCCAGAGATATTGCAGACAGGGTAAATGAGATATCTTTCAACAGCAGTTTAATTAACGAAATGAAATTAATTCACTACCGTAACGAATTGATCAGAAACGGCATCTTAAAATCGGATGATAAAATTAACCGCGAGATATTTGTACATACTATTAGTGGATATGATGCGCTAAGCCAATTAAGCTACAGCAGCAAAATGAACACATCCTGGGAGTTTTTATCAAATCTGAAGAATCGTGGCCGCGAAATTGCTGAAAAATGGCTTGCTACTGATTACAAAGAAGTTGGTTTAAAATCCACTTTTGATGTGGAAGAGCATTTCTTCGATAAATTTTAATGCGCTTGAAATCCAGTAAAAACGGGCTATTCAAGGCTTAAAAGATCATTTAACTTTCTTTAAATTTTATTACATTAAATTTTCTTAGTTTTACTATTGGAATTTACGTTTAAAAGCCCGATGCATTTTATTTTCCAACAGAAAAGGTCATATTATTCTCTACAAAAATTCTGGCTTTGCTTGTTTTGTGTCTCGTACTTTTTTTCGGGTTCTCAAACAGCTTATTCAACCGATCCGGCTTATCTGGCTTTTAAAACAGAAAAGAACAACCTAATCACCAACTATTATTTCACTTATCCTGATACAAGCATCAATACACTTCATAATTATTTTCCTCGTAATTTTTTAGGTAACATAGGTTTGCCCTCTCCAAACTATTTACTTAATTATGGGACCAACGATCTTGGTTTTAATTTTTGTCCCTCGGCTTACAAAAATGATGTATATAACGAGAACCAGGTAAATTATTATCGTACCAAAGGCCCTTATGCAAATTTAACTGGCGTTGCCGGGAGTAAAAAATTTCAGGTCTTTAAAATGATCTTTAGTCAAACTTACAAAAGGGTAAACGTAACTTTAAAATTCAGTCGCTATACATCGGAAGGTTTTTATCTTAAGCAACAAAGTTATACCAACAATTTTTATCTCTCAAGTAATTATAAAACAAAAAAAGAACGTTTCGGTTATTATTTTTACATCCTCAACAACGGAAATAAAAATAAAGAAAATGGAGGTATAAAGGCTGATAGTCTTACCGAGATAACATTATTGCAGAACAAACAACTATTTCCTGTAAGATTAAATTCCGCAACGCGTGATAACCGCGAATTTAAAGCCATGTTCAACCCCTATTTTAAATTAAATAGAGGCGATTCCAGTACAAAATTAAATCATTTCATTCAATTAAAATCGAGTTTCGCCGGTAGCAGTTATGAGTACAATGATGATAATATTGCTTCTGATAAATATTACATCATTATGTATTTAGATACTTTAAAAACGCGGGACAGTGCCCACGTGCGAAAATTCATCAATGAAATTAGTTATGCCGCGGTTTCTACCAACTCAAATTTTGCACTTTCTTTCGGATACAAAAATGAAGTAAACCAGGTTTGGCAAAAAGCAGACAGTTTATTTTACAATCATATTGCAACGGCAGATCTTGTTTTCAGAAAGCAGTTTACCGATGAGCAAAGAGCGGCAAAAGATCAAAGATCATTACAGTCTCATTTTAATTTTCAATACGTATTTGAAGGCGCTAACAAAGGCAATTACAAGGCCGAAAACAGATCTGTCTTTCTTTTAAATGGTGGTAAGTCGCGTTATATATATTTAAATTTATTGGCAGAGAGTCGCTCGGCAGATTATATTTATAATTACTGGGTTAGTAACCACTTTACCTGGTTCAATAACGGTTACAAAGCGCAACAACAAACACAGGCCAATTTAGGTTTTGCTTTCAACAAGAATTTTTCTGTTGGTGTTTTTGTTCAAAACATGAATAATTATTTATTTTTTGATAACGTAGGTTTACCGGGGCAATATGCAAAACCGATAAGTAATACCGGATTTAATTTAAATTTTGCCAAGATATTTTTTAAACACCTTGGAACTTCGTTAGAATACCGTTTCCAAAATACATCCAATACCACTTATGTGCGACTTCCAAAAAACCAGGTAAGTGCTAGATTATTTTACACTGGTTTTCTTTTTAAAAATAATTTACAACTGCAGATAGGAAGTCAGTTGCAGATCTATGATTCATTTTATACATATGGTTATATGCCGTCAACACAGGCTTTTTATTTGCAAGAGAATTTTAAAACAACGCCCTACCCATTTGTAGATGTTTACATTAATGCAAGAATAAAACCGGTATCTTTTTTCTTTAAACTTGAAAATGCATTGTATGGTTTAGCCGGAACAAATTACGCCTTAACTCAGGGCTACTATCAAACCGACAGGGCCTTTAGACTAGGCATTAGTTGGAGCTTTTTTGATTGATAATTTTACCGCAGAGTCACTCAGGACACAAAGAAAAGCACAAAGTTTCTTTAGTTTTAATGCCTAAGAATTAACTAGCAAAGTGTTTAATTCCAAAAATTATAGTTTTTTAACGCTTACTCATGGTGGTATTTCTCACCCTTTAAAATAGTAAAAGCGCGGTATAACTGCTCAACAAAAAAGAGTCTTACCATTTGATGCGAGAAGGTCATTTGCGATAAAGCGATCTTTGAATTAGCCCGTTTATAGACAGCCTCACTAAAGCCAAAAGGCCCGCCAATTAAGAAAACAAGCCGTTTCGTTGATGCGTTTTGTTTTTGCGCTATAAAGTTCGAAAAAGCTACAGAAGAATATTCTTTTCCCTGTTCGTCCAATAAAATAAGCTGGTCTTCGGGCAATACTGTGCTTAAGATAAGCTTCGCTTCCTCCTGCTTTTGCTCGCTATGACTGCGCTGACGAACTGCCTTTGGCACATTAATTGTAACCATATCAAATGCAGCATAGTTCTTTAGCCTTTTGGTATATATTTCAATGCCCTCGGTCAAATAACTTTCCTGTGTTTTATCTATTTGAAGTAACAAGATCTTCATTGGTTAAAAGTGCGAAAAAATTATTAACTTTGTAATAGATCCTATGAAAATTGCGATAAATATCTTTTACCTCATCTTTACATTCTTTTTTGCAGGTGTTGAACCAAGCGAAGAGATTATAGCTGCTTTAAAGCAAGGTAAAACTGCCGATATGGTAAAATATTTTGACGATAAGGTTTCTATAAAGATCATTAACCAGGAAGATGTATTAAGTAAAGCCCAGGCAGAGGCCAATTTAAAATTCTTTTTTGAAAAGCATACTGTAAAAGCATTTTCGTCAAGCCATGTTAGCTCAGTTAATAACGGAGCACAATATATTACAGGTTCGTTAGAAACTAATAGCGGTAAATTCAGGATCTCTATTTTATTAAGAAGAAATTTAATTGCACAATTTCGAATAGAGAATGACAATGACTGATTTCATCAAACTTCATCAAAAACATTTTAATTTCAAACAATTCATCCTCGACGCTTTTATTGAAGATGTTGGCGATGGCGATCACACTTCTCTTTCTACAATTCCAAAGAAACACAAAGGCAAAATGCAGCTTCTTGTAAAAGAAGACGGCGTCATTGCAGGAATTACCGCCGCAGAAAAGATCTTTAAACAAGTTGATAAGAATTTTAAGTTAAAGATCTTTATTAAAGATGGTGCTAGAGTAAAAAAAGGAGACGTTGCTTTTGTTATTGAAGGTAACACTCAAAAATTATTAACAGCAGAACGTCTTGTTTTAAATATCATGCAACGCATGAGTGGTATTGCAACTAAAACAGATTATCTACAGGGTTTATGCAAGGGAACAAAAGCTATTGTAATTGACACGCGTAAAACAACACCGGGGTTTCGTTTTTTTGAAAAATGGGCAGTTATAATTGGCGGTGGCGCCAATCACCGTTATGGGTTGTTTGATATGATCTTAATAAAAGATAATCACGTTGACTTTGCCGGAGGAATTATTGAAGCTATTGATGCAGCAAATTTATATTTAAAAAAGACGAAAAAGAAATTAGCTATTGAGGTTGAAACGCGCAGTTTGGAAGATGTAAAAAAAGTTTTGAAGCATGGTCGTGTACAACGTATTATGCTTGATAATTACACGCCCCAACAAACATTGGATGCCGTTAAATTGATCAATGGAAAATTTGAAGTAGAATCTTCCGGAGGGATTAACGAAACAAATATTGCTGCTTACGCTAAATGCGGTGTTGATTTTATTTCTATTGGGGCTTTAACGCATCACATCAAAAGTCTTGACCTAAGTCTGAAAGCGGTAAAATAATTAATTGATCCTCTTATTCATAAGCGAATTAGATTTATTATTTTTATTTTGTAATTTTATTCTCAAATCCAAACAACATGTATAAAGCCATTTTAGAAGTAGACGGAAAAGTATATCCTTTATCAAGTATAAACATTAATACCTATAACCGGGGCTCGGGTTACGATCCAAATCCAAACGACCAAACCCTTGTGTTCCAGATCAAAACTACCAAAATGGATCAATTCATTTGGAACTGGATCAGCAGCCCGGAAATTGCAAAAAAGAATGGCAAAATAAAATTGATCGATATAGATGATAACCTGGTATTAAAAACAATTATTTTCGAAAATGGTTTTAGTAGTTCGTATAATATGAACTTTTACCAAACCAGCGATAGTAATGATACCAGTGTTACCTTATCTGCCTCAAAAATTACTATTCAAGTAAATACAGCATCCTCAACACCCGGAGCAACAAAAGACTAATTATAAAGTTTACAGGCTTTATTTAAAATAGCTTTTAAATTTTTTATATCAATATTCTTTTCGGGATCTACATAAATTATTTTTTGTTTTTTCCTTCCTTCGCTTACCAGCTTAGGATGCTCTATCAGGTAACCATTCACAAAAGCAATATAAATTATTTTTGTTTTAGGGTCATAAGAAATAAAAGCTAACCATTTCTTATTATAGTAATAAAAGGGCGTATTAAATTTTCTGCTTTCGGTTATCTTATCAGAATGATCTAAAATAAAGCGTCTTAAAAACAACAAGCAGCTTTTATACGGCTCGTTAAGAGAATAAAAATAATTATCTATTTGCTCCTGCATTTTTAAAACGGTGAAAAATTAATAAAGTTTTACCGCAAGATTTAAGATCCCATTGAGTTTTTTTACATCTACGTCTTTATTAGGATCAATATAAAATACCCTGATCTGCTTTCTTCCCTCGTCTACCAGATCTTTATGCCTGATCTTATTACCATCTACAAAACCGATGTAAAGACGGTTTGTTTTTTTATTGATTGAAAAATAACAAAATAATTTTTTCTTGTACGTAAAGAATGCAGTGGTATATTTCCAATGTTCTTCTATTTGCGAGGAATAATCTAATAAATATTTCCTCAAAAATAAAAGACAACTTTGCTCCGGCTCCAGCTTTGAAAAATAATAATTATCGAGTTGATTCAGCATTTTTAAAAACTTCGAGATAAGAATGTTTATGTGCTTTTACACAATAGTTTTTAATAACAGTTTCTCTTCCTTTATTGCCTACTTCAATTCTTAACGTTTCGCTCTCAATTAGATTTGAGAGAACAATTAACCATTCTTCATTCGTACTTACCAAAAATCCATTCTCGCCATTTTGAATGATATCTTTATTTACACCAACAGCGCTCATTACAACAGGCACAGCACAGGCCATGTAGGAAAGCCCTTTAAGGCCGCATTTACCGTTTGCCCATTCATCATCCGGCAAAGGCATTAAACCAATATCCAAAGAGTTTAATTCGCTTACTTCCGTATTCTCTTTCCATTCTATTGCTTCTACATTTAAAGTTTCGTGTCTATAGTATTTATCACCAATAACTTTAAACTTCAATTTGTTTCTATACTTCTCCTGCAATTTAATAAGAACCGGAACCAATAATTCAAAATGTTTTATGGTACTAATGCTACCACTCCAGCCTATAGTTATTAATTTCTTATTGCGGTGTTCTGTTTTTGGAACATGCCAATCTGAATTTACAGTGGTTGGAATAATAACAACATTTTTATTATAAGGCTTGGCTTTCTCTGCCAAATAAGCATTACCGGCAATTACGCAGTGTGCGTTGGCAACATTCGTGTAAAATTTTTCAGGTTTTTTTATCCACTCCCATTTTTTATTTCCGGGACTGGTATCGGCTAACCAAATGCTATCATCAAAATCAAAAATAACATAAGCGCCGGAGTGAAATGCTTTTTTTTCAAAATAGGAACTTCCTAAAAAAGATGTTTCTCTTTGAATAAAAATGATATCGTATTTTTTAAATTGAAAAGAGTCTTTTAAACGGATAAAAACAGATTTAATTAATATAAGAACTTTTGCTAAAAAATTTCCTTTAGAATAAAATAGTTCATCGTCCTTTTCATTAAGCAGGTAAGAGAATTTGAATTTAAAGCCATTCTCTTCTAAAAAAGGTAAATACTGTTCGAACCTGTACCGTTGGCTGGGCGAGCGTTTTGGCCTATGAGCGCAAAGTATCAGTACACTGGCCATTTCTATTCCTCTATGTCAATTCTAAACTTATGAAGGAACCTATGAACAACAGGCGAAATAATAATTGCAACCGAAGTTAAAAAAGTAACACCACTATAGATCGCATAAAAAGAAGCGAAGATCTTTCCGCCATTATTTATGGCTTTGTCAACCGGTCCCATTCCTGTTAAGATCATACTGGCATTATACAAACTATCTACCCATCCTAAATTAAAGTAGTAGTGGTAGCCGATCATACCAATTAATAATGAAAAGGCTAAAATAATAAGGCCTGCAATAGCACTTCGTACAATTTTATTTACGAAGTGCTTTTGAGTAGGTAAACGTTTTACACCAGAGCCGGACATAATTTAGCTTCCGAATTTAAAGCCTAAAGTTTGTCTGCTGCCTGATGATTGAGTTTGCAGATGTTTAACATCATCAAAAATTAACTCCGTAAGATGTTCCTTCTTACGTTGATCGCTTGGCATAGAAGCCAAACGTAAATTTTGTTTCATTACTACATCACCAACAACTTGCCTTGCCGTTCTTGCATTGCCAAAAAATTTATCGCGTGTTTCGTAAATATTAGCTAAGTAAGATCTTAAATGCGCTTCGGCTTCAGGATTTGCAGTTAAACTTTCTTTTTGCAATAAATTTTTTGTGATCACCCATAATTGTTCTGCCTGGTAATCTTCAAAAACAAAGGTTTTATCAAAACGTGATTTAAAGCCTGGATTACTTTCAATGAACATATGCATGTTTTCAGGATAACCTGCAACAATGATCCCAAATTTTCCACGTTGGTCTTCCATACGTTTTAAAATTACCTGAATGGCTTCTTGTCCAAAATCATTTCCTCCATGTCCGGCTAAACCATAAGCTTCATCAATAAATAAAATTCCACCCATAGCTTCTTCGATTACGGCTGCCGTTTTTGTAGCTGTTTGTCCAACATAACCTGCCACTAAACCTTCCCTATCAACTTCAACTACATGGCCACGCTCTATTACACCTAAGGCTTTATAAATTTTTGCCATGATACGTGCTAAAGTTGTTTTTCCAGTACCCGGGTTGCCGGAGAACACAGAGTGAAGCGAGAATTTATTTACAACATCTTTACCTGTTTCGTTATAAAAGCGAATTAGTTTTACTAACTCGTGGATATCCTGTTTTATTTTATCCATACCCACTAATTCATTCAACTCAGCTAAAGCATCATTTAATTGTTTATCGTTCACAATTAATTTCAGTTTCTTTTTCTGTTCTGTAACAAATACATCTTCAAGATCCGCTAACGAAATAGTTGAGAGGTCTTCTTTTGTAAGATTTGCAAGATCAGTTGATTTCATTAAACGTAAACCCATGTTTTGTTTTGCTTCTTCAACAACGGCATTAACAAAGCGAGCATTACCAAAATGCTCATCACGTTTACGGTATGCTTCGATTAATTGTTCTTTTAAATAAGCATCGGCATCTGGCGCAAAAGTAATTTGTTTTTGACCTGATGTATAAACGGCAATAGCATGAAGTTCTTCAGGCAAATAATCATCAAAGTGAAAATACTCTGTGAAACGTGATTTTAATCCAGGGTTACTTTCTATAAAACTTCTTATTTGTTTAGGATAGCCAGCGCCAATAATAGCAATATCACCGGGACCATCACTCATTTCTTTTAAAAGCATTTCAATAACTTCTTTACCAAAATCTTTGCTATCATCATCTGAACGAGCTAATGAATATGCCTCATCTATAAATAAAATACCGCCGCGGGCGCTATCTATCATTTTTTTAGTTTTTGGTGCTGTTTGCCCTATATACTCACCAACCAATGCGGCGCGATCTACTTCAACAACGTGACCTTTGGTTAACAAGCCCATTTTATTATAGATCTTGCCTAACATTTTTACAATGGTAGTTTTTCCTGTTCCGGGATTACCGGTGAAAATACTATGCAAAGCAATTTTACCCGAATCATCAAAACCTTTTTCTTTACGAAGTTTATTAAAATTTAAGTAAGTAATATTCTCGCGAATAGATTTTTTTACACCTTCTAAACCTATCAACGCATCTAATTCGGCTAGTAATTCCTCCAACGTTTTTTCAGAAGCACCTTCGTTATTATTTGGATTTTGACTTGCGCTTGAATTACCTGCAGTTAAAGTTTGCTCAATGGTTTTTAATAATGGTGTTTCACCCTCTTCTTCAACGTTTGCACAATTAAACGTAGTTGCCCCAATTAACACATCGTTAAAAACAACTTCCACTAAATATTTGTCGTCTGTCCAAATGCCGGGCGTATCGCTACCCCAGGCTTTTTCAAAAGTATAAGTGTAATCGATTTTGTTTGCATCTACATAACCAGTTTGCACTACCGAAGCTTTTGGCTGACCCGAGTCATCGTGAAAATTCACAAACAATTCGTAATGATAATCAAGGGCTGTGATGTTTTTGAATTTAACTTCAGCCCAAACATATTTTGTATCGTTCTTGCTAAAAGTTTTTAGGTATTTGCGATTACGTTCTTGCCATCCATCATGATGACTGTTGTACAATTTAATATGTTCAATTTCCAAATATGGATTTGCGTGAGTAGTTACTTCGCCAACATCATTAATGTGAAATAATTTTTCACCAATAAAAACATCATCAACATAGGCTTGCCACAAATAGCTGCCTTTTGTCCAAAAGCCACCTTTATTTTCAACTCCCCAACCATCGCGTAAATAAAAAATGTTCTCATCTTTTTTTACATTAATGGTTAATTCTCGGTTACATATTTCTTTTTTACCAACATTTTCAACGCACTTGAGATTTACTTTCGCTGTCCAATCTTCTTCGTCAAATAGTTTATTAAAAATTGCCAATTCAACCCGTATATAATCTATCTCAGCTTTATCCATTGCTGTACGGTAACGTTTTTGGTTGTTCACCATCCACTCATTGTTGCAAAATGTTTGCAAGCTCTTAAACTTGTATCTTTTCTCCATTATCAAAAAATTTTATCTATTAAAAATAAAGAAACTAATTAAAAAAAGGAAATTATTTGGCCTTTTTTTGAGTTTGGGCTTTAAGGTTTAAAGGCTTATTTTTGTAAGTAATGAACCTTGTTTTTGACATTGTAGAAATATTAAAGGTAACCACCGTGTTATTTGCGGTTATAGACGTAATTGGCTCAATACCAGTCATTATCAGCCTTAAACAAAAAGCCGGGGATATTGATTCTTTTAAAGCCTCATGGGTTTCGCTGGCAATTATGCTTGTTTTTTTATTTATCGGCCAAAGTATTCTTGACATTATTGGCATTAAAGTAGAGGATTTTGCCATTGCGGGCTCTTTTGTTTTGTTTTTTATAGCCCTTGAAATGATCTTAGGAATAAAAATTTATAAGGATGAAGTACCAGCAACAGCATCGGTTGTTCCGTTAGCTTTTCCATTAATTGCAGGAACGGGAACGTTAACAACATTACTTTCAATACGAGCAGAATATAATTTGCTCTCCATCATCATTGCCATTTTTATAAATGTGGTAATAGTTTATTTTGTTTTAAAATATATTAGTCTGTTAGAAAAATTATTAGGTGTTGGTGGCATTGCCATTCTAAAAAAAGTTTTTGGAATTGTGCTTTTAGCATTGGCTATAAAATTATTCAGAAAATACACTGGCCTTTAATTTTAAATTGAAAATATGTCGAGAGGATTAAGTACCATTTTATTATTAATTGCCTCGAATACATTTATGACCATTGCCTGGTACGGACATTTGCGTTATAAGGATATTAGTTTTTTAAAGAATACCGGAATGATAACAGCAATTTTACTTAGCTGGGGAATTGCTTTATTTGAATATAGTTTAATGGTGCCAGCGAATAAATTAGGCTCTTCAATAAATGGCGGACCCTTCAACATGTGGCAATTAAAACTGATACAGGAAGTAATTTCAATATCAGTTTTTATAATTTTTACTTTGGTATTTTTTAAAACCGAAACATTAAAATGGAACCATTTAATTGGTTTTATTTTTTTAATTGCCGCGGTTTATTTTTTCTTTAAGAAGTAATTACTTCTCCGTTGCTTCTCTCAAATATTCTAAAAAAGGATGCATGGCTTTAAAACCGGCAACAATTTCTTTGGCTGAATTTTTATCAAGAATTTGTTTATTCGTGAAAGCGTGACTCACAATAAAATGACGATTACGCAAAAGATCAATTAACGGATGTTCTTTATCATAGCCTTTTGGGGCGGTCTTTAAAGCACCGTCTTCATCTAATCCTTTATAATATTTTTTAAAGGAAGCCGACTTAAGGATCTTTAATAATGGGGCCGAGTTGTAATCTATTTCCTGACGTATCGCATTTAGCATTTCAGGTTCGGGCATCCAAACTCCGCCGGCAATAAAATTTGAATCGGGTTGTACGTGAAAATAATAGCCTGGCCCAACCGCTTTTTTTCCGCCAGGATTAATACTTGCGCCCATATTGTTTTTGTATGGCGTTTTATCTTTGCTAAAACGTACATCTTTGTAAATTCTAAAAGTACAATCCTTTGCCTTCATATCAGGCGAGACCTTCTTATCAAATTTGGCAACGCCGTTAATTATTTGTTGTACAAAAACTTCAAAGTCTTCTTTTGCTTTTATATATGTGTTTTTGTTCTTCTCAAACCAATCTCGATTGTTATTGGCTTCTAATTTTTTTAAAAATGAAAAAACAGTTTCCATAGTTTATATTTTTATTCTGTAATATTTTCTGAAATTTTTCTAAAGAATTTAAGATGACTTAAAAACTCTGATGCAATGATACGAATGATGGTGTAAACGGGTAAAGCTATTACCATTCCAAAGATACCCCCAATGGTCCCTGCCATGAGTGTTACAATAAAGATCTCGAGTGGATGTGCTTTTACCGAACTTGAAAAAAGAAATGGCTGAATAATAAAGCCATCTACTAAATTAATAGTAAGCAAGGTAAAAAAGATAGTATTAATGGTGGAGCCTATTAATTCGTAACTGCCTGTACTTATACATGAGCTGACGCCCAGAATAATAGCGATGATCATGGTTATGGCTGAACCTATGTACGGTATAACATTTAAGAGGCCTGCACAAAAAGCAATAATAAGGGCATTCTTAATTCCAAAAATAGTTAGGAATAAAAAAACTGCTCCACCAACAATGAACATATCAATAAATAAACTCACAAAATATTTGCTCAGCATTTTTTTTGACATCTTTAAAACCTCGCGCATTTCTTTTTCAACCCCCAGAGGCGTAATGGTTAGCAAACTATTCTTAACTATTCTTTCATCTTTTAATAAAAAGAAAGTAATAAATAAAGTACATAACATACCGCCAAAAATTGTTCCAAAATATTGAAAGGTATTGTTAACCACCATGCTGATGTTCTTTGTATTTACATATTCTGTTACCTGGGTAGAAAGATTTTGTTTCAGATCTTCTTCGCTACCAACTTTTAAAAGCAAACTTTTAATACCCGGAAACTGCTCCAGGATATTATGAAAAACGTCATAAAAATTTAAAGCTGATAGAAAACGTATTTCTGTTGCGAGCGGTGGAATAATAAGAAAGAATAAACCAAAGAGCACAGAAACTATTAGTAAGATTGTTATAAGGGCAGCAAGCGCATCTGGCATGTTTCTCTTACCAAATTTTATCTTTCCAAGTTTATAAGTGATAGGATAACCAACCAAAAATAATACCAATGAGATAGCGATGTAGATAACGATCTTAAAAAATAAAAATGCAAAAGCAACTATGGCCAAAAGACCAATAATTCGCCATATATTTATTTTTAAAGGCATGTAAACAAAGATAGTTTTAATTGGTTAACTTTGGAAGAGTGAAAAAATTAATCCCTAAAATAATTACAATTTTTATCATTTTTTTGGTAGCTGGCTGCATTACCCGAAAACCATTTGTTTCTAAACCAACCAAAAGTCTGGTTAACCCCGATAGCGAATTATTAGAAGTAAATGCCATAGCCTATCATTTAAATGATTCTGTTACTGTTAGTTATTTGGAAATTAAAAACGAGAATTTAATTTACAAGCGTCCCGATACTTCTTCTGCTTTTTACGCCGACCTGCGTATCTCTTATAAACTTTTAACGGAGCCCAATTCGAGAAAGATAATCGATAGCAACTCTTACCATATTATTGATAGAGCAACGGAGCAAGTGGAAATTAAATCGCTGGTATCTAAATTTAATTTAAAAGCCAGAAACAATGCCAATTACTTTTTAGAGATAAATGTTTTTGACCTCAACAAAAAAATAAAATATACTAAAGGATTGAACATTTATAAAAAAAATAATTTTACCGAGCAAAATTTTTTGATCACCTACAACGATATTATTTCTTTTAAAACACATTTTTTAAAGAACGAAACGGTAGTGGTTAGATTCGCAAATCCTGCCATTAACCAAATAACTGTAAATTGTTTCTTTAAAGAGTTTGGCCCTGCCCTTCCTCCATTTTCTACCAAAACAATTGATGAATTTAAATACAAGCCAGACAGTGTTTTTAAAATGGAGCTTAGTACCAACCAATTTCAGTTAACCATGCCACGCAACGGTTTTCTTCATGTCGTTCCTGCTCAGGACATAAACGAAGGTTTAACGCTTTATACTTACGATAAAACTTTTCCGGGTGTAAGTAATAGTGATGAAATGATAAACTGCACTCGTTATTTGATGAGTAAAGATGAATTTGATTCTTGTAAAACTGCTCTTGATAAAAAAGTAGCAATTGATAATTTTTGGATAAGCATTGCAGGAAGCAAGGAGCGCGCTAAAGAATTGTTAAAACGTTATTATGGTCGCGTAAAAGAAGCCAATAAATATTACACCAGTTATACGCAAGGCTGGAAAACCGATAGAGGGATGATATTTATTGTTTTTGGAACACCAACCAATATATATAGAAGCAGCAAAGGCGAAACATGGGTCTATGGTGTAGAAACAAATCCAAACGCTACACGTTTTATATTTAACAAAACACAAAACCCATTTAGCGATAACGATTATGTTTTAGAACGTTCTCAGTTTTTTAAAGAACCATATTATACAGCGGTAGATTTTTGGCGACAAGGCCATGTGTATATTAATAACGGTAGGTAGTTACAAATAAAATTTAACCACATAGGCACATAGAATTTTTTGGTCAACAAGACATTTGATAGATAAGGTCATCATAGGTTTTTCATCGCATAGCGATGAAAACTATGTTACTCTATTAAAATTATTATTTAAACTCTTTAAGAACTATGTTTTCTATGTGGTTTAGATCTTTTTAGTCTTCAAGCAAACCGCCCTTTTTAAGCAATTCATATCCCTCATCTTTTGGCAAATTTGGTAATTTAGAAGCTGCAACTGCTAACTCATCGCAGCGGTTATTTTCTACATTGGTTGCATGGCCTTTTACCCAAATAAATTGATGTTTTTTGGCATCGTATATCCTTAAAAATCGTTGCCAAAGATCAACGTTGGCCTTGTTTTTAAAGCCAGTTTTACGCCAGCCAAATACCCACTTTAAATTAATAGAATCAACCACATATTTACTGTCGGAATAGACCTTAACAGGCAGATCGTTGCTTGTAACACTCTCTAAACCTACAATTACAGCCAATAATTCCATGCGGTTATTAGTGGTTAATTTAAAGCCGCCGCTTATTTCCTTACGGTGTTGCTTAAATTTTAAAACCACGCCAAACCCACCCGGGCCGGGGTTTCCGCTCGCAGCGCCATCGGTATATAATTCAATAAAAGTTTCCAATTCTGGGTTTAAGTTAGCCTTTTTAGGGCCAATATTAAGTTTAAATTACTAGAGCACGTTTAAATTTATATAATAAAATTGTTTACAGCTTATTTTTTAGCGAAACAAGGCGAATTTTGTAGACATAACTGAACATTTATGGCGAAAAATTTAACGAAGTTGTAGCAAAAAAGAAGCGAAAACAAATTATTTGATGAATTTTAAACGTGCTCTTTGATATTTTAGATGGATGTTTTATTGGTAAAATGTAAATTAGTAGGTATATTCGTATCTCTAAAATCAAAAAACATGTCAGTATTAGTAAATAAAAATTCGAAGGTGATCGTACAGGGCTTTACCGGTGGAGAAGGAACTTTTCACGCAACCCAAATGATCGAGTATGGAACTAACGTTGTTGGTGGTGTTACCCCCGGCAAAGGCGGAACAACACATTTAGATCGCCCCGTTTTTAATACTGTTTCAGAAGCGGTTCAAAAAGTAAACGCTGATGTATCCATCATTTTTGTACCGGCTGCTTTTGCTGCGGATGCCATTATGGAATCTGCCGATGCAGGTATTAAAGTAATTGTGTGTATTACAGAAGGCATTCCTGTTAAGGATATGATCTACGTTAAAGAATATTTAAAAGGAAAAGCTTGCCGTTTAATTGGCCCTAACTGTCCTGGTGTTATTACAGCCGGTGAAGCTAAGGTTGGTATTATGCCTGGCTTTGTATTTAAAAAAGGTAAAATTGGTATTGTTTCAAAAAGTGGAACTTTAACTTATGAAGCAGCTGACCAAATTGTAAAAGCAGGTATGGGCATTACTACTGCAATTGGTATTGGTGGTGATCCGATCATTGGAACGCCAACTAAAGATGCCGTTGAATTATTAATGAACGATCCTGAAACCGAAGCTATTGTTATGATAGGCGAGATTGGTGGAAATTACGAAGCGGAAGCTGCACGTTGGATAAAAGCAAATGGAAATAAAAAACCGGTTGTTGGATTTATTGCAGGTCAAACTGCTCCAAAAGGACGTACAATGGGTCACGCAGGTGCAATTGTTGGTGGCGCTGAAGATACAGCTCAGGCAAAAATGAAAATATTACGCGAGTGCGGAATTTTTGTTTGCGAAAGCCCTGCAGAAATTGGTAAAACAATGGCTGCTGTTTTAAAAGGCGAAAAAGTTACAGCTTAATTTATTTTATATAGAATTAAAGGACCGCATTCATAATTGATTGCGGTTTTTTTATTTTCTTTAGGCAAATTGTTTTTTCAATTTTCTAAAAAACAGAGCAGCCATAATACAACCAAAAGAATTGGCCACAAAATCCTGCCAGTCCGCACTTCGATTACTAAAACACTTTGCCTGCATTATTTCTAAAAGGCCGCCATACAAAACGCAAAGTAAAAAATAAATGATCAACCATTGTTTTGGCTGGTTAAGCTTTAACGCAACTACAAATAATAAACTATTTAGTATAAAGAACATGGTAGCGTGCACCCATTTATCAAAACTCAACATCTCTAACCAACTAACACTTGGTATATAATGGCCTGGCGTGGCGCATAAAGCAAAGATAATTGCAGCCCAAACAACTGAGAATAATAAACTGTTTTTATAAATAAGTTGTTTCAATTTTTTATTCAGGATAAAAGTGCAAACAAAAAACCCTTTCGAGTTAAACTGGAAAGGGTTTTAAATTTATAACGCTAAAACTATGCGCCTATCAATTTTTTATAATCTTCAACGCTTAATAATTCGTTTACTTCAGCGGGATTGGTAAATTTGATTTTTATCATCCAGCCTTTTCCGTAAGGATCGCTGTTTACACTTTCAGGAGCAGAATCAATATCCTTATTAACTTCCAAAACTTCGCCTGTTAAAGGCATAAAAAGATCACTCACTGTTTTTACCGCTTCTACCGTTCCAAAAACTGCTTCTTTATCCACAGTTTCACCAAGGGTATTTACATCTACATAAACGATATCACCTAACTCGCGTTGGGCAAAATCTGTAATTCCTATTGTAGCTTCGCTACCGTTTATTTTTACCCACTCGTGGTCTTTTGTGTATTTTACGTCTGCTGGAAAATTCATATTTGATTTTTTTGAATTACAAATGTAATTGTTTGTTTGAATTATCAAATATTTTTTTGCCTAAAGTTGATATTTATTCTCAAGCCTATTGGAAATTGATCCTTAAGCTAAAGCCACCTGTGGCATTGGCCGTTGGGAAGGAAGCCGATGTTTGAGGCTTGGTCTTGATCCAGTCGTAAAAGAGCCTTAAATTAATATTTTGTGTTAACTGATAATCGGCTGACGAACGAAGGGTAATAATATCTGTACCGCCTGTTGGAATACTGATACCATCAGATACCCTGCGGATGATAGAAAGGTTTTTACGGTAACTTACGTCTACCTTGATCAATAAATTGCTTTCTAAAACCTTGCCCTGGATCTGTATACCCTTGATCTTTAATTTAGGATACATATAACCTAAACCAACAATATATTCCTGTCCTTTTGTTTCAATAATTTGGGGGCCTGTAATATTTAAGCTGGTTGTTTTATCACGCTTGGTCTCAACGTTGGCACTCCAACCTTGTTTCACAAATTGAAAATCAAATTTCACCAGTGGCGCAAAAGCTTCAGTAATTGTTATGGCATTAATATTATAGTAAGGCACAAAGTTAGAAGTTAGCTGCGTATTACCGGCTGCTACTGCCACAGGAGCTCTTTCGCTTTGCGTTTTACCATCCACATTAAATAATATATTGTTGGTGTATCCCGCAATATTATAGGTGCTTCTGTAACCATGGCGAACAGTAATACTACGGAAGGTTTTCTTAAACACAGATAGTTTTCCTAAACCATCCCAGTTAATGGTAAAGTTTGGCAATGGCACCGTTGGAAAAATATTTGTGGTCTTGTAATTTTTTACATTTCTGCCGGTGTAAGTTCTGTAAAACGCACCAAGAAGAACGTCTTGCTGGTTATCCTGATAGCCATCAACATAACTTACAGTATTACCCTGTATGTTTGTATAAGTATACGAACCAGTAGAATTCGGATTGGCAGAGCCTAATTCATTAGCCACATTTCTTCTTTCCAATAAAAATTCATCAAACAAGCTTGAATTAACGCCTGTGCCTTTATCTTTAAATCCACGGAAGAACGTAAATGTTGAAATATTAAAATTACCCGTTTCGTTTCTGCTCACATGAAAATCAAACTTATCTGATATCGAATCATAAAGCATGTATTCGCTAATACTCTTTGATTTTGTGTAATTACCGTTTAATTCAATTTTTAAACTTCCGTGTGGTTCAACACTTGATCTGTACGTATAGGTAGTGTTTTTAGATTCAACATAAGGGGTTGTCTGCTGTGGTAATTTTGAGAGCCAATTATTGGCGGCGCTATTTTCCCTAATTTGAGGGTCATGCAAACCGGTTGTAAATAAAAATCCGGGCGCCTGATTGTTTGCAAAATCCATACCCATATACTGAGAACTTGGTAAGAAATTTGACATTGCCTGACCATTTTGTTCCTGAAAACTAAGAGAGACATTTTTGATCATCATAATACCTCTCGCTAAAAATTCACCAATGTCTTTAAAATTACTTTCTTTTTCTTTCTTCTTAAGCGAGTCGCCGGCAGCTACAGCAGTACTGGTACTTGTTGCACCTTTACCAGGCTTAGCAAGATCGGTAGGTTTTTTCTGATTTGTGTTTAAACGCTTAAAATATGGAATCTTATTATATAATTGTATTAGATTAAAGTTACCTGTAATATTATGCGTGTTGGTATTTTGAATGGTATTACCAATTTTATCATCGGCGGCAAAAGGACGACGTT
The DNA here is from genome assembly GCA_032358255.1 of Heterotrichella gracilis. Lineage (NCBI taxonomy): Eukaryota > Xanthophyceae > Tribonematales > Xanthonemataceae > Heterotrichella > Heterotrichella gracilis. Next base: position 444,183 of record JAULBX010000002.1, read on the forward strand.
GCCATGTGTAGGTACCACCATATTTATAGGTGACCGTTGTAAAATCTAAAAGCGGAATCTTATTAAGTGGCACATTTACATTCACATTATTTTGTTGACGATAAATAGTGTTCTCTCCAAATTTTCCAACGAGATTGTTAGTATGAGAAGCTGTATCTATTTTTCCATTCATGAATGTATTTACAATATCATCGCGGTGTGCTTTATCTTCTTTAAATACTTCACCATACTGTTCTAAGATACGGCCTTCGTTATTGGCCGTAAAATCAAACTTAATTGCTTTACTAAGATCCCAACGTAAATTATAGGCTCGGTTGATGAGGAAATTTTTATTGATCAAAGTTGGATTCTCAAAAACGTTAGCTCCCGCATAAAAACTTGTAATATCACGATTTTTAAGTGCCGCGTAAGATCGGTTAAGATCAACTGATGTTCCGAAACTATTTGGCAGCAACTGTAAATTAAAATCTTTTATTAAAGCAAACCATTTGTTTTGGAAGACCTTCATTTTACTAAATGGTTTGATCGTATAAGGATTTGATAAATTAAAAGCGTACTGTAAATTTCCGCGATACTGCCTGGTAATATTATATTCAACGTTTACATTTCGTTTAAATAATTCTGTGTAAGCGTACGTTGCAGAAAAATTACTAATATCCCAAGGCATTGGTTTAGCGCCTTTACGCTTAAAGCCATCTATTCTAACATTGGTAAGGTTAAATCCTTTTCGCTCAGTAAAATCGAGCACCTGCTTTTTAATTTCAGATTTTTGTTCATCCGTAATATATTCACTGTTGTTAAAGTCGGTCATTTTAACATCCGGATCGATTGGATTAAACAATGGTGTTACAATTGTTTGTCCATAATTATAAAATACCGGTAATGTTATTTTCCATTTATTCGGGAAGAATTTTCCGGCGTTAATAGAGCTACTCATATCCCAGTTAAAATTCGTTTCCCTGCTACGCTCATTTATTTTTTGTTCTACCCCGCCCCAATATGGTGTTTTGTATGTACCCGCTAACGAAACCATACCAAGGTCTGCCAACTTAGCTTGCACCTGGCCTGTAGTTGCCCAACCACCTTTATTAATAAATTCGGTTAAACGTAATTCGTTTACCCACACCTCAACACAATGCGCCAGATTATCAGTACCCTTTGCGTTTTTTATACCAACCATTACACTTTTTATGGTACCTAAATTTGGATTACCAACTACTGAAATTTTGTAGCCGCCAAAATCTTTTGTGAAGGGTTGTGACAATTGATTTAAATTACTGAAGTAACCCAACTTTTCATTTCTTAAACGTTTTACTTCACTAATATCACTAAACTTAAAATTAATTTCATTTTCTTGCGGCCACACAATATAACGGTCGTCAACATTATTTGGATCGTAAACACCTTTATTTGTAAGTTTTAATGGCACTTCGTACTCATAAAAGTTATTATTGTAATCGGTACCAACTCTAAAAAATAAAGTAAGATCACCATCGTTCAATGGAATGTCATTTAATCTTTCGGCATGCACATTCATTTTAATATTGTTGAACATACGTGTATCCAGATCAACATTTTTAAATACTGCTCTGCTATCGCCATCTTTTAAATTACAAACACGCATTTGCAAAGCCTGCTCATTTTGTAAAACTAAATTTGTGGTTTGCACATTTTGCTGTTGTTGAATATCCGGTGGTAAAACATAATTTACAGGCACCTTGTTACCATTCTCTTGTAAACTCACAGCAGAAACGTCGAAAGTGGTAGAGTTATCATCATTAGCAATATACTCACCGGTTTGTTTAAGATCGTAAGCATAACGTCTCCAATCTGCACGCACTAATTCAAAACGCGCTAAACGCACTAACACCGGTCTGTCAAAACCTTTCATGTACACACGCATAAAACGAATGGAGTTAAAACCTTCTATGCCACCAACAACTGATTCGAACTGAGTAATAGGAATTTTAAATTGATACCATTTTACACTTTTATTAATGCCGCCAAAATCAGCAGTACCCGTAAATTGATCCACAATAAAATTTGTGCCAACAGACGCCGGATTAATATCGTTAGGAGAAATTTTTACATGGTACTGATAATAATTCTCAGTTTCACTAAGGGTATTGTCTTTATTTACGTCCTCGATATTAGGTAAGATCGATGGTCCTGAGGTATTATAACCCTCACCATTTAAACTTTTATATTGTGCTTCTGTTGGTGCATTGCCTTCTGAATTATTATATTTTGCATATCTCCTTAGAGTATTTGCTTGTATTGAAGGATCGCCATCATAATCATCACCCCTGTGAAAATGGTATCTATCGGTTGAAGGGTCGCTATTAAAAGCATCTTTAACAGACTGGTTAAAAGGGCCTGCATTCATGTCAGCAATGGCGCTTCTAAAACGGTAGCGTTCGTAACTATCACTTAAACCATCATAACCAACATCCTGAAACTCACGATCAGCTTCGTCTTGTGAAAATGCATTTACCGTTGGTGGGATCAAGGGAACGTTTGCAACATTATTAGAATCTACAGGCAGGTTTTTTGAAAAATCGGATACGCCGGGAATACCGTTTTCATAAACCATCCTTCCATCTTTTACAATATCTTCGGAAATATTTCCAATATTAATATACATATCGCCAGACGGCAATTTTGTTTTATCAAACCGCGAATCGGTAGCGGCATCGTAATCCTCATTAAAAGGGTCCATCATCCAAAATTGGATATACTCTACGTTAGCTGCCTGAAAATCATTGGTCTCTAGCCTGCGCATTATACCACCCCAGCGGTTTTGCGGATTCTTTAAACTACCATCAGTATTGATACCCGCAGAAACGGAGGTCGGATTTACATCGTAATTATACGGACCGCGTTCGCTTGGATAAAAACCAAGATCTAACACCGGTAATACAACCTGCTGACCGTTAGGAGGTGTTTTGCCTGGAAATAATTCGGTCTCAAAAACCTGGCGCCACATGTTATTTGAGAAAACATTGTTGTTGTAAAAACTTGGTGTTGTTCCACTTTGAGAACGCGTGTACATATTATCAATAGTATACCAGTTAAAAAGCGCACGGTTCAATCCCGTTGATGTTGTATTGGATGTAACCGATTCGGGAAATAAACTTGGAATGCCTTGCGGAATACTCGCCAAATACCAGCCCTGCGGATTTCTAACATCAATTAATGAAATAGACCCTTCGAAATCATCTATATAAGAGTTACCGCTTTTACCAATTGCTTTTGCGTTACCCGGAAATAATTTTGCGATCTCACCACGCGTTGAAATGGTACTCATTTCTTTGGTACTGTAAAACGGCAATTTATCTAACGCACGGGTTAAAAAAGGTGCGTCTGTTTTGTAGGTAAAATCTAAGCCCGCAACAATATTGCTTACCGGCTCATCACCAATACTTACCTTTTGGGTAATCGGTCTTTCGTTAAAACGTAATAAGGTACTTCCTAAAGTTAAATTCCTTCCGGCTTTATAATCTAAACGTGTACCCATTAAACTTTTTTGCTGCACATTAAAAAGCGAGTTACTTTCTAACGAAACTTTTACTTGTGCGCCTGAATTTAAAATTCCCTCGTTAATGATCTTTACGCGTCCTAAAGTGTAATCAACCGTGTAATCAGTATTCTCAACCAAAGCTACACCGTTAGCTGTAACAACAACAGCGCCTTGCGGAATATTTAATGCATTCAAAGCGATCTCAGAACCCGAAGACGATTTATAAGTTCCTTTAATTTTGTAACGGTTCTTATTCTGAATAAATGAAGCTGCAGTTTTTGTAGAGTCATACAACTCTGTAAAAATATATTTATTAGCCGCAGGAAAATCGTTTGCCTGGTCGAACTTTTTCGCGAGACTACGTCCAAAAGGTTCAACAGTTGGAAAATAAACACGACCGTTAGTTGCAAGAATTGTGTAGCCTGTAATAAAATCAAAAACGCCATCAGAGACTTTATCACCATTAACGCTTAACCTATCACAATTTAAAACCCGGATCAATTGTTGACCATTGATAGCGCCAAATGGAAGGTAAGGCACATCAACACCTGTTTCAATATTATTGTAGTATACATCTAATTTAAAATCCTGTGGATTTAAATTATAAGCACCTAAAGCATAAACGTTCTTCATCATTAACTGCCACATCGGATGTCTAATACTAACGTTATTACTTTTCAATAATTTACAGATCAACAAAGCACTGTTGTCGGGCACCTGATCGCTGAACTCACCAACCTGGTATGTTTTACCACCATAAGTATATTGATATGAAACTGCTAACGATTGCTCATTACTTAATTGCTGGTTCAATGAAATAAAACCTGTACGCGGATTGAAAAAATATTCTGTTTGATTTAAGCGACGTGCATTCTGAATAACATTATAATCACGTGAAGCATCCATATACGCCGCACCCGAATTGTAAGGGTTGGTTGCAAACGAAGTAGTTGGTAACGCAGAAACGCTGCTCAAAAGCCTGTCCTTTAAAAGACCGTTTACAGTATTCGTCAATATTGAATACAAACTGTTAGCCCCGTTCTTTGGGTTTACATCGGCACTATCCGAAATTGCCAAACCAAATGGCACAATAACAGATCCCGATTTGTATGCTGATAATCCCGTAAATACATGGGCCGAGTCTTCACCAAGATCTTCAAAGGCCACAACGTTACGTGTTTGTTCTGCTGTACCGTTAATATTTAAAACATAAACCTCAACTTTTGTAATTACAATTGGTGTATTTACAACAGGTAACGTTCCCATCCAGGCATCGTAATTATCTCTGAAATAATGGCCTAAGAAATAGTGTTTGTTTTGTTCGTAGTTATCGCCGTTTAGAAAAAAGTTTTGCGTTTGCGCACCACCCTGAACATTTACCTCTTGTTTTTTACCACGTTGTTGCGAGAAAACAGTGGTTGCAGTTAACTTACCAAATTGCAATTGTGTTTTTAAACCAAATAAAGTTTGGCTACCGGAAATTAAAGTACTGTTTAGCGGAAGCGTTACGTTACCCGCTTCAATTTTTTTAATGATCTCATCTTCGTAACCGGTATAATCCAGTTTCACTTGATTTTCCCAATCAAAAGAAGCTTCAGTATTATAGTTGGTAGTTACTTTTAATTTATCTCCAATTTTACCAATAAGGTTTAACTGGATGCGCATATTAAAATCGAAGTTGGTAATTTTTTGTTGCTTTTGTGGAATTGCAGGATTGAAATTTTTATTTCTGTTCAACCCAAAAATTAATTCGGCTGTACCTGTTGGTTTTATATCAACTGTATTACCGCCAAAGATACGATCGAACAATTCGCTATTAACCTGCAATTTTGGGATCATCCCTTTGCGCGGCTTCTCGTTAAGATCATCTGCAGCCACTCTTGAGCGCCAGTAATCACGCATCGATTTTTTGAATTGATAATCCTGATACTCCTTCATGCTCATGTAAGTTTCAGGACGGTAATCCATATCACCGATCTTTTGTTTTACATCATACGTTCCGGTTTTTGGATTGTACTCAATATCGCTTTTTATGTTCTCAGGATTTTCTAAATACAATTTTGACTTTGGATCATACAATGGTGGTTTGCCATTGTTATCCTTAAAATCATAATTCAGTTCTGTTTCGGGAGTATCGGTTGGAAGAACATTTTTTGATGGCAAATGTTCGAAAACATCAGAGCTTACAATTTTATTTGAATTGGACTTTGTAACAACAGCTAACAAACAAGCTGTTGCGCTGGTTACTACTACAAAATTTATAAGTCCGCTTGCTCTCACAAAAAGATGTACCTAAAAGTTTTTTAACGCTGATTTAATTAATATTTCCACATTATCGGTACCTATGCCCTGCTGTTTTATTGCTTTTTCAAGCGCTTTTTCGGCTGAAGCCTTAGGAAAACCTAATGTAACCAGAGCCAATAACGCCTCGTCTTTATTTTTATTGTACGAGGTTGTTAAAATCTGCGAAATACCTCCTTCATGTTTGCCCATCTTGCCTTTAAGGTCAACAACAATGCGCTGTGCGGTCTTATCGCCGATTCCTTTTATACTTTTTAGCATGCTAACATTTGCAGTATTTATAGCGCCTGCAATTTCTGCCGGAGAAAGGCTGGAAAGCATAAGCAGCGCGCTTCCGCCGCCTACGCCACTAACTGAAATAAGTTTTCTGAATAATTCGCGCTCATCCTCTTCGGCAAAACCATAAAAACGGGGATTATCATCGCGTATATAAACGCTTTCTATAAATAACTGAGCCTCTGTTTGTTGGCTCAATTTTGAATATGTATTTAAAGAAACTAAAAGGCCATAACCTACCCCATTTGCCTCAATAATAATATTGGCCGGGTTTCTGTACGTAATTTGTCCTTTTACATAATTTATTAACGACATAGCTTTTCTTTACTTTCTTTTTTGAGCGTCAACCACAGCTATAACTATCATATTTACAATTTCGCGCACGCTGCTACCTAACTGCAACACATGCACGGGCTTGTTCAATCCCATTAACACGGGGCCAATTGCTTCGGCACCGCCTAATTCCTGCAATAATTTGTAAGCAATATTTCCTGCTGCAAGATTTGGAAAGATAAATGTATTTACATCTTTATCTACCAAATGGCTAAAAGGAAATTGCTCTTTTAATAAATTATTGTTTGAAGCAAAATTAGCCTGGATGTCGCCATCCACGATCATTCCCGGATAATTTTTATGTAAGATCGCAGCAGCTTCACTTACTTTTTTTGGAGTTTCGCCTTCGGCAGAACCAAAATTTGTGTAAGATAATAATGCAATACGTGGGATGATATTAAATTGTTTTACGGTGTTTGCAGTAAGCACGGCAATATCCGCCAGCTCTTGTGCTGTAGGATTTGCGTTCATAGTGGTATCGGCAAAAAAGTAAGGTCCTTTTTTAGTCACCATCATGTAAAGACCGGCAACTCTGCTAACACCTGGTTGCACACCTATGATCTCTAATGCCGGTTTAATTGGCGTGCCGTATTTTTTTGTTAAACCTGAGATCATCGCATCTGCCATGCCAAGCTCAACCATCATAGCACCAAAATAATTGCGGTCGCGCATTAATTTGCGCGCATCGTATTGTGTTAAACCACGACGTTGACGCTTTTTCCAAAGCATATCGCCGTATTCGTTACGTTTATCTTCTTCAGCATTTAACCACGGATCAATGATCGGTGTATCGCCAAGATCGAGTTGATATTCTTCAATTAATTTATCAATTTTTTCTTTGTTGCCTAATAGAATTGGTTTTGCAATACCTTCATCGCGCGCAACCTGTGCGGCTTTCAGCACTTTATAATTATCTGCTTCGGTAAACACAACACGCTTAGGATTACTCTTAGCTTTGTTAGCTAGACTACGCATGAGTTTATTATCTTTTCCTAAACGGTTATCTAACTCTGCACGATAAGCATCCCAATCAGATATCGTTTTTTGTGCCACACCACTATCAATAGCAGCTTTTGCAACCGCAGAAGAAACAACAGAAATTAAACGACTATCAATTGGTTTTGGAATAATATAATCTTCTCCAAAACTTAAATTTTTAGAACCATAAGCTAAATTCACATAATCAGGAACAGGTTCTTTTGCAAGCGAAGCAATAGCAAGAGATGCAGCTAATTTCATTTCTTCGTTAATACAAGTTGCCCTAACATCCATAGCCCCTCTAAAAATAAACGGAAAACCTAATACGTTGTTAACCTGGTTAGGATGATCACTGCGGCCTGTTGCAACGATAATATCTTTGCGAGCAGCCATTGCATCTTCGTAAGAAATTTCAGGCGTTGGATTTGCTAATGCAAACACAATACAGTTTTTTGCCATGCTCTTAACCATATCCTGGTTAAGAATATTTCCTTTTGACAAACCAACGAATACATCGGCACCTTTAATAGCTTCGGTTAATGTATTGATCTTAGTATTTTCAGAAGCAAAAAATGATTTGTATTGATCAAGATCTGTTCTCCCTTTGTGAATAACACCCTTGCTATCAAGCATAATGATATTCTCTTTTTTTACACCAACGGCAATGTACATTTTTGCACAAGAGTTAGCGGAAGCGCCGGCACCATTAATAACCAGCTTAACATCTTTCATTTTTTTCTTTGAGATCTCAACAGCATTTAATAAACCAGCCGCAGAAATAATGGCTGTTCCATGCTGATCATCGTGCATTAAAGGGATATTTAAAACTTCCTTAAGGCGACGTTCAATCTCAAAACACTCAGGTGCCTTAATATCTTCCAAATTTATTCCACCAAAGGTGGGCGCTATATTTTTTACGGTATTTACAAATTCATCAATATTTTTTGTATCTACCTCAATATCAAATACATCTATATCTGCAAAGATCTTAAATAATAGACCTTTTCCTTCCATAACGGGCTTTGAAGCAAGGGCTCCAATATCGCCAAGGCCAAGTACCGCTGTACCATTAGAGATAACAGCAACAAGGTTACCTTTTGCTGTGTATTTATAAGCGTCTTCAGGATTTTTTTCGATCTCTAAACATGGCTCAGCAACCCCCGGAGAGTAGGCCAGAGTAAGGTCGCGCTGGGTACTGTAAGGTTTAGTTGGAATCACCTCAATTTTGCCGGGACGGCCTTGAGAGTGGTAATCTAAAGCATCTTCTTTTCTAAATTTTGCCATAGTTTTTTTATTAAGGATGACGAAGATACTAATAATATTTAACCTAAAGAACAACCAAAAAACCCTTTAAAAAGGGTAAAATACGGCGTTTTTTGAAAAATTTTTAAAGTTAAAAACGTAGAATAAAAAATGAGTGGAAAAAAATTACAGATACCGGAATTCTTTCCAGCTGTGTTTGCACTTTTCGCATTCGTAAACATCGTCTACTTCAGTATGCATGAGATGATAATTTTCAAGGCTTCCTTCTATCAAAATTCTTTCTATCCAAAGCAACTCGGTATGCGCACATTTCGGACAATTGCCCAAAACTCTCTCGTTCATAGCCTGTCGTTCCGGAATCCATCCTTCGTTTGGCTCAGTCATTTTCTAAGCTTTTAAAAATTTAAGATAAAAAATAGTGCCGTTATTTAGCTCCGACTCAAACCAAACTTTACCGTCAAAACCCTGCATTATATTTTTTACCATTGCTAAGCCAAGTCCGGAGCCGGTATTTTTAGTGGTAAAATTTGGCGTAAACAATTTTTGTTTTAGATCACTATCAATTCCACAGCCATTATCTTTAATTGAAATTACAACTGAATCCGAATTATTTTTTAATTCTATTTCGATTTTCGGTTCTGCAATTTCATCCAAAGCCTGTACCGCATTTTTAAGGATATTATTAAATACACGCAGCGCTTGGTCTTTATCGCCAAGAACTAAAATTTCATTTTCGGAAATATGATTTTTGATGGAAATATTCTTGTGATTTTCGAATGTGGAAACAGAATTTTTAATGACTTCAGAAAGATTTATTGACTGTAAATTTGTTTTTGGGAATTTTGCAAAGCTGCTAAACTCATTGGCAATATTGGCCAGAGAGTCAATCTGTTCTATTATTCCTGCACTTGCTTTTTCAAATTTTTCTTTAAAATCATCCGGATTGTTTTTCATTAAATGTTGCAGGTATTGCAAGTTTAATTTCATTGGTGTTAACGGATTTTTAATTTCGTGCGCAACCTGTTTTGCCATTTCACGCCATGCGCTTTCGCGTTCACTTTGCGCTAAAAGATTGGCACTTTCTTCTAATTTTAAAAGCATCTGATTGTACTCGCTTACTAATTTCCCAATCTCATCATTACTTTGCCATTTAATTTTTTCATTCTGCTTTCCTAAAGTAATATTAGCAATTTGTTGTTTAATTAATTGTAAAGGCCGTGTAATATAACCAGCTAAAATTAAACCGGAAAGAATACTAATTACAAATAAAATTACATATACGTTTATGAATGCGCTAATAATTCCCGAAAGCTCATTTACAAGATCGGCCTGTCTGGCGTAGTAAGGCAAATTCACAAAACCGATAAGCTCCTTTTTCGCGTTAAATAAAGGCGTATAAAGGGATGAATAATTTAATTCACCTGCTTTCTCATCCACACTTGTTGCCGATGTTTTGTTTTGTTTGAGATCTGCATATGCTTGCGGATTGACCAATGATGCTGCCAAACCAAGATCATACAAGCGCGGCTCACTGGTATTAAATAATTTTCCTTCTTTGCCAAATAAACTTATATCGGTACTAAATAAATGCGCGTATTCCTTTAATTTTAAATTTACCAGTTCTTTTTGCGTTGGATCAAAAATTTCGGAAGGTGTAAATTGCGTGGCTAATTCGTTAATGATCGTTTGCGTTTTTTCCTGTAACTGTTTTACATTATCTGCCTTAAACTGGTTAGATACCAACGTCGCAGAAGTCACACCCACAGCGGAAATGGCGAGTAGCAACAAAATAATTATTATGGCCTGGATACGACGGGTAAACGATGAAGATTTAAATCTTTCGGTAAAAAACAAGCCATACACAAAATAATTACAATAACTTATAAATGAGAAGAAGAGGAATAAATAAGAATTATATGTAAAATAATAATCGCCATTTTTTGTTTTTTGACTAATTACAATTTCTGTTTCTTCGTCGGGATAGAAAAAATAATGAATGTAATCGGCATTTGTTTTTGAAAGTGCTAAAGAATCACTGCTAAAATATGGATAGTTAAAATCGCCATACCGGCTGGCTATTTGCCCCGAGCGGTATACAGCGTGACTGAATTTTTTTAACTTATCTGGTTTTTGCTGCGATTGATCTAATAAAAGATCGGGAAAACTTCCTAATTCTTCAAACTGTTTTGGCTCTAAACGCACGTATAGATTCTTTGTGCTTAAAGGGATTTTTCCAATGTAACGCGAATTCTTTTTATGTTTTGCAATAAAAAAGAAGTTTGGCGAAACAGAATCTGTTTCTAAATATTTTATCTGATCCTCAAAAAAACCTTCGTTTAAAAGTATCTTGTCCTTAGGCGAAAGCAACGGCTTACAATCCTTATCAAATAAGGAAATCTCAACATTGTAGCGGTTAAAATATCCACCAAAATATTTTTGTTTTAATAATTGCTCAACCTCTTTTTCGCTATTGGGTAAAAACTCAATAAGCACTTTCAATTTCTCGTCGTTGGTTATTTTTTCCGGTACGCTTGTAAACTCACTTTCAAGAATAGCATCTTTACGTTCGCTTAAGTTAAAAGATAAATGTTTTAGATCTTGTTTTTGATTTTGACTGATATAAAAATTAAAAAATACAGATGTAATTACCGACATGATAAGGATCTGCAAACCCAGTCCTAGTGAGTTTTTTGAAAGATCTGCTTTTGCCAGAATAAATAAAGGCAGCGCAAAAATAAGCAGCCAGTAATATTCAAAAAGGTTGGCATAATTAAATACTAATTGAATTACCAGACATGTTGCAAATACTAAAGCAGTAAAAATAACTGTGTCTTGCATCAGTTTTCCGGTAAAAAAAGTAGTGAGTTTATGTATAAGCACAAACACAGCAAGACAATAACAGGTAAGCGCAAACAATGCAATAAATGCGGGAAATTTAATACTGAAAATACTTAAAAAATCGAAGTTAAGTGTAGAGTTGCTTACCAAACTTATGATAGCGTTGTTGAATTGAACGACGATAAAACCAATTGCAAAACACAAGAACAAAATGCTTAGATAATTTAAATTCTTTGCGATAGTTTTTTGGATCTTATAATTAAGAGCCACGCTAATAAATAATAAAATAATGGCATTAAATAAAATGTCGCCCAGGTAAGCATTTATAAGCGAATCGGCATTACCAAACAATTGTACATCGTATAAAACACTTCTATAAAGGAACGTCGGCCACTTTAACCATATCATTATAGCCCTTAAAATAAGGATAGCCACAAGCCAAATAATTGTTTGCAAACTTTTTGGTTTTTCTTTTATGATCAATAAAATTGAAAGTAAAAAAATAGTAAAACCTGATAAAAAAACCACAAAACAAACATTGCTTGTTGAAACAGAATGGTAAACTTCTTCGCTACCTGAAAGATAGAACAGAGTCCGATCATTCAACCTGACGGCATTTTCAGGAAGCCCGGCAGTAGAGAGGTCCAACTCTTTTGGAATATCCGTCCAATCACTAAAACTATTTTTTAAATAATTATTTTGAAGGTCGTATTTTGGTTTTATTAAACAAATTGCAAGCGCTAAATGCTCTTGCTTTTGCGTTTTAAAATATAAATAATCTCCTTGTTTTAACGTGGCAATCCCGAAGTCATTAGCAAATAGTTTGTTATCATAAGAAAGTGGGATCTGTGCATTATTCCAGTACTCCAGACTGTCGTTTGTTAAATAATAAAGGCCTATACTTTCTTCTTTAAAAAGGTTTTCAAACTCAACCCGGCGTTTGTTTATATTATCATTTAACAATTGATCAAGTGCTTTTTTCGATATGCCTTGCTTGGTGTTAATTTTATCGGCGGCGTTTTGCGCAACACTGGCAATAGAATACGAAAAATGATTGTTTAGTAAGATTGCGCCCAGCATCAAAAGACCGCTGACCATCAATAGGATGTAGTAAATTTTGCTTTTTTGCATTAACAATAGCAAAATAGTAAAAAATCCTGTACCCTTAGAGGATTTTATATTTTTTTTGCAATCAATTTGCGTTTATATTTGTATTTTGCAGATATTTTTAATTATGGCACAACCTACTAAGACGTTAAAACAACCGACTTTTCCTGAGTTATCTCAAACCTTTAAGTATTTTACTTTTCTAACCCACAAAATGGCCATGATCATTATTGGCGTAGTGGGTTTTACATTTTATATTACTTCAATAAACGGTGAGTATGCGTTAGATGATGGGATCATTATTCACCAGAACGATCACGTAATTAAAGGTGTTAGAGGTATACAAGGTATTTTAACCAAAGATGCCTACGAAAGTTTTTACCGTAGAATGTGCGCTACCGATCAATTAGCCGGTGGTCGTTATCGTCCGCTTTCTGTAATTAGCTTTGCTATCGAGCAAGAATTTATGGGAGCCTATCGAACGGGTTTATATTTAAAAGTGGAGGACTCGAATAAAAATGGTGTACTGGATAAAGACCTAGTAAACTTTACTTCGCCTTGCGGTAGACCAGAAACGAATTATGAGTATAATGATTTTGTGGATCTTAATGGTGATGGAATGGCTCAACAAAATGAGTGTTACAACTGTTGGGATACCAATCAGAATTTTAAGAATGATTCGGATGAAGATCTAAATATTGACGGTGTTTTTAATGAGGTAGATTGTCAGGTATACAAAGCAAACGTTCGTCACTTTAACAACATCTGGACTTTTGCATTAGGCTGTGTGTTTTTATATTTAGTTTTCTCGCGTTATTTTTTCCGCACAAACCAGGATCTTGCTTTTTTAGCTGCCTTGCTTTTTACAATGCACCCAATTCACTCCGAAGCAATTGCTAACGTAAAAAGTCGTGATGAGATCTTTTCGTTGATCTTTATTTCGCTCACCTTCCTCTATTCCTTTAAGTATATGGAGACCAAGAAACCGCTCGATCTTTTTTGGGCAGCTTTTATGTTCTTACTCGCGTTGCTTTCAAAAGAATACGGTATTATGTTATTGATACTTGTTCCGTTGGCTGTTTACACATTTACTGATAATGATTTTGATATTAAAACATTCAGCAAAACAAAAGAATTTAAGCAAACAATTTTTATTGGTCTAACGTTTGTTGCCTGTGCATTTTTTATGCTGTACTTAAAACGTTCGTTTGACATGCATGCACTTCCGGGCGCTAAACCAATTAAATCTTTCTGGGTATTCCCTTTTATTTTTATTGGCGTTGGAATATTTATGTTAGGCGCGAATAAAAAGAATAACTTCCAGAAATTAATGGCTTGGTTTTATTTCGTGATGTTGTTTTATTTAGCGATGCGTTTAATGGCAGTTAAACTAAAACCAGGTGTACCTGATACGGAGATCTTAAATAATCCATACTTATTGGCGAACGGGCAAGAACGTTTCTGCACTAAAGCATACGTATTATTTAAATACTTTATGCTACAATGCTTCCCGCATCCGTTGTCTTCAGATTATTCATACAATACGATCGAGTACCGTCATTTTACCAGTTGGGATTTTATTGCTTCTATCGTACTTCATATCGTAATCGTTTGGACTGCGATCAAATACACTATCAAAAAACATATACTTGGTTTTGCAGCAATGACCTACATAGTATTTGCATTATTGATCGGTAACGTTTTAATGGATATTGGTGCTACTATGGGTGAACGTTTGATCTTTCACTCTAATATAGGATTCTGTATTGCGGCGGCTTATTTTATCTTAAAAGGATTTGATAAACTATCTGCTATTACTGTTAATGTTAAAAGAGCAGCATTGATTGCTATTGTTTTAATTGTTGGGTTTTTATTCGGCTGCAAAACATGGGAGCGTAATTACGACTGGAAAAACGATGTTACCTTGTTCTTAAAAGACGTAAACACCATGCCAAACTCTGTTTTAGTTTTAGGAAATGCTGGTGCACGTTGGGTTGATCTTGCAGATACAAAAGAAATTACGGGCATACAGGTTGTTGGTCAGGATTCTACACGCTACAATGATTATAACGGTACGCTTCATATTAGTGACGAAGAAGTAAAGCAAGGTGGCTACGCTTCAAAACGAGATGCTGCGTTATACAAAGGTATTGGTTTCTTAAAACACGCCATTGAATTGCATCCACGTTACGTGAACGGTTATTTGAATTTAGGTTTGGCGTATTTTAAATTAAGAAAAGATTTTGAAGCGCTTTATTATTGGAAAAATGCCGAGCGTTTATATCCTAACAATCCGTACTTAAGAAATTACTACATTGTTTATTATAACGATCTTAAGAACCGTGGGGCTACTGCATTTAACCGCGGAAGAATGGATTCAGCTGCTGTTGCATATAGAAAATGTACATTGCTAGACCCATACAATCCTGAAGGTTGGTATAATTTAGGTGGTGCGTATTTTAACAGCCAACGATATGTTAAAGCAAAGGAATGTTGGGATCGCGCACTACAATTAAATCCTAATTACCAGGAGGTTAAGAGAGTTATGCCAATGTTAACGCCTCAAATGTTAGGTCAAGCGCCGGCTACGAGCATTGTGCCCGCACAACCAATTAAAAATAATTAATGCGGTTTTGGCTTTTAATATTTTTAATAACGTTAATTTATTCTGTCAACTCGCAAACCGTTGTTAACTTAGATACATTAAAAGCGCCGGCTAAAACAGATAACATTTATAATAGACCATTATTTAATGATAGTTTAGCGAGCAGTTTTTGTATAATTATTAAAAACGAAGTTAAGCCTCATAAGCACCAATATCATAGCGAACATGTTTATGTGGTTGAAGGCCAGGGACAAATGAAGTTAGGGAACCAGGAATTTAAAATTAAAAAGAATGACTTTATTTTTATTCCAAAAAATACAGTTCATTCAGTTAAAACAACTAGTAAAGAACCATTAAAAGTAATAAGTATACAAGCTCCTTTTTTTGATGGCAAAGACAGAATTATTTTAGAAGAAAAATGAAAAAGATCTTAATATTTACAGCCTTAATAGTTTCTACATCACAATTATTTTCACAAGTACTTTTTAGTAATAGCTTTGGTAATTTAAGTTTGCAAACTTATACCACAACATCAAGCTCTGTTCAATACACAACGGCCCCGTCAATTTTTAGTATTATCAATGATGGTCTAAAGAATAATATTGGATCTTCTACAAACCCAAATAAACCATTTAACGTGCCTGCCCTTAAAACACAAGGTTGGGCTGTTCTTCATAACACGCTCGAGAATGATACCTTTTTAGTTAGCACAAGTTGGTTGGATACTTTGGTTGCTGTTGATAGGTGGATAATTACACCGCCAGTTACAAATATAACCGCCAATACTGTTATTACATGGCTTGCCAAAAGTCCCGATGCAAATTTTCAGGAAAGTTATTTGGTGTATGGAACAAATAAAACCGGAACTTTGGTGCCGCAGGATTTTACAATAGGTGATCAGTTATTTACGACAAGTGCAGAGAACAGTACCTGGACAAGAAGATCAGCTAGCCTTGGAGGTTTTGCGGGACAAACTTTGCGTTTTGCATTTAGAAACAACTCTAATAACAAATATCAATTATGGGTAGATGATATTGAAGTTGTTACCCTACCAAATAATTTAGACGCTACAGTTACTTCTATTGAAGCAAAGAAGTATACACTTACAAACTCATCAGATACCGTTAAGGTTAACCTATCCAATTTAGGCGCAAAAACAATAAACACCATTACATTAAATTATACCATCGGTAACTCTTCGGTAAATTCGCAGGTATTTACTTTTGCTAATGGCTTAGCTTATAAACAAACTAATCTTTCGGTTTTTCCGCTGCCTTATAGTATTTCTACAGCCGGTAATTATAAATTAAAAGTATGGCTCAGCGCTAACTCTTTAAATAATAGTTTGCAAGACCAGGATCAATTGAATGATACTGTTTTCACATATATTACTGTGCAAAGTTCTGCTCCAAGAAAATCTGTTTTAGTTGAACAATTTGTAAACGCTTTTGATGGCGAATGTACCGATGCTGTTCAAAAAATATTAGCGCTTCAAAATGACTCAGTTATCGTAGTAAATGTTCACGATCTCGATTCGTTAAAAGAACCAAATTCAACAGGCATTCTCTCAGCTTACAAAAAAAATACTGCCACCGCCATGTTCGACAGGAACTATTTCTCAGTTCCCGGAAGCGTTGCTGCAACCCGCCCCTACTATAATAGCTTGTTAGCAAAACAATTACGTACGATCTCGCCGGCGAGTATAAGTATTGTCAACAAAACATATAATTCATTTACAAAACAATTATCATTTACCGTTAAAGCCGATTTTGTTGGCGATGTAAAAGGCGATCTTCGATTGAATGCTTATTTGATAGAAAATCAGGTGCACGGCCCTTGGGGAGATACGCTGGTAAATGGTTACAATCAGTTAAACAATTATTATAATGTGCCATGGTCACCGTTTTATCAAATGGGATATTACTCGTTCACTTATTCTACAAATGTTTTAAACGGAAATCAATTTCCTCATCAAAATACTTTGGTTCATTCTTTTGATGGGTCTTTTGGAAATCCTGGACTCATCCCCACAACAGGAGGTACACAAAACCAATCGTACCAGCAAACTTATACGTTAACTGTTCCTACGCCAACCAATGGCATCAATAAATTTAATTCGGATAACTTATACATTGTTGGTTTTTTAGCAGAATACGGCGCAAACCAAAATAATCGTAATATCTTAAATGTCGTAAAAGAAAAGATCACAACAAATAATGAAACTTTGGGCTTAAAAGAAAACAATTCAAAGGTGGATCTGTCTATTTATCCCAACCCTTCAAACGGAATTATGTATTTAAATAGCTCAAAAAACATAAATACCTATCAAATTAACGTCGTAGACCTTGTAGGCAGATCTGTGCTGATCGAAAGCCTTGTGCAGGTTGGAAATACCAGCATGTTGGATCTTTCCACGCTCAATAATGGCATTTATTTCCTTCAAATTAGCTCTGAAAGCGGCAATTTTGTTGAGAAAATTGTTATCCAAAAAAACTAACCGAATTTTTGTGAGGTTTTAAAAAAAGCCCTATCTTTGGGTTTCCTAAATTGCGGGTGTGGCGTAATGGCAGCCGCACCAGACTTAGGATCTGGCGCTGAAAGGCGTGGGGGTTCGAGTCCCTTCACCCGCACATTTGAGCCCCGAATTTTTTCGGGGCTTTTTTGTTGAGTTTTTCCAACATTTAATCTTAGTGATCATTCATCTTAAAATTAATAACCAACTTAACATTTTCATTTACTTTCTCAGATCTTTTAAGACAAATAACACCGCACAATTTTAGCTAAAAAAATTAAAAAAAGCGTTTTACAATATAGGGTAACAAGGTCAATAATTATAACCTCTAATTTTATACCTTTGAAGTGTGTTAGAAGATTTTCCTGAACATATACGATCTCAAATTAAATCCTTACCAGATCTTCCGGGAGTTTATCAATATTTTGATGAGGATGAATCGTTATTATACGTTGGCAAAGCAAAGAATTTAAAAAAGAGGGTTTCATCTTATTTTGCAAAAGAACACGATAGTAGTCGCTTGCGATTGATGGTGAAAAAGATCCATGACATAAAAACTATTAAAGTAAACTCTGAACTCGATGCACTGTTGCTTGAAAATAATCTGATAAAAAATCTTAAACCAAAGTATAATATTAATTTACGCGATGATAAAACTTATCCCTGGATCATTTTAAAAAAAGAGCGTTTTCCGAGATTATTTTATACACGACGACAAGTAAAAGATGGTAGCGAATATTTTGGCCCATATGCTTCTGTGAAATTGATGCATACGCTATTAGATCTTATACGACAAACTTATCCTTTGCGTACCTGCAGTTACGACCTAAGCAAAGAAAACATTGATAAAGGAAAATTTCGTCCTTGCCTCGAATTTCATATTGGCAAATGCAAAGCGCCATGTGTAAATAAACAGGATGAAGAAGAATACGATCAGAACATTAAAGAAATACGCCAAATTATCAAAGGCGATATTAATTTTGCATTACGCGACCTGAAAGATAAAATGCAAAAGGCCGCTGAAAAATATGATTTTGAGAATGCTGAGATCTTAAAGAATAAGATAGAGATTCTTAGCAATTACCAAAGCAAGTCAACAATTGTTCATCCATCTATTACAAATACAGATGTGATAAATATTGTGAGTGATGAAAAAAGTGCTTATGTACATTATTTTAAAATAATAAACGGTGCTATTATCCACGCTCAAACAATAGAGTTGAAAAAGAAAATTGATGAAAGTGATGAAGAGCTTTTACTTTTTGCGATCATCGAATTTAGGAATAGATTTAACAGTTCAAGTAAAGAGATCTTGGTGCCTTTCATTCCTGAAATAAAATTGCCGGATTGTGAATACATCATTCCAAAAATTGGCGACAAAAAACAGTTGCTCGATCTTTGCTTAAGAAATGCGGTTGCCTATAAACAAGAAAGAGAAAACCAGATCGCATTAACCGACCCTGAAAGACATGTAGACAGGATCATGAACCAAATGATGAAAGATCTACGTATGAAAGAACAACCAAGACGCATTGAAGGTTTTGACAATAGTAACATACAGGGCGAATATGCTGTTAGCGCGATGCCCGTATTTATAGACGGCAAGCCCGCAAAAAAAGAATACAGACACTTTAATGTAAAAACTGTTGTTGGCGCAAATGATTTTGCAACGATGGAAGAAATTATTACCCGTCGGTACTCAAGAGTTTTGGAGGAGAATTTACCAATGCCACAACTAATTGTTATTGATGGTGGCAAGGGTCAATTAGGTGCAGCCTACGAAAGCCTAAAAAAATTAGATCTAATTGGAAAGGTAGCCATTATTGGAATAGCTAAACGTCTGGAGGAAATTTATTTCCCGGGAGATCCTTTACCTTTGTATTTGGATAAACGTAGCGAAACATTAAAAATAATTCAACAAATAAGAGATGAGGCGCACAGGTTTGGTATTACACATCACCGTAATAAGCGCAGCCGTGAAACTTTTAAAACAGAACTTAACGAAATAAAAGGTATTAGCGACAAAACCGCTGAGACCTTATTAATAGGGCTAAAGAGCGTAAAGAACATTAAAGAAGCTAGTCTTGAAGAATTAGAAAATTTAATTGGTAAGTCAAAGGCCAAACTTGTTTTTGATCATTTTAAGAAAAATGACCTTGTATGAAACAATTAAATGCTATTTTTAAAAAATGAAAATATATATTTCAGTTTTATTTTTGTTTACCCTCAATTTTGTTCTCGCGCAAAATAATGTCAGGATATTTTCAGGCAATGGTGAATTATTTACGGTAAGCGTTTTTGATACGCTGCAAAATAAGATTCCGCAAACAAATGTTCTGGTACAAGGTATTTACGATGACACTTTAAGATTAAAAATTGTGTTTGAGAATAAAACAAAATTTGAAACCACCTTACTGCTTTTCGAAAAAGGCAAACCAACAAAAAATAAAGAATTTAATTACAGGTTAACTCGCGAGCAGGATAAAATTAAGTTAAGTTATAATGGCTATTATGATGTGGTTAAATTGCCGCAACCCTTAGTGCCGGAAAAACCTATAATTGATACAACCTCCAAATACAAGAACACGCGTTTAGGTCATTTTTGTGAACTAAAAGATAGCAAACCACTTTATTACAATAACATTCCAAAAGATGGTAATTGTGTTGCTGGGATGCCGGAAGATTACATTAATTACACTAATTTATTGATGCTTAAAGCTCAGGTTGCAGATGATAAATTTATTATCGCAGAAAATGTTTGCAGAAATAATTGTTTAACCACAGCGCAATTAAATTTTATTTTAAAATACATAGAATTTGAATTGGATAAATTGAAGTTAATTAAAATAGCCTATTTTAATTTAGCCGATATGAATAATAAAAAAGACCTGGAAAAATCTTTTCGATTCGAATCCTCTATTGCCGAATTGAATACGTTTTTTAAAACGGCTGTTGACACAAAAATTTTAGCTGCTAAAAATTGTAAAACCGCTTCTACCGCTGAAGAAATAAAAAACTATCAAGATCAATTAACTGTATATACAAATGATACGCAGCGCTTTGAAGCGTTTAAGAAATCATACGAGAACTATTGTTACTCGAACGACCAAATAACAACTATTTTAAACACATTCATTCACGATCGCGAAAAATTAGATGCCGCCAAAATGCTCTATTTTAGATGCGCGGAGAAAGACAATTTTCTGTTGATCGCCGACGTATTTTCGTACAATGAAACAATAAGTGAGCTAAAAGATTTCGTTAGCAAACAAAAAGACTGAAAATTAGCTGTTTACCTCCGGCAAACGGGCAATTTAGCCCCTAAATAACTTTGCAATATGGCTCCCTTTTTTTATATTTACGAGATTGAAGCCCATTCTCGAAATAAAGGAAATTAGTAAAAAATTCCAGATCCAAAGTAATACTAAGCCCTATCTGAGCTTAAGAGAGAATTTATTTTCATTTTTAAAGCCAGGTTCAAAAACTGAAGAGTTTTGGGCACTTAAAGATGTAAGTTTTGATGTTATGCCAGGAGATACAATTGGCATCGTTGGTAAAAATGGCGCAGGCAAATCAACCCTATTAAAAGTGCTTTCAAAGATAACCCCTCCAACAAAAGGAAAAATCATTTGCAGAGGAAGAATTGCAAGTTTACTGGAAGTTGGTACAGGTTTTCATCCGGAATTAAGTGGCAGGGAAAATATTTTCATGAACGGATCTATTTTAGGAATGCGCAAAGCAGAAATATTAAAAAACTTTGACGCTATTGTAGATTTTTCGGGAGTAGAGAAATTTATTGATACGCCTTTAAAACATTACAGTAGTGGTATGCAGTTGCGTTTGGCTTTTGCTGTAGCAGCATTTTTAGAAAATGAGATCTTAATTATTGATGAAGTGTTGGCTGTTGGTGATGCGGAGTTCCAAAAAAAATGTATGGGCAAAATGGGTGATGTGAGTAAAAGTGGAAGAACCATTATTCTTGTTTCTCATAGTATGAATGCCATTCAATCGTTATCTAATAAGGGTTTACATATGAAGGCGGGGCAAACCGAAGGCATTACTTCAGTTCAGTCAGCTGTGCAAACATATTTTTTTGGGAATGAGTTGGATAGCGCTGGTTATGAAAAATTTGAAACGCCAACAACTGATAAAGATGCTATCATTATTGAGGGTAAAATTTTAAATTCAAAATTTGAGATCACGAATATTCTTGAAACATGCGAGGATATGTATATTGAAATTAACTGGCTTAATATTACCGGAAAAAACACGACGGTAAGTTTTGAAATGGCCAAGCATAATGGCGTGCAGGTAATTTGGGCAGCAAACGTAAATTCAGATCTAATCGGCGAGCAAAACAAAGCAAAGGGAAATTATACTACACGGGCGAAAATTCCTGCTAACTTATTAAATGCGGGTGAATACTATTTTAGGATATTATTGTATGATGGCGTTAACCATAACGTTTATGATATGAAAATAAATATTTTGAATATAAGTATTAAAGACCCTATGGACAGGAGAAGCATTGCTCGTGGAAATTTTACATCAACGTTTGAAAATTACGTTCTTTTGCCGGCTCTAGAATGGAATACCACTAAGAAAAATACCATTGAATAACAAATGGCCATTTATAGATCAGAAAAACAAATCTCAAAAACAACGGTAAAAAATAATTTACCCTGCAATTTCGCAGAGGCAGATTTGTATTTATTTGAAAAGGATATAACAAAAGAGTTGCCCGATGTGTTTATAAATTTTGCTAATAACATAAAGGTTACTCCACACGGGATCATATTTAAAAGACTTCATATTTTTAATCAATTTTTAATTTGGCCGGCCCATAAAAAAGAATTCAATCTCTTCTATTTAATTCGAAACTATTTTTCCAGAAAAGAATTGATCTTAGATAAGAACAAAAAATATATCATTTGTTTTGATTATTGGTCCATGGGTTACTTTCATTGGATGTGTGATTTTTTGCCAAAAATATTGATAGCGGAAAAATATTTGGTTGACCATACTTTAGTTTTACCTGACAACCACAAATACACTTACATTGTTGACAGCTTGAAAATATTTAACAATATAAAATTGGTCAGTTTCTCAGACAAGCAATACGTTTCTTGCTCAGAAGCTATTATTCCTGACAAAGTATGCCTCTCAGGTGATAATAATCCTTTGATCATGCAAAAAATTAGAGATAGATTTTTAGCTTTTTATAAGCCGCTACGCGATTCTAATTTGTATGCTCCAAATATATATGTTAGCCGCTCTAAAGCCAAAGGAAGATTTATTACAAATGAGAAAGAGGTTATTAATGCGCTAACCTCATTGGGATTTAAAACAATATATTTTGAGGATTATAATTTAGAGGATCAAATTAAATTAACCTACAATTGTAAAAATTTAATTGGACTGCATGGAGCAAACTTAACAAATTTAATGTTCATGAATCCTGATTGTAATATATTGGAACTGAGAAATGAAGGTGATATGAAAAATAATTATTACTATTCATTAGCCTCATCATTCAGTTTAAACTATTTTTATTTACAATGTAAATCAAATGCCACCGAAAACGATCAAACATTTAATATAAATGTGGATATTGAAAATTTGATAGTGCTTACAAAACAAATCTTAGCCAGGTAATTAATGATTATGAAAATTCTCATATACAATCCATCATGAGTATAAAAAATAATATTAAGAAAATACCTGGTGTTATTTCATTGTATGATTTCGCACTGAAAATTCGTTCTTTCTTTGGTTCATTTTACACAGTTTTTGTTTTTTTTAATCACTATTCAAAATTCAAATCGCTAAAAGGTGGAGAGCGGTTTAAATTAAATTGGAGTTATAAAAGCGCTATTACATTTGAAAAAACCGTAATGACTGAATTTGACAGACATTACATTTATCACACAGCTTGGGCGGCAAGAAGATTAGCAGAAACCAAGCCAATCAAACATATAGATATTTCCTCTTCGTTATACCTATCGGGAATATGTTCGGCATTTATTAATATTGAGTTTTACGATTTTAGACCGGCAGATCTGCAATTGAGTAATTTAAAGTGCGCATCTGCTAACTTAACCAACTTGCACTTTCCCAGTAATTCTATTAATTCTTTATCCTGCATGCACACCGTGGAGCATATTGGTCTTGGCAGATATGGAGACGCCTTAGATGTTAACGGAGATCTAAAGGCGATCTCGGAATTAATAAGAGTTTTAGCACCCGGTGGAAATTTATTTTTTGTTGTGCCAATGGGAGAACCTACTATACAATTTAATGCCCATAGGATCTATTCTAAAGAACAGATTTTGACCTATTTTAAAGAATTAAAACTTGAAACATTTACCCTTATAGGCGAACAATTTTCTCAGGGCGGATTAATTGATAACCCCTCTAAAGAACTATTGGACTCGCAAAAATATGGATGCGGCTGCTTTTGGTTTAAGAAATTATAATGATTGAATCTTCAGTAAATAATAATTTTTGTGTACTCGTAATGTCATGCGATAAATATCATGATCTATGGAGTCATTTCTTTTATTTTTTCGAAAAATATTGGAAAGATTGCCCCTATCCTATTTATTTAGCCACCAATTCAAAATCATTTACGCATAAAAATGTAAAAGTAATTAATTCTAATTGTGTTAGCACCTGGTCTGAAGAAACAGCAATTGTTTTAGATAAGTTGCCGCATGATTATATAATTTATTTGCAGGATGATTATTTTATTCTTGATAATGTAAATACTATTGCATTAACAAGCCTGTGCTCGAAATTTGTTCAATATAAGGCAGATTATCTAAGGTTATTTCCAATAATCGGACCTGATTCTGAGTTTAAAAATGAAAATGATATTGGATTAATTTCAAAAAACGCCAACTATAGAACCTCTCTGCAGGCAGCAATTTGGAGAAAAGACTCGCTTAAGAAATTACTTGTAAATAGTGAAAACCAATGGGAATTTGAAAGTAATTCTCCCTCAAGATCCAATTTGATGCTTTTTTTAAGTATCAACCAACAAAATAAAGGGCGGTTTAAAGATCACATATACCCAATTAAATACTACTATCTAACAGCTGTTTTAAGAGGTAAATGGCGCAGGGGCATATTAAATATTTGCAAACAAGAGGGTGTTGTACTCGACCTTAACTACCGCAAGCCAGAGTCATATGGACAGTATCTTTATCAATCGTTTTATGATTTTAGCCCTAATATCATTAAAAAGTGTCTTGATTTTATTAAATCAAAGTTGATTAAAAGCCAGGGTATTAATATTTAAGGCGAAACTATTATTAGAATTTATTTATGTAAATTTCCCTAATCTAATTAAAATGCTAAAAAAGCTAATTTATCTCTTTCTAAAAAATAAATTCGGAAAAAAAAGGTACCACCGTTTTTTTTTAATAATGAAGAATTTAGGCATACAAGGCTTAAATTATAAATCCACAGATATTGATTCTAGTGGTGAGAAGTATTTTATGACCACACTGGTCCGGTTTTACGCATCAAACAAAAGCGAAATAATAATTTTTGATGTAGGTGCAAATATTGGTAATTACGCTAAGGCACTTCTTCACTCATTTAAAGAAAATTTTCATATATACTCTTTTGAACCATTTTCAACCCCTTTTAAACAGTTGGCACTGATTAAGAACGAGCGCCTTACTCTTGTTAATAAAGGATTAAGTGATAAAAAAGAAGAATTATTAATTCACACAAGTGATGAATATAGCGAAATAGGTGGCGTATACGATCGCACGTATGCCTTTAGTGATATTCCACACGATAAAACTGAAAAATGTCAATTTATTACTATTGATGATTTTTGCCTTGAAAATTCTTTATCAAAAATCAATTTTTTAAAAATTGATGTTGAAGGTCATGAATTGGCGGTTTTACAAGGAGCTAAAAAAACAATTGAAAATGGAAACATTGATTTTATTCAATTTGAATATGGATCTGGAAATATTTTTTCTAAAACTTCCTTCATGGATTTCCACTCTTTTTTAAATGAAAAATACTCTATTTACCGTTTACTTAAGGATGGTATTATTGAAATAGAAACTTATAGCACAGATTACGAAATGTTTATTTTGACAAATTTTATTTGTATTAAAAGAGAATTAGCTAAAAGATATGAGGAATTAAATAGGTAAATCTTAATTCGATCTAAAAAGTCTAAAACAGTCAACTATCCTGAAAGTAAAAAAATTTGGCGCAGATAAAAAATGAAAGACAACCCTCTGCATACAAAAACTTATTTTGAAAACCTTGATTCATTAAGGTTTTTAGCAGCATTAACAGTGGTTATTTCGCACTGTCAAATTAATTTTAATTATGTTTTTCCGAATAAGATCTTACAAATTCTTCACTTACATTTTTTTAAAAACGGGAGCCTTGGTGTGAATTTTTTCTTTGTACTAAGCGGCTTTTTAATTTCATGGCTACTGCTTATGGAAAAAGAAAAAAGGAATACCATTAATCTTATAAGTTTCTATAAACGAAGGATCCTAAGAATATGGCCGGTATACTTTATTGTGGTTATTGTTGGCTTTTATATTGGAAGCGTTTGCGATCTTCCCTTTATAACAAATCAAAATTTTAATTACCGATCCGACTTAACTCAAGTAAAATGGTACGTTACTTTTTTGGCAAATTATGCTCCCGGAAATTCCAATTTTCTTATATCTCAACTGTGGTCAGTTTCTGTTGAAGAGCAGTTCTATCTTTTTTGGCCTATCTTATTTCTATTTATAAATAAAAAACAATTCCTTTATTGCTGTTTCCTTATTATAATTATTTCATTCATTTATAAAATTTATGATATGCAGAGGGTCTCAACATATGTATCTACGCCGTTTGTGATGTCAGATCTAGCCTTCGGAGGTTTAATTTGTTATTATGCCATGTACGATCAAACATTTTTTTCTTTTATAAAAAACCTAAGTAAAAAGTCTATTTACGCCATATACATTGTTCTTATTTGTTACACTTTTTTACATGGTTTTTCGCACATATTTGGCGAAAAAATATTTCTTATCTATTCGCCCTTTGAATCTATCTTATTCGCCATATTATTCAGCCTTGTTATTCTCGAGCAAAATTTTTCGGATAATTCCTTTTATAAATTTGGCAAAATCAACTTGTTTAATAAGTTAGGAAAAATATCTTACGGTATCTATGCCTATCATATGCTTACTTTTCCAATCGGGTTCTATATCTCTTCCTTACTCCCCTTTAACGAATTAGGCTTATTATCCTATTTAATAAAAACATTAACCGTTATTATTTGCACCATTTGCATAAGTCTTTTTTCTTATCATTTTATAGAAGTTAAATTTTTAAGTTTAAAGAATAAGAGTTTTTGAAATGAAATGGTTAAAAAAATCAACCTCAAAGCAATTATAAAATGAAACAGATCTCAATTTACAATACATTTATTCATCCCACTGCAACTCAGAAAGTAAATGAAGTATTACAATCAACTTTTTTAAGTGAGGGTAAAATAGTTCAAGAATTTGAGAATAAACTATCTTCCTATTTAGGAATTCAAAATCCATTGACAGTAAATTCCGGGACAACCGCTCTTCATTTAGCACTTGATCTGGCAGGCATAAAAGAGGGCGATGAGGTGATATTACCTGCACAAACATTTGTAGCAACTGGACTAGTTATCCTTCAGCAAAAAGCAATTCCGGTTTTTGCTGATATAAATTATCAAGACGGAAATATATCTTGCGCCTCTATCAAACAAAAAATTACTCCTAAAACTAAAGCTATAATATGTGTGCACTGGGGAGGCTACCCCTGCGATATGGATGAGATCTTATTAATAGCTAAAGAAAATGATTTAGTTGTGATCGAAGATGCTGCACATGCCCTAGGAGCCATTTACAAAAACAAAAAAATTGGCAGTATAAGCGATTATACTTGTTTTTCATTTCAAGCCATTAAGCATGTTACTACAGGAGATGGCGGAGCTATTGCATTCAAAAACAAAGATAAATTTAAAGAAGCCTATTCGAAAAGATGGTTTGGCATAAATAGAGAAACAGCAGCTCAAACCGAATTAGGAGAAAGAAACTATAATATAGAAGCCTTAGGCTACAAATATCATTTGAATGATTTTGCAGCATCCTTAGGAGTTGCAAATTTGACAGGCTTTGAAGAAAGATTGAACCACAGGAAGCAACTAGTAGATGTATATAATAAAGGGCTCGAAAAAATTAAAGGAATAAACCTTTTTACCTACCAGAATGACAGAGAAAGCGCAAATTGGCTATATGGTTTTCATGTAGAAAACAGATTGGCTTTTATTAGAAAACTAAAATCGCAAAATATTACCGCGTCGGTGATCCACCAACGCATTGATAGAAACAGCGTTTTTGGAGGTATTACTGGTGGGCTAATAAATCAGGAGAAATTTGATCTATCTCAAATTCACATTCCAATTCACGATAATATAAGCCTTGAAGATGCAAATTATATTATCGAAACCATAAAAACAGGATGGTGATGACTAGATCATTTGAAAAACCAAATTTTTTAAATTTAGATGCTTTACGTTTTTTTGCATTCTTAGCGGTTTTTCTATCACATTGCATTTCATACTTTTCCTACTCCTTTCCAAATAAATATTTAGAATTACTTCATAAACACTTTTTTATTAATGGCAATTTAGGGGTAAATTTTTTCTTCGTTCTCAGTGGGTTTTTAATTTCGTGGCTCTTATTCATTGAAAAAGAAAAAACCGGAAAACTAGACATCAAAGCATTTTATATGAGGCGTATTTTA
The DNA here is from genome assembly GCA_032358255.1 of Heterotrichella gracilis. Taxonomy (NCBI): domain Eukaryota; class Xanthophyceae; order Tribonematales; family Xanthonemataceae; genus Heterotrichella; species Heterotrichella gracilis. Next base: position 472,731 of record JAULBX010000002.1, read on the forward strand.
AGAATTTGGCCGGTTTATTTTATTGTGGTATTAATTGGTTTTTCAGCGGCTGCGTTTTTTAATTTTTCGAGCTTTTCGCAACCCTTTTTTCACCTGACTTCTAGTATGGATCAATTATTATATTATATATTTTTTTTAGGAAATTTTGATCTCATTGTAAACGGCCCAACCAACTTCATTTTATCAGTTTTGTGGTCAGTATCTATCGAAGAGCAATTTTACTTGGTTTGGCCAATATTTTTTTATTTCTTATCGCCAAAAAAAATTAGAAACCTCTGTATATTTTTAATTTTAACTTCGTTTGTCTATCGCTACTTTAATTCTGATATAAAGTCCTATCTATCCAGTTTTTCTGTAATGTCAGATCTGGCTATTGGAGGTTTTACAGCATATTTATGCTTATATAACCAAAAATTTTTTGATTGGATATCAAACGTTTCTAAAAATCAGATTTTTTTGGTTTATTGCACACTAATTCTTTTTATCCCCCTTCATGGCTTTTCGCATTTATTTGGCAACCAATTCTTTTCAATTTATTACCCTTTTGAGGCAATCATATTCTCTCTTTTATTTGCGTTCATAATTATTGAACAAAATTTTAATAAAAATTCGTATTATAAATTTGGTAACCTTTCGTTGTTCACCAAATTTGGTAAAATTTCCTACGGGCTTTATTCTTATCACATGTTAATGTTTCCTGTAGCCTATTATTTTACAAAAGGCTTAGTTTTTACAGACAACCAACTCCTTCAGTACCTGTTAAGAATATTGATTTCACTGTCATTTACAATCATTATAAGCAAACTGTCTTATTTGTATTTTGAATCCTATTTTTTAAAATTTAAAACTAGGTTTTTAAAAAATTAACCCAAATAATTTAAATAAATAGTAAAAAAATCTTTATATTGTAAGCTAATAATAGATTTTAATAAATGGCAATATTGGTATTAGGTTCTACTGGATTTGTCGGTCAAAATATTACTAAAGTATTTGACGAAAACGATATAGCCACTGTTAAGTCATCAAAATCTTTAGGATTAGATTTATTATCATACAAATCTTTATTGGATTTTTTTGCTAATACTAATTTTGACTATATTATAAATTGCGCGGCACATGTTGGAAGCTTAAATTATGTTTCAAATCATGCCGCGGATGTAATAAAAGATAACTCTAGAATGTTATTGAATTTATACGAGGCGGTTTCAACGCTGCAAAAAAAGCCTATTATTATTAATCCAATTGCAAATTGTTCGTATCCTTCTACTTCAAATGTGTTTACTGAAGAAGAGTTGTGGAATGGCCCCTTACACCGGTCAGTAATGGCTTATGGTTCTACTAGACGTTTATTGTTAAATATTGCCGATAGTTTTTCATGGCAACACCACATTAAATCTATTAACTTATTAGTTCCAAATATGTATGGTCCTTTTGACTCTACAGATCCAAACAAAGCCCATGCGCTAAACGCTTTGATCTCGAAATTTGTGAAAGCTGAAAATGAAAATAAAAAGGAAATTGAAATATGGGGAACGGGTGTTGCGATCAGAGAATGGTTGTACGCAGAAGATTTTGCAAAAATTGTTCTGGATATTATTACTAATTCAAAAACAATAGGTTTTTCTGAACCTATCAACATTGCTCAAAACTTTGGATTAAGCGTGAAAGAACTTGTTGAGATAATAAATAAAAAATACAATAATAAATTTACGATCACATGGGATAATACCATGCCCGACGGTGCAGCAAAAAAAGTTATGGATGATAGGAAATTTTCTAAAGTTTTTCCAAATTTCACTTTCCAGGATTTTGATACTGGTATATTAAATACCATAAATTTTTATAAAAAAAAATATCCTTATTAATGAGCACAAGCGATCCCTTAAATTTTAAATCAATAGGAGAAGATGTATTTATTTCTCCCACGGCAATATTTACCCGACCTCATTTAGTTTCAATAGGTAATCATATTGCTATCGATCACGGCGTTTACATTACAACGCAGGCAGAAATTGGAGATTATATTCATTTATCACCGTACATCACCGTAATTGGAGGGGCAAAAAGTAAATTAAAAATAGAAAATTTTGCCACAGTAGCAGCCGGCACTAGAATAATTGCCGGAAGCGATGCTTTTTTAGGCGAAGGATTAACGAGTGTTACTGTGCCGGAAAAGTATAGAGACACAGTTAATTTTTCTACTGTAAAAATTGAAAAATTTGTAGGAGTTGGAACTAATGTTGTAATAATGCCGGGTGTTACTTTAGCCGAAGGCTGTGTAATCGGAGCAAATTCCTTAGTTACTAAAGATACCGAACCGTGGACCATTTATATGGGAAGCCCTGCGAAGCCAATTAAAAAAAGGCGGAAAGATAAGATGCTACTTTTTGCTAAAGAATTAGGATACTAGTAAATGAAAATCACCCTTTCTTATATAATGACCACGTACAATAAGTTAACGTATTTAAAAGTTACGTTACCCTATTTAATAGAAGCCTGTAAAAAAGATGAGGAAATTGTTGTAGTTGATGGTGGAAGTTCAGACGGAACGGTCGAATATTTAAAAGAACTTTTTGACCAAAAAAAAATCCATCAATTTATTTCAGAAAAAGATTTTGGAGAAGCGCATGGAACAAATAAGGCTATATTAATGGCCAAAGGTGAATTACTCAAAATTATAACAGATGATGATATATTCGACTTCAAAGTAATTGACTTTTGCAAAAACCATCTATTAATTAATAAAGAAATTGATATTTGTGGTTCAGATGGCATTGGTTGTAGCGCTACGAATAAATCCAATGATTTTACGCCAACAGTTTATAGAGATGGCTTTTTAGAATGGAAAATTAGTAAAAAACCGTTTTTATTTTGTGGATTAAGTTATCTCATCCGCAGATCGTCTATTTCTAAACTCGGACTATTAAGTACACAATTTAAAATAATTGATCTTGAATATTCAGCTCGCGTTTCTTCGTTAAATGCAAACATTGTTTTTTGTAACGCTTACAGTTTTGCAAACATAGTGGGCATTGACAGCAATTCTAATAAATTTTTTGATTCAATTAAACAAGAGAAAAAAATTCTTAAATACTTATACAAAAATATATCAAACCTAAACTATTCAATAGAGTTAAAACATATAATTAAAACAAACGTACAAAACTTACTAGGATCCAAAAAGATAGATCAGCCGGTAAATAATTTTAGCTACACTGAGTTAGTTAAAGATAGCACTATGGCACTCTCAAAAATAAATACTAAAATAGAATTTTCCTTTTTATAAAATTTATTCATGAAAATTTTATTCTATACACCTTTTAATTTACGATCAAGAGATACTGAAACTTTGATGCAAGCCTTTTTAAAGCAGAAACACGAGGTTTTGTTATTAACGCAATCAGAAAAAGGCATCTATCATGAGAAATGCACCTCATTAGGAGTTAAATCGTATGCCTATGTTGCGAATAAAAAATATAAGTATTTATTTATACTAAAACACTTTATTTATTTAATAAATTTTTCCAGAAAAAACAAAATAGACATCATCTATGCTCATTTAGAAAACGCAAGCATGATAGCTGTTTTAGCCCAATACTTCATTAAAGCAAAAGTTATTAGCTGCAGACATGTAACGGAAGAGCCTCATTTACTTAATTCAAAAAAATATTTATCTCAGATTAAACTGGTAAATAAGTTAAGTAAATTGATAATTGTTGTTTCGCAGCAATGCAAGGATTTTATGGTTACTGTTGAAAATGTAAATCCCTCAAAAATAAAAGTCATTAATCTTTCCTATAATTTTTCATTATACGATCCTATTAATTTTAAAAAGGTAAATTTGATCAATGTAAATAATAGCGGTAGTGTTTTGAAATTCATAATGGCCTCCCGGTTTATTGATAATAAAAAGCCATTTGCGGCTTTAGAGTTGATCAAGAAACTAAAAGAAGATGGATTACAAGTTAAATTAATTATATTAGGATCTGGTCCATTAGAAAAAGAAATTAAAAACTGGATTTCGATAAATAATCTTGAAAATGAAATTTCACTACATGGGTATGTAGACAATGTATTAGATTATTTTGCCGCTTCAGACATTTTACTTATTCCGTCAATTACTGAATCAAGCTCAGTAGTTTTAAAAGAAGCCGGCCTTGCTAAAATAACTTCAATTATATGTAAAAATGTAGGTGATGCAGAATCTTATTTAAGTAACGAAGATGTTTTTTTTGTAAATAAGGAGAATTTTGTTTTAGAGGCCAGAAAAATTGCCATAGCATATGTTTCGAAGCCAGATGTTTTAAAAGCAATGGGTCAAAGTTTACATAAAAAGGTTTTAGAAAGGTTTAGCATAGATAATAATTTATCTCATTATGATTCGATTAATTCAAATAAAAAAAATGAATCAATTCCGAGGATTGCTTTTGTTTCATCGCACATCCATACCTCTTTACAATTTGAATGGTTTGAAGAGGAATTATTAAAACAAAACATTTATAACATTCATGTTATAATTAACACTTTAGAAAATGAGGTGCCATTGTTACATACGGAATTACTAAAATTAGGAATAAAAAGTTATTTATTAAATTATAAAAATCGTTTATCACTTTTCACCTTACTATTTTCATTGAGAAAAATTTTAAAGGAAAATAAAATAAATATTATTCACACCACCTTACCTTATGGAAATTTAATTGGGCAATTAGCTGCGTTATCGCTTGGAATAAAAGCAAGGGTAACAACTTGTGAAAATGCCAGCTGGGCATTTGATTACAATTCTCGTAAACAAAAAATTATTGATCGGTTCACCTTTTGGTCTGCAAAAAAGGTAATTTCCGTGGCAGATACTGCAAATGATTTTTTATTAAATACCTGGAAAATAAAGCCTTCTAGTCTGGTTCAGATCAACCATTCATTAAAATTTATTGAATATGAATCCGTAACAAACGACCGAATTAATAAAATAAAAACCGAACTCAATATAAAACCTGAAGATTTTACCATGGGTATGATTGCGCGAACAGAGTTTTGGAAAGGGCATCAATATGCAGTAGAAGCGATGGCGGAAGTCGTTAAATCATATCCAAACATTAAATTATTAATTTGCGGTTCAATAGGTTTTGACCATCAAAGATTATTAGATCTAATCTCGAAATATAACTTAGAAAATAATGTAAAATTTATAGGCTTTGTTAATGACACAATAGCGTTTTTAAAAGTAATTAAAGTTCAAATACATATTCCAATTAATAAATATGTTGAAAACTGTGGGATATCCATAATTGAGGGGATGGCGGCAAAAACCCCTCAACTACTAACTCTTTCAGGATACTCATATCAGTCTGCCAAACACCTAAAAAATGCTTACGTGGTAGATTACTGTAATTCGAAAGAAGTTACAGAGGGAATCATCCATTTATATACAAACTACGACAAAGCTGTTGCCTTCGGAGAGCAAGCGTACAAAGATGCCTTAGATCAATATACAACGAAAGTTAAATATAATAAACACATGCAAGTGTATAATGAAATATTAAATAATTAATAATACTATGTTTAAAAACATAATCTACTCTATAATTGATTTCTTAATTTTAGGCAAGGGGTTACCTTGTTACGTGAATGGATTTAAAGTAAAGTTTCCTGCAAAATGGTTTCGATATTTTGAAAATGATTACGAAAAAGAAAACATGTTGTTCATTAAAGAAAATTGCAAGCCCAATATGGTAGTATTTGATATTGGGGCCCATTTAGGCTTAATGTCAATAGTCTGCGCTCAACTGCTCCAGAAAAAGGGTAAAATGTATTCATTCGAACCAACCCCTAAAACTTTTGAAATTTTAAAAAAAGTTATAAAAATAAATAACGCATCAGACCTTGTTATCCCTATTAATAAAGCAGTTGCGAAGGAAAATAAAAAAATTGATTTTTATTTGTCTGTGGAAGATGGCAGCAATTCAAATAGTCTGGTTTCTAAAAATCATAGAGATAGAAAGCCTATACAGATACAGGTTACTTCGTTAGATATTTTTACTAAAGAAAATAACATAAAACAAATTGATCTGATAAAGATTGACGCAGAGGGTAGTGAGTATGATGTGTTATTAGGGGCTAAAAATATAATTTCAGCCTTTAAACCAAAAATAATATTAGCATTACACCCTCCATTAATAAAAAACAACGGACATAATATAGAAGATATATATGAATTTTTAATCAACCATAATTATTGTATTAAGCTAAACGGTTCTGTAATTGAAAAAAATGAATTTTGCACAAAAGAGGACTTTTTTGATGTACATTTAACAACTATCCTTTAAATGCCAATACTCTTTTCCATAATCATACCAACTTTTAATAGGGCTAATTTCATTAAGAATACTATTGAATCAATTCTCCTACAAGATTATGATAATTATGAATTAATTGTTGTTGATGATGGAAGTTCTGATAACACAAAAGAAATTGTAAACAGTATCATCGAAAATAATTCAGCTAAAAAAATTAGATATATTCATCAAAAAAATAGTGAACGAGGTGTAGCCAGGAATAACGGATTAAAAGCTTCAATAGGTGAATATGTTATGTATATGGACTCTGATGATACTTTATACCAAAATCACCTTTCTGTTGCGCATGAATTTATTCTTAACAATAAATCTCCGGAAGTTTTTCATTTACGATACGATTTGAAAAATCAAGAATTAAAAAAATATGGAGAAGGTCCGATATATAAAACCACAGCAAACAAAGACTTGATCTTTGGAAATTTTTTAAGCTGCAATGGTGTCGTAATAAGGAAAGATGTTGCTTTAGAAAATCAGTTTGAAGAAAACAGGGCCATGGCAACGGTAGAAGATTGGCATTTATGGTTAAGGTTAGCGGTTAAATATCCTATTTATTATTGCAATACAATCACATCGAGTATAATTAATCATGAAGGAAGAAGTGTAGTTATTACGGATAAAGATAAATTAATACTAAGATTTGATACATTTATGCAATCCGTTTTATCTAATCCATCTATCACTTCTTATTACAGCAAACACCTAAACAAATTTAAAGCCAGTTGCTTCTCATACATATCCTTGCATTTAGCTTTAACCGGTAAAAATAAGAGAGCTGCTCTCGCATATCTATTTAAAAGTATAAAAGCATCGAAGTCCTTTTTACTCACAAAACGCTTTTTTGCAATTTTAAGAAGAATTATTTGAAAAAAGACACTCATATTCTTGTTATAACTTATTGGAAATTTGACGATGCGTTAATTCAAACATACACGTTGCCATATTTAAAGATTATTGAATCGCTAGTAAGTAAAGATTCCAAAATATACTTACTCACATTAGATTCTACGACCAGGCCAATAAATCAAATTAGTTCTGTAATATATAATATTAGCAAAGCATATTTTCCTTTTGGCTTAAAATCACTATTTGAATGGATTAAAAATTTTATTTTTTTAATTAAATTCGTAAAAAAGAATAAAATTCAATATGTACACTGTTGGTGCACTCCGGCGGGAGTTGCAGGCTATATTTTATGCAAACTAACCGGAGCAAAGTTAATTCTGGATAGTTTTGAGCCACATGCCGAAGCTATGGTTGAAAATAATACCTGGAAAAAAAATAGTATAAGGTATAAATTTTTATTTCTCTTTGAGAAATTACAATTAAAATTGGCCACTCATGTTATTTGTGCTGCGCAAGGCATGATCGCTTATTCGCAAAAAAAATATAATATTATAAAAGAAAATTATTTTGTTAAACCGGCATGCGTTGATTTTTCAAAATTTGAATCAGCCCAAAAAGATTTCAAATTACTGAATGGATTAACGGAGAATAACATCATTTGTATTTACGCAGGCAAATTTAATGGCATATATTTAGAAAAAGAGGTTTTTGATTTTTTTGCAATTGCCCATTCGTATTGGGGCGATAATTTTAAAGTAGTATTGTTAACAAATGAAACCAAAGAAAAAATAGATCAATATTGCCTGAATTCAAATTTAAATTCCGGCATTATTAGATTAAAATTTGTACCGCATTCTGATGTTCCAAAATACATGGCATTAAGTGACTTTGGAATTTGTCCTGTAAAACCGGTACCTACAAAACAGTTTTGCACCCCAATTAAAAATGGTGAATATTGGGCTATGGGATTACCAGTAGTTATTACAAAAAACATTTCTGAAGATTCTGATATTATACAAGCAAATGATATTGGCTATGTATTAAATTCGCTTAATGATGAAGAATACTTGAAGGCGATTATTAAAATAGAATCGCTCTTACGTAACAAAGAAAAATTAAAATTGAAAATAGTTGAAGTAGCTAAAAAATATCGTTCGTTTTCGGTAGCAGAGAGAATTTATAAATCTATTTACGCATAAATCGCACTTTATTTAAATCAAATAAAATAAACAGGGATATTAAATAAAAAGGCATGCATGGTATTTTTAACCGAACTAACGCGCCGTAATTTGAGGTAGTTAGTCCGACTGAAAATGCAAAAAAAATGGCAAACAAAAATGAAAAAATTAGTAATGGATTACTGAAAAGTGACTTTATGAGGGTGGTTATTTTTACTCTTATTACAATATAAATAGTAAACAAAAGCATAAATAAATTTTCTAAACCAGATAGCACCATTACCGGATTTCTAGCATCCCAAATAAATGGTCTAAATAAAGCCATGTTTAAAGCTGCTGGAATTTTCGATGAAATTCCTGCTAAAGTTGGCTCATAGGCGCCAATATCGTAACTATTTGTTCCGTATTGCCCTCTCACCAAATCTTGTTGCGTTTTTACTGCTTTATTCAAAATATTATCCAAACTATATTCTCCAAGGTATTGGCCCAATATATTATATGAAATTGTCAAAATTATAATTATGGAAACCATTGCCAGCGGAATAACTAATGTTTTTAGCAAATTATTTTGTATCCTTTCTACTTTGGCAAAATTTAACCAAATAATTGTGCCTGGTAATAATGCAAACAAAATGTAAGGCTTAATCAATAAAATAATTAAACTAGAAAGTATTAATAAAATTAAATACTTAGCTTTTCTGTTTTTTAAAATAAAAAATTTAAATATTCCATAGGTAAAAAACCCAATGCAGCTTAACGTATAAGTATCTTTTAGAATGCTAGATCCCCAAAAAAAAACTGATGGCATAAAAAAAATAGCAATTGCAAACTGCTTTTTGAGATGTGGAAAGTGATATACAAACAGTTCATACAATTTCCATAAACCAATAAAGCTTAGGCTTGACAAGATAATAGTGGTTGGTACAAAGGTGGAACAGCCTAAGAGGCACAAAGGGACCGTTAAAGCAACTGTAAATAGAGCATACATGTCTGTGGTACTAAAATACAAACCACCATAATTAAAATATTCATAGGATAACTGACCGATATTAATATTATAAAAATTCAGCATCTCAAAAAACAATTCGAACCTACCGGAATATAATATATTCACCATGGTTTTTGCCGATAAAAAATAATTACTTACATCACCCCCCTCAGTATAGTAAAAACTGTAAATTATACATACACCAATTCCTCCAATTAGCTTGCAAATTAAAGCTGGTATAAAATAATCGTAATAATTTTTTTTATAAAGATATTTATTCCTTTTTTTAAAATAATAAGCTATAAACAATACTATAGCAATATAAAATGGTGCTAATAATAAATCATAAATATCAATCCATTGAGCTTCGATAGTATAAATTTATAAAAATTTGAGCTATATATTACGTAAAAAAAATATTTAACCCTGCGAAAATATTTTCATTTTTTTAGTTAATTTTTGTTGACCAGATTGTTGTACGCCTTATAAATCAGAGAAATTATCCTTTGGTTATTTGGATAGTCTTTATAGGTTTTGATTGGCGCATTCATGATCTGATCAAACTCTGAAGCGGTTATTTGCAGTTTTTTACAAACATAATCGATTTCGTCGCCAATAGTATTGTTGTTATAGTAGGGTCGTTCTAATACCTGCAACGCGTCTTCTCGCCGTATATTACCGTTACATATTGAAACAGACAAAAACACTTTACGGTAATCAATATGAAATTTAACGGGTAAAATATAAGTTTGTACAAGTTTTGTATAGTGACTTTCATGATGCTTTTCCATATAATCTTTCCAACCAAAGTCTTTCAAAATCTCTACGGCTTTTGTTCTGTCATAATTCACATAATTGAGCAAATAAAATATTTTAGTCCTTTTTATAAGCTTATAATACGCCTCCGTCCAAAAGTCAAAAAACGGAAAGCTCTTTAAACTAACTTTTCCGAAAATGGATTGAATGCCCGTTACAAATTTTTTGTCTTTTGCATCATAGTGCCAGCTTTTTGGTAGTATTCCTTCAGTACTAAAATTACATCCCATTATTATATGCTTTACACCATATTTTCCGGCTATTTTATGTAAGCTACCTAAAATTGCAATATCGGTGGGAGTTTCAATTTCAGGAACAGATGCCCTTAAAAATGAAAGCTGCAAATCTTTAAATTCCTCCCAATCTAATACATAACTTTCGTAATCTAATTGTAGTTTATCAGCTATAACTTTAATATTTTCAACCGATGTGGTCGAATTCCATCCATTATCCATATGAACCAATAGTGGCCGCAATCCCAATTTTTTGGACAGATAGGCGCTATAACAACCATCAGCACCTCCGCTTACACCTATTACACAATCATACTTTCTATTCCGTCCGCTTTCTTTAATTTGAAGAATTTTAGTATTTAAAAAGTTAGAAAGATTGTCAATTTGAGATGACAATTTTGTCTTTTCTGATAAATAAGAACGGCAATGGTTGCAATACATTTCGCCGTCAAATAGTATTTCACTATCTGATGCATCCATAACACAGCGCCTACATTGTTTGTAATTTAGAGGGACGTCTAACGAATTATTATTTGACATAAAATTGCAGAGCAAACTATAAATATAATAATTCAATCCCATCTTTGCATCTAAATTGAGTATATTTATCAAAATTTTATTAGATTATGGCAACAATAATAGTTACTGGTGGTGCGGGATATATTGGGTCGCACACGATCATTGAATTGCTTACCAGCACTGATTTTAAGGTGGTTTCTATTGATAATTTTTCCAATTCAACCTCAAGATCTTACCAAAGGATCAAGGACATCTCAGGCAAATCTTTTGACACCTTGGAGCTTGACATATGCGATAACGAAGAAGTTAATGCTCAACTCTCAAAAATCAAAGACATTATCGGCATCATCCACTTTGCAGCTTTTAAATCTGTGCCAGAAAGTGTTGCCGACCCATTATTATATTATAACAATAATTTAAATTCGTTAACTAACATTTTAAATTTTGCAAAAGAGAAAAAAATAAAGAATTTCATTTTTTCTTCTTCCTGTTCCGTTTATGGTAATGCCGATGAATTACCTGTTACCGAAAACACTCCTTTAAAAACAGCAGAAAGTCCTTATGGCCACACCAAACAAATTGGTGAGGAAATTATTAATTTTATGTGTAAAGCAAATCCAAAGCTTAACGCAGTATTATTGCGTTATTTTAATCCTGTCGGTGCGCATCCAAGTGGAAAAATAGGTGAGTTCCCCTTAAACAGACCCAACAATCTGGTACCTATTATTACGCAAACAGCGGTAGGTAAAAATTCTTTAACTGTTTTTGGAAATGATTTTGATACGCGCGACGGATCTTGTATTCGCGATTATATTCACGTAAGTGATATTGCCGATGCACATGTTAAGGCATTAAATTATTTAATTGAGAATAAGAACAAAAAGAAAAGTACCGTTTTTAATTTAGGTACCGGTAATGGCGTAAGTGTTTTAGAGGCTATTAAATCTTTTGAAAAGGTTTCAGGCAAAAAATTAAACTATACTATTGGTAGTAGACGCGATGGCGATGTGGTAGCCATTTATGCTAATAATAATTTGGCCAAAACAGAATTGAAATGGGTCCCAAAATTTTCTTTAGATGATATGATGGGAAGCGCCTGGAAATGGCAGCAAAATTTAGAAGCAGAGAAATAAAAAAACATCTCAACAAATTAAACGGATCAAACTCCAATTTCTAAATGCGACCTGAATTTTGTGTTGTAATCAATTATACTTCTTAGAATAACTTCTCTCGCCTCGTCCGCTCCATAGGTATGTGTAATTTCTACAGCCTTATTTTCCTGCCCGGGCATATTCTTGTAGGTTAAAAAATAATGCTTCAGTCGATCAATTAGCGTTACCGGACATTCGCTCACATCTTTCAGCTTTCCATAGATCTCATCCTGTTTTAATACAGCAATAATTTTATCATCCGCTTCGCCCTTGTCAATCATTCTAAATCCGCCAATAGGAATTGCTTCCAAAATGATATCGCCACTTGTAATATTCCTTTCTGTTAAAACGCAAATGTCTAATGGATCACCATCACCTTTCGTAACTTTTAATCCCGATCTTATTTCCGCAAACTCTCTTACTTTTTCATCACAGTAGGTTTGTGGCACAAAACCATAAAGCGCAGGCACATAATTAGAAAATTTTTGGGGACGGTCTACTTTTCTATAACCGGTTAATTTATCAATTTCGTATTTAACCGTATCGCTCGGCACCATCTCGATGTATGCAGTTACAACATTTGGACAGCCGTCTCCAATAGGAATACCATGCCAAGGATGGGGTTTAAATAATTGAACATTCATAATTAAAATTTAAAATATTTTTTAAATAACCAATAAAATAAAATTATGGCCGATAAAGAGATCACTAACATCAAAATAGTTTGATTAGTAGTTGGTTTCTCATTCCTGTTTTCAGTAGTAGTATTTTTTAGAACTAAAAAGCGGTGTAAGCCCAAAGTTTGTCTTAAAAATTTCAACTCATCATAATAATCGTTTCCATATGTCGAAGTATAAAAATCTTCTTTTTCATTCTTAAAAAACTTCCGGCTACGGCTGCACCAATTCATCATTGCTTTATCCACCTGCTTGTAATTACTGTAAATGATCCACTCCTCGCCTTCGTTAAAATCCATAGCGCACTCAACACCACACTCAAACAAAACTTTAAATTGTTTTGTAGCATTACCCTTATATAATTCTTCTAATTCAAAAACAGCAACACCAAAATTACTGTTGCAAGTTGTTACCGAAACAACTTTCCCTTTAAAAATAATTTCGTACTTATCACATTCTTCTTTACCAAGAGTAGTTAATGGACATTGACAGGCAAGAGAGTTAAAACTGTTTAAAAAAAACAGAGAAACAAGAAATAATTTTACAAAACCTCTCATTAAAACGAATTGTTTTTTAGGAATTCTTGTGAAGCTTTCATTAATTCATATACAACCTCGTCGTTTTGCATAAAAGGTACATTTTTTCGATACGAAAAAATTACAGTTTCTATTTTTGTGGATGATCTTAATGGGCGTTTTAATTCTAAGGCTTGTGCTGCGTTTAATAACTCTATAGCCAAAACCTTTTCTGTATTTTCGATAACTAAAAAACACTTTGTTGCAGCGTTAGCGCCCATACTCACATGGTCTTCTTGTCCGTTACTAGAAACTATGCTATCTACGCTGGCTGGCGTACATAATTGCTTACTTTGACTTACTATACTTGCCGCAGTGTATTGCGGTATCATAAAGCCCGAATTTAATCCGGCGTTGACTGCTAAAAAGGGCGGTAACCCTCTTTGACCGGAGATCAACAAATAAGTTCTGCGTTCCGATATGCTAGCTAACTCGGCCAAAGCAATGCATAAAAAATCCAGAGCTAAAGCCAAGGGCTGGCCATGAAAATTGCCTCCACTTAAGATCTCATCTTCATCAGGAAAAATAGTTGGATTATCTGTTACCGAATTTATTTCAGTTTCAAAAACTGAATTCACATAATTGACAGTATCCTTTGTGGCGCCATGCACTTGCGGTGCACAACGAAATGAATAAGGATCCTGGACTTGCTTCTTTTCCAGTTTTCCAATTTCACTTCCTTCTAAATAATTTCTGATGGCGCGTGCAGTTTGCAATTGCCCTGCATGTGCACGAATAGTATGTAAATTATCTTTAAACGGATCCATTCGCCCATCAAAGGCATCTAACGAAACTGAAGCGATAAGATCGGCTGCTTTATTTAATTGTTCAGACTTAATTAAACAATAACAACCGTAAGCACTCATAAACTGAGTGCCATTTAATAATGCTAAACCTTCTTTTGACTTTAATTTTATTGGGTTGATATTTTTTTCTTTTAAAGCTTCTGAAGCATTTACTTGTTTGCCTTTATAATTTACTTTTCCCAGGCCTAACAACGGCAAACTTAAATGTGCCAAGGGAGCAAGATCGCCACTTGCGCCTAATGAGCCCTGTTGGTAAACTACAGGATAGATCTGGTTATTTATAAGATCACACAAACGTTCAACTGTTTGTAACTGCACACCACTTTTGCCATAACTTAATGATTGGATCTTTAAGAACAACATCAGTTTCACTATCTCCTGTGGCACTTCTTGCCCCATACCACAAGCGTGGCTTTTTACTAAATTTTCCTGTAATTGTTCAATGTCTTTATCAGGAATTATTACATTGCATAAAGAACCAAAACCTGTATTGATGCCGTAAATTGGTTTGATGTTATTCTTTAGTTTTTCATCCAAATAATTACGGCACTTTAAAATGGAATTTTTTGTGACTTCGCTTAAAACAACTTTCGCCTCTTTATCATCCAGAAAATTTTTAAGATCGGTTAAAGTTAATTTTTTTGTATGGTCAATATTAAATGTCATCTCTATTCTTATTTAGTTCGTCAATTAATTCATTCAGACTTAATTTTTTTTGTTCGCCACTTGCCATATTCTTAAAAGAATATCTTTGACTTGCAATTTCATCGCCTCCTACGGTGCAAACAAAAGGAATATTTTTTTTATCAGCGTATTCAAATTGTTTTCCTAATTTCTTTGTTATATCCGGATAGATCTCGCACGAAATATTATTTTCTCTTAATCTTGCCGCTAATTTTAAACAATGCTTTTGAGTGTCAATATCAAAATGAGTAAATAATAATTTTGTACTCGAAACTTTGCTTACATGATCAGGGAACAATTTTAGTTCTTCCATCACATCATAAATTCGGTCGATACCAAACGAGATCCCTACTCCGCTCATATTCTTTAATCCAAAGATGCCGGTAAGATCATCGTAGCGACCACCGCCCAAAATACTCGGCGTAAAGCTTCCTGCATTTGCTTTTACTTCAAAAATAGTTCCTGTGTAATAATTTAAGCCGCGGGCAAGTGTTATATCTAATTCAACTTTTGCAAAAGAAAGACTACAATTATTTAAAAGGTACTCAATTTCTTCAATACCTTTTTTTCCATCTTCATTATTGCCAACTAATTTTCTTAATACTTCAATTTTTTGTTCGTTGTTGCCTTTGAAATTTAAAAGTGGCTGTAGCGTTTCAATGGCTTCAGCAGAAATTCCTTTTTCAGAAAGTTCCTTATTCACGCCTTCCTTTCCAACTTTGTCTAACTTATCTATTGCAACGGTGATGTCAATAATTTTTGAAGGTTCATTAACTACATCAGCGAGCGCTGAAAGAATTTTGCGGTTATTGAATTTTATTATTACAGGCACACTTAATTCTCTAAACGATTTATCCATTAAGGAAATAAGATCTAGCTCATTAATTAAAGAATCACTGCCAATAACATCAGCATCACATTGATAAAATTCCCGGTAGCGGCCTTTTTGCGGTCTGTCGGCACGCCAAACAGGTTGTATCTGATAACGCTTAAACGGAAATGTTAAGTTGTGTTGGTTCATTACCACATAACGTGCAAATGGAACAGTAAGATCGTAGCGCAATGCTTTTTCAGTAAGTTCTTCTGAATTGCGGGATGATTCTAAAGAAAGATCGAACTCTTTTTTTAGGAGCTCTTTATTTTTGCTTTCGTGAATACGCGAGTTTAAAATTTTAAAAATTAATTGATCACCTTCTTCACCATATTTACCGGTAAGGGTGGTGATGTTTTCCATAGAAGGCGTTTCTATTGGCTGATAGCCAAACAATTCAAAATTATTACGGATAATATCTAAGATATATTGGCGCTTCTGCATTTCTGCGGGGCCAAAATCGCGTGTTCCTTTAGGAATTGATGGTTTCATTGATCTTTATTACAGGGCACAAACTTAACAAAAATGTACCGGTTTTTTTAAATAAAAAGGCTCTTCTATTGTGCGCCCTGCGCTTTCTTCTTCCTGTTCTTTCGTATCATTCTTACAATTAAATACCAGGTAATAGCGCCAATTAACCATAATGGCCAAAGGTTTACCATTATAATTAAAAAACTTAAGAACCCGTAACTGCCATTACTTAAAGCATTACCTAATTTGCCACCAAAATTAAAACCACTTGTTCTTTTTTCGTAATAACTTAAAGAAATTGTGCTGTATGCTACCTGATTGCTTAAATATTTTAATCGGCCCTCGCTGGCCTCTATATCTTCTCGTATGATAGAAATTTCCTTTTCGATCTTTAATATGTCTTCGATCTTGTCTGCCTTTGCCAATATTTCCTGGTATTTAGCCTCCAATTGTTTTTTATTTTTTAATCGGGCTTCAATATCAACAAATTGTTCTGTTACATCATCAATATTTATATTTTTTGAATCAATTTCTTCGGCACCAATTAAAACCTGCTCTAAAAATTTATCAAAATTTTTGCTCGGGATCCTTACTATTAAGTTCTCCGAAGGATTTTCGTTGCCACCATAATTATTCTCTTTGGCAATATAGCCGTTAAACGAAGCAAGTGTTTTTTGCACATTTCGTTTGGTATCCTCCAGGCTTTTTACTTTAAAAGACACTTCGCCATTCTTAATTAATTTTTGCTCTATAGGTTTTGGGAGCTGGTCGGTCACCGCGGCACCCGCATCTTCAGTTCCCGGAGGAGGAGGTGGCGGCGGTGGCGGCGTCATATCCATTGCCATTCCGGCCTCCATATCTTCTGTCTTACGCGCCCCGCCACAAGAAGATGTGAATGCAGCAGCGAAAAATAAAAGTATAATAATTTTAGATCTCATATTATTTAATTTAGGTTGATACTTAGGCATTTATACAAACTTAATCAAAAAGTGGGCTTTTTTATACAAATAGTGTAAGGGTAAATCCTATTTCATACGTCTTACCTCCGGTAAGTGTTAGTTGGCCGCTCCGAAAAACAGTTTGGCTGGTTATTTTTTACATAAAAGGCATTTTTTTCGTACGGAAACTTGTGGGACAATTTAAGTTTCCATAGTTTTGTGCCCGGAATACAACATTTTTAAAAATTATAAGTTATTAGCTCACATTAATACAAGATATATGAAACTTCGTTTACTGATTTTTTTAAGTTTTTTTGTTTTAAAATCCTTTAGCCAGGAAAAATTTAGCATTAGTGGTTATGTTAAGGATGGCAAGAATGGCGAGTCTTTAATTGGCGCAACGGTTTTTAAACTGGGCTCTAATGTTGGTGCTTCAGCAAATGAATATGGTTTTTTCTCACTCACACTTCCAAAAGGCGAGCATGTAATTGCTGTTTCTTTAATAGGCTATAAAACATTTACCTTTTCGATCAACCTAGATAAGAACATTACTAAGAATTATGAACTGGCAGAAGAGGGCAAACAACTTGATGAAGTAGTTGTTACAGGAGAGGCCGAAGATAAGAATATTAAAAGTACCGAAATGGGTACAACCAAACTGGATATAAAACAAATAAATAAAATACCTGCTTTGTTTGGCGAAGTTGATGTGGTGCGCGCCATTCAAATGCTACCGGGTGTTACAACAGTTGGCGAAGGTGCAAGTGGTTTTAACGTGCGTGGTGGAAATATTGATCAAAATTTAATTTTGTTAGATGAGGCTCCGGTTTATAGCTCTTCGCATTTGTTTGGTTTTTTCTCCGTGTTCAATCCTGATGCTGTTAAAGATGTAAAATTAATTAAGGGTGGCATCCCATCGCAATACGGTGGCAGGGTATCTTCAATACTGGATGTTAGAATGAAAGAAGGTAATAGTAAAAAACTTTCGGTAAATGGTGGTATTGGTTTACCTGTTTTTAGCCGACTATCAATCGAAGGTCCAATTGCAAAAGATAAAGCTAGTTTTATTATTGCAGGAAGAAGAAGTTATATTGACGCATTAGTAAAACCGTTTGTAAAATCTACCAGTCCTATTAAAAATGCTATCTTTTATTTTTATGATCTTACGGCAAAAGTTAACTGGCGTATAAATGATAAAAATACGGTTTTCGCAAGTGGTTATTTAGGCCGTGACGCCTTTGGTGCTCCGGGTTTTAAATTTAATTGGGGAAACACCACGGGCACCTTAAGATGGAATCATATTTTTAATAATAAATTATTTATGAATACAACTGCTATTTATAGTAATTATGATTACCTATTGGATTTTAAACAAGAAAGCAATAACCAGCAATTTAATTGGACCAGCCAGATCATTAACTATAGTTTAAAAAATGATTTTTCATATTACGCCAATAGCAAGAACACTATTCGCTTTGGTGCTCAGGCCTTATTTTACGACTTTTTACCATATAATGCTACCGGCAAATTTGAGAATACCACTATAAAATTTAAGGCCGACAAACGTTACGGTATTGAATACTCGGCATATGTTGGTAACGAACATAAAATAAGGCCTCGTTTAACAATGGAGTATGGTTTACGCGTAAGTGTTTATAATTATATTGGTAAAGGTACAGCTTATACGTTTGGCGACACTCTTGCAAATGAAGAACTTCCACTTAAAAGCTCCAAAAAATACGAGAATGGTCAAGTTATGCAAGCCTATGTAAATCCTGAACCGCGTTTATCTGTTAACTACGTAATTAACAGTTTCAGTTCAATAAAAGCAAGTTATAATCGTATGGCTCAGTATTTACAATTAATAAGTAATACGGCAGCCAGCACTCCGTTAGATGTTTATACTTTAGCAACAAACAATCTAAAACCTTTATTGGCAGATCAGGGCAGTGTTGGCTATTTTAGGAATTTTAAAGACAATATGTTTGAGACCTCGGTAGAAGTGTATTACAAATATTTACAAAATCAATTGGATTATATAGATAATGCCAACCTCTTTATTAATCCTACAGTTGAAAATCAGTTAGTACAAGGTTTAGGCAGGGCTTATGGTGCAGAGTTTTATGTGAAAAAAAATAAAGGCAAACTTACAGGGTGGATCAGTTACACATTAAGTAAGACCGAACGCTTGGTAAATGGTATTAGCAATGATAAATGGTTTTTTAGCCGTTACGATAGAACACATTGTTTAAACACAGTACTTACTTATGAGTTAACAAAACGTTGGAGCGTATCAACCAATTTTGTTTTATTAAGTGGTACGCCTGCAACCTTTCCTAATTCAAAGATCAGTATTCAGAATCTTAATATTCCCTACAATACAACCGGCACAAGAAATAATTATCGCATTCCGGCGTACCACCGTTTAGACCTCGGTGCAACCTACAACTTTAAGAAGAATGAAACGCGCAAGTTCAAACAAAACATTGTTATTAGCGTATATAATGCCTATAACCGCCGCAATGCCTATAGTGTATATTTTAGAACAAAACAGGGCTCTACTTTTGAAACGGAGGCAGTTCGTTTTTCTGTGATTGGATCAATAGTACCTGCATTAACTTATAACTTCAATTTTTAATTATCATGAAAAATATATTTAAGTTTTTAGTTTTTACTTCTGCTCTATTCTTTTTAGCATCTTGCGAAGATGTTATTCAAATAAAACTCGATGAAGGAGCCAAATTGTATGTTATTGATGCGTTTGTAAATGATCTTAGAACAAACCAAACCATTCGCGTGGTAACAAGCGATAATTATTTTAGCAACCGCGAAGCACCCCCTGTAACCAATGCGCAGGTCGTTTTAAAAGATCTAACCGCAAACGTACAATACAATTTTGCCTATACTTCTAATGGTAATTATGTTTTTCCAATAACAAATAATGATACAATTGCACGCGTCAATCATCAATACGAACTAAATGTTACAATTGACGGTAATGTTTATCGTGCTTTAAGTCTGCAAAAGCGTACCGCTGTTTTAGATAGTATTAGTGCAATTTACAATGAAGGAACCGGCGGCTTTGGTCCACCATCACCTTTTTATAATTGTTTTTTATGGGCAAGGGATAAAGCAGATGACAATCCGGATTATTACTGGATAAAAACATCAAGAAACGATACCTTATTTGATAAGCCAGGAGATTTAAATACAGCTATTGACGGCACTGGTGGAGTGGTTACAAATGCCGGAGTGGATACGCTTGATTTTACACCGCCTGCTATATTTTTAGGATTTCAAACTTACCGTTCGGGCGATAAATGTAAAGTAGAAATACATTCCATCTCGCGTGAAACGAATAATTTTTTGTTTCAGGCAGTAACGCAAATTCAAAATGGTGGATTATTTGCAACCACCCCTGAAAATGTAAGAACAAATATTTTGACACCAGAAGGCGCTAAGACCAAAGCAGTTGGCTGGTTTAACATGGCAACGGTGGTAAGCAAAACCAAAGTTATACCTTAGATCGTTCATTTTTTTTATCTTTGGTTAAACCATTTTTAAAAAAATATGAAAAACTACTTCTTCCTTAGTGTTGTTGCGTTACTTTCTTTTTCGTGTAAAAAAGACAGAACTTGTACTTGTACGGTTACAAAAACCGGTACTTCAACTACCACAGGAAAAGCGGACCTTGAACTTTTCCCTGGCTTTCCAACAACTCTTGCAGATACATCGTTTGTAACCAGTGTAAACGAGACGCAAATAATAGATAAAAAAATTGAAAAGGTGAGTAAGCGAACGGCAAAAAATAATTGCTTAAGCTACACAGAACCTTACAATGAAACCACGCTCACTTCAGTTCCGGCATCGTCGTTTAACTTATCAGTTATTGTTACAAATAAAGGCGATAAACATTACGATTGTAAGTTGAAATAAATTTTGTTTGCACAAGACTTACTTTCCCATTTTTAAAGTAAGTTCAACCAAGCGATTGCAATAGCCCCACTCGTTATCGTACCACCCTATGATTTTTACAAGATTGCCTACAATACTTGTAAATTCAGCATCATACAATACGCTATGAGCGTTGCCAATAACATCAATACTTACGATCGGATCTTCTGTATATTCCAAAATTCCTTTTAAATGGGTTTGGCTGGCCAGCTTAAATGCATCATTAATTTCCCGTGCAGTTGGGATCCTGGTAAGCACACAAGTAATGTCAGTCAGTGATCCATCCGGCACTGGAACTCTCATACCGCAGCCTCCTATCTTTCCATCCAAATGCGGGAATATTTTTGTGATCGCTTTTGCTGCTCCTGTAGAAGTTGGTATAATACTCATGGCAGCGGCTCTTGCCCTGCGAAGATCTTTATGCGGCGCATCATGAATCCGTTGGTCGCTGGTATAAGAATGTACCGTTGTAATGTATGCTTCTTCGATACCAAACTGATCTAACACTTTTAGCATGGGCGCTGCGCAGTTGGTTGTGCAGCTTGCGTTAGAAACGATCGTATCAGTACTTAGCAAAACATTATCATTTACTCCTAAAACAACCGAACGGATATCATCATCTTTCGCTGGCGCAGAAAGAATTACTTTTTTTGCTCCTGCTTCAATATGTTTGTTGGCGCTTACCTTATCCAAAAAATGGCCAGTACATTCAACAACTATATCTATGTTGTTTTCTTTCCAGGGTAACTGAGCCGGATCTTTATGCGAAACTACTTTGATTGTTTGACCGTTAACAACTAAATTATTGCCATCTACTTTAATTTCTCCTTCAAATTTTCGGTGAACAGAATCGTACTTTAATAAATGTGCAAGGGTTTTCGCATCGGTTAGATCATTAATAGCAATTATTTCTATACTGGGATCATTGATACAATTGCGAATGTACATTCTGCCAATTCTTCCAAAGCCGTTTATTGCAACTCTTATTTTTTTCATTTTATAACGGAATATATTACATTATTTTTTATAGGGTTTTCTTTGCTTGGAGGTTAAATTAAAAACATACCACTCATTTTTTGTACGCAATAAAACTTCGTCTTTTTCAAAAGGTGTAACTTCGTCAGCATTAAAAATTGTTTCTTCTTTATTCTTTAAATTTAAAAGTATATAGTACTCTTTTGGTTCAAAGATCTTATAAATAACAAAACTTTTTGTTGCCATATCAATATGACGCTTATAGCTTGCCAGTTTTTTTCCACTATAATTATAAATGTCGTCATCACCATTTACCCCGATTCCCGCACTACACCCAACAATTATCGAATCTTTATTATTAACTTTTAATCCTGAATATTGAAAAGGAATAATTTCAGTTCCTGTAAGATCTATTAACCCCGTGTAAACTATGTTTGCCTCGTCCTTAATCTCAGTAACAATAAATTTTGGCTCAGCAGTTAAATAAATTTCATTATAACCTTTAGTTATAGTTTGACTAAAATCTTTAGCAATCAAATATTTTTTACTTTTAGTAGCTACAATAAAATAATTCGGATTTTCGGTGTATTGTTTTATAGTTGTTTTTCCAAGCGCAAAAGTAGTACAAGTGTCTGCTTCGTCTGTTTTTATCTTCAAACGATCGCCTTGTTTATTTAAATAATTGCACGAATATGTAACAGTAACGGTTTTAATGAATTTATTTGCTGACGGTGTTTTGGCTTTAAAACAAGCCAGACAAACTTTACCCGAATTGTCAAAATTAAAGACCGTATCATAAACTGGTTTTATGATCACTTTATCGTTTTCTTTAATTCCCCACTTTAAATTTTCTTTAAAGGGCATTGTTTGGCAGTTAAGTTTTTGCGAAAAAACCACTACACACGAAACTATTATGCAAATTATTAACCTCAACTTAACTGAACATTAAAAGTAATTAAAATTTAAGTTATACGCGAAATTAAGGGGTTTTTTTGTTTCGGTCCAAAAATTAAGGCTACCAGAGGCTGCAAAGCAATAAATTAATAGGTCGCCAAGGTTAAATTTATCTAAAAAAATAGGTAAAAGCCGGTTTTTAATCATGCATCATCGCGCGGTATCAAATTCCTATATAGTAAATAAGAACTTGATATGATACAGCCCGATTAAAGGCTAAACTATATGAGACCAGTAATTTTCAATCAATTAATTATTCCCGTTGTGGGCAATTTTTTGCCCTTGGGTTATTTTTTACCCAAAAATTGAATACATAGGAAATATCCAATATTGCGCAACAACAAATGGCCAAAAAAAAATTAAAAAAAGTAATTCTATCAACCGTGGGCGTAATTGTTATTGCGGTAGTTCTCATAATTATATTTATCTCTCCGCTTACAAAGTACCTCATAGAAAAATACGATGAAAAATTCTTAGGACGAAAGATAACTTTAGACTGGGCTTATGTGAACCCTTTTACGGGCTATGTTCATTTAAGTAATGCAAAAGTATATGAACCAAATGGTGACACGCTTTTCTTTTCAGCTAAAGGCATAAGTGCAAATTTTTCTTTACACAAATTACTTTCAAAAAAATTAGAAATCAACAACCTTATACTAGAAAAGCCCTATGGTGTTATCGCACAAGACACGGCAAAAAAATTAAATTTTACAGATATCATTAAACGCTTTTCACCAAAAGACGGCAGTAAACACAAAGAAGGAGGGCTGCGTTTTAGCTTAACCAGCATAACCATTGTTAACGGTGAATTCATTTATCGCGACTTGTTAATACCCGTAAACTATCCCATTAAAAAAGTAAATATTGAAAGCACTGGTTTTAGATGGGGCTCCGATAGCACCGCGGCGAAATTTTCATTTATTGCAGGTATTGGAAAAGGCGACGTAAAAGGCAACTTTAAGATCAACACAAAAAATCTTGATTATAAATTAGCCGCCGTCTTTATCAAATACGATCTAAAATTTATTGAGCAATATTTAAAAGATCTTATAAATTACGGAACCTTTTATGCAAACATGGACGCGGATATTGAAGCGAAAGGTAATTTCAAAAAGGCAGAAGACCTTTTTGCAAAAGGGTTTTTAGCTATTAATGATTTTCATTTTGGTAAAGACAAAAGCGAAGACTATGCTTCGTTTAAAAAATTCGCTATTAAGATCTATGAACTAAGCCCAAAGAATAAAAAATATGTTATCGATTCCGTTTCTTTAGATCATCCTTTCGTTAAATACGAACTATATGATCATTTGGATAATGTTCAAACTATCTTTGGTAAAAAAGGCACTAAAGTTTCTTCAGCAAAAAATTCGAGAAAATTTAACTTGATCTTTGAATTAGCCGATTACATTGTAAAGCTTTCGAAGAACTTTTTAAAAAGTGATTACAAAGTAAACAGGCTTGCCATTTACAAAGGCAATTTACTTTTTAATGATTATAAATTAAGTGAAAAATTTTCTATCGGCCTAAGACCATTTGATATTTTAGCCGACTCAGTAAATAAAAATAATTCAAGAGTAAAGCTGGACTTTAGATCAGGAATGAATCCATATGGAGACCTTTCGATACATTTAAGCATAAATCCAAAAGACAGCTCGGATTTTGATATGGATTATCATTTTCAAAAAATTCCGGCAACACTTTTTAATCCATATCTTATCTCTTATACCTCATTTCCATTAAACAGGGGCACCATAGAAATAAAAGGGCGTTGGCGCGTTCGTAGTGGCGATATACAAAGTAGTAACCGCTTGTTAGTGATCGATCCGCGTGTTGCAAAACGAGTTCATAGAGAAGATATCAAATGGATCCCGTTACCAATTGTAATGGCAATTGTAAGAGAAAACGCCAATGTTATAGATTATAATATTCCCATAACCGGTAATTTAAAAAAACCAAAGATTCATTGGAAAGACATATTGTACGACGCATTAAAAAATGTTTTTATAAAGCCGGTTACTGTACCGTATAGTGTTAAGGTAAAACAAAGCGAAAGAACTATAGAAAAAGTACTTTATGTTAAGTGGCAAATGCAGCAAACAGAAATATATCATTCGCAGGCAAAATTCTTAGATAAAGTTGCCAATTTTCTTGAAAAGAATCCCGGCGCTTCAATTTCAGTTTATCCTGAAACTTTTGATGAAAAAGAGAAAGAACAGATATTATTTTACGAAGCGAAGAAAAAATTTTATTTACAAAACAATAAGAAAAAAGAAAAAGAATATGATGAAAATGATTCTCTGTTTGTGGCTCATATGTTCATAAAAGATTCAGTTTTTTTTCATTACATAACCAAACATCTTAATGACCCAATGTTATTTACCATACAGGATAAATGCATGGCTTATATTGGTAAATCCCTTGTTAATAAACGATTTAACCAATTATTAGCTAACCGAAAAAAAGCTTTTTTAGAACCCTTTAAAGAAAATGGTACCTTTAACCGCGTTAAAATGCATTCCAACGAAAACTCCATTCCCTATAATGGCTTTTCGTTTTTTAAAATAACGTATAATGGCGAAATGCCCGAACCGTTGATCGAAGCATATGAGGATCTTGACGAGTTAAACGAAGAAAAACCAAGAAATAAATATTTGGATTTCCGTAAAAAGATCAAAAAAATGTTTGCGACACCCACTAAAAAATAAAATTATCCTAACTTTTTTATAAAATGAAAAACTCAACCGTTGAAAGTATTGACGCACTTAATAAGGCACAAGATGAGCAAATAAAAAAACTGCATCAAATTGTTGAAGCTGCGATTAAAGAAGAAGAATTAATCATTGATAACCTACAACATCCTCCGGCTGAATTACTTTCATCGGGTCAAAAATTATCTGATAAAGTAGCGGTGTTTGGTGGCAGTTGGAAATTTATTATATTCTTTGGGGTTATTTTGACCCTTTGGATCATCTATAACAGCTGCGTTAAGAAAGATGCAGCCTTTGATCCATATCCGTTTATATTAATGAACCTGGTGCTATCATGTATTGCCGCCCTACAGGCGCCAATTATAATGATGAGTCAAAACAGGAAAGAAGAAAAAGACAGAAAAAGAGCTGAAAACGATTATCTCATTAATTTAAAAGCAGAGATTGAAATTCGCAACCTGCACCAAAAAATAAATTTATTAATGGAAGAGCAGATCAAAAAATTAATAGAGACACAAACCATAGAGATAAAGCTATTAAATGATCTTCACGCTAAAATGGATAAATTTAATAAATAACTCCCTCAGCTTTTTTAAAAGTATAACAGTAAAATCTATTCCCACTAAGTTTATTTCTATTGGCATTGAGTTTGCATATAAATAGTAAATAAAAAAACAGAAAACATGGGAAACATACTTTACACAGTAGCAGTAATTTTAGTGATAGTTTGGGCAATTGGCTTTTTAGGCTTCCACGCAACAGGCATTATACACATACTCTTAATTATTGCAGTTATAGCAGTTTTATTAAGACTTATTCAAGGAAAAAAACCGATATAAAACAAAACACGATCATTCGTTTCTAAAGTTTAAATTAGCAATTGTTGAACTTATTCAAATGAAACTGATCATTTTCAAATTACATGCAAAAAAATTTACTTTTTTTAGTTTGCATTAAAGAAAGATTAAAATAAAGAGGTTTGAATAATTTGGTTTTGTTGGGGTTTTACTTTTTCTAAAGAACTGTGAGCACCCGTAATTTCATAGACATCTGTTTCATTATCACGTGAGGCTATAATAACATTGGTTTTTCCTGCATGTTTTAAAAACAGATCTTTTACCAACCTAGGATCATTGTTATCTCTCGACAGATGAGATAGAAAAATATGAGTCAAAGATTCTGATCTGTATTTCACGAAAATTTCAAGAGACTGTGTGTTGGATAAATGTCCTTTATCGCTACTAACGCGTTGTTTCAAGTGATAAGGATAATGTCCGTTTTGCAACATTTGCTCATCATAATTCGCTTCCAAAAAAGCGGCATGACATAGTTTAAAGTTTTGCATAACGTGTTCGCATGCGGTTCCAATGTCGGTTAGTACGCCTATATTAATTCCTTTTCCTGAAACAATAAAACTGTAAGGGTCTGAAGCGTCGTGAAATTTTGGGAACGATTTGATCGTAAGTCCACCAATAATTATTTCTTCGTAAGCCTTAAACGTTCTATTAAGCTCAGGTAAAAGAAACATACCACTATGTTTTAAAGTTAAGGGTGTGATGTAAACTGGCAGCTTAAATTTCCTTGAAATAACTTCTACTCCACGGATATGATCTGAATGTTCGTGCGAAATAAAAACAGCCTTTACTTTATCCATTGTAAGCCCTAAACGCTTCATGCGTTTTTCTGTTTCACGGCAGGAGATACCAGCATCTATTAACACTGCTTCATCCTCATTACCCACGTAATAGCAGTTGCCATTACTACCGGAATTCAAAGATGTGATAAAAAGTGACATGGATAATACAAAGAAAATGAAATTAAAATAAATAAAACGGCTATGGGTTTAAACTTATAAGAAACATATGAAAATCACGATCTAAGAAATTGAAGGTCATAATACTTTAAATTGTTAATTACCTGTTTAAATTAATTTTGACAAAAGTCGTTTGGCAACATTGGGTTTACACAAAAAACAGGTTAGGGTAACAAAGTAGTTTTACTTTTATGATGGTTATGGTTGTTCTAATATAATTCCAAGAAACCGACACCAAAACTCTAGTAATGGTGGGATACGGTTCAAAAAATTTGTAATGATTATTAAAAGCCGGGTTAAAAGATCCGGCTTTTTTTGTAACCATTTTTCATTTTTAAATTATATTAATCATGAAACAGATATTAATAGATGCAGGTACCTACCTTAGCGTGGCGCTTCTAATCTCAGTAGCTTATGGTTATGTGTTGCTAATAATCGATTAGGGATTTTTTAGATAACTTATTTATTGTTCTTGCAAATAATAACACTAATCCTCTCAAAGGGTAAACAGGTTTTTTCAATTGAAAGATTATCAATAAACCACTGCCAATTAATTTTTAATAGGTATAATCAATCACACCATTGGTAACATTATGAGAAATTCCTTTGCTAATAGCGGTAGAAAAACTAAACGTTCCTTTTAATGTTTTTATATAATTACTTCCAGCTCCGTTAGTATCAAATGAAGCAATGTTAAGTGTTCCGTTAATAGCGTTAAATGTGGTAATAGTATCGTGAGCGCTACTATAAAAACCACTATAATTAGCAGTAGTAGTAGAATTTGAAGTCGATAAAGTATATGTTCCAGTACCGTAAGGTATTTTTAAATTTATACCATTACCTTTTACGCTAAACAATCCCGAAAAATAATAATTACCGCCAATTTTATTTGTTAAAACACGGTATGTACTGCCATACCATATATCGGTAGCGAAATTTGTGCCGCTAATTGTAGCTGTAAGAGGCACAACCGCGGGGGCTGAAGGTGTAGCGGGAGTTGGTTCAGTTGCTTTAGTTTCCTCCTTTTTACAAGCAGCAAAAATTAATGTAGCTATTACAATAAATTGAGCCAAGGTTTTAAATGTGTTTTTCATATTTCTTAATTATTTATTTTCTTAATCGAAATTATAAATTAATTTATTCATATTATAAACTATTTCCTCTCGTTTTTATTAAGTTATGTACTTTTTTAAATCCGCTTTGGGATCAAAAAGTAACTGAAAAATTTTGTTGGCGTTTTTAATTTCACTCATATTTTTCATTGAATAATAGTTGTCTCAAAATGCTTTATATTTTTCTGCGTTAGTTTTATCATTTTGAACGGCGTGTTTAGTATTTTGTTTTATAAGTTAATTTGAATAAAAAAACTCACTCGCAATAAGCTTACTTTCAATAGATTGCTGCTTTTTGATAATAAAAAAAGGGAGGCTAAAAAGCCTCCCTTGTGATCCCGCTGGGATTCGAACCCAGGACCCCTACATTAAAAGTGTAATGCTCTACCAGCTGAGCTACGGAATCATTACAACCTTTTCGCAGGAACCGCTTCTGTAAAAGAAGCATTTCGTGTGCGGGCCCGATTCTTACTTAAATTTTCAAAATCGGAGTGCAAATATACTTTCATTTTAGTCATTTCCAAAATAATTTTTGTAAATATTTAATATTTCTTTTTTCATTGTTTTCAACAGTTTTTATACATTAGCCTTGTTATGCCAGAACCCCCTATAATTAAACTTCTCAAAGGTTTTTGCTCAATATCTTTTGGCGAAACACGAGAGAATATTAAAGCTATTTTTGGCGAACCGGAAGAGATGCAAACATTGACCGACGATATTCTAAATACATCGTCATTGGTCTATCATTACTGGGATCTGGGCTTTTCATTATTTTTTGATAATAACAAGAACCAAACATTTTCGAGTGTAGAAATTGACAATAAAGACACATTGCTCTTTGATGTAAAATTATTTTCATTGAAAGAAAAAGAACTTATTGAGTTGATGAAAGCCAATGGTTTTGCTTTAACAGATACCGAGACCCACGAATGGGGAGAAAAGCGAATAAGCTTTGATAGCGCGGGTTTAGACTGTTATTACGAAAATCATAAATTGGTTTCGGCCAACTTTGGCGTGGTAGATGCCGAAAATAATTTTTATTATTTCCCTAATTAAGGTTCATAAACCAGACCTTTAACACATTATGTCTCACAAAGAGCAATAAAGGCCTTAAATATCCGTTTTTGAGAAAACATCAATAAATCGTAACTTTAACCCTATAAAAACTTAATCGAATGCCTGGAACAGAATTATTTGGCGCCGAAGAGCGTAAAGAAATTGAAGATGTTTTATCTACCGGAATCATGTTCCGTTTTAACCATGACGCGCAACGTAATAACATCTGGAAAGCTAAAGATTTTGAAGAAGAAGCTAAAAAAATAACCAAAGCAAAATATGCACTCGCGGTTTCAAACGGTTCAGCAGCTATAATGGCCGCCCTTGCTGCTTCAGGCATAGGCACAGGTGACGAAGTTATTTGCCCACCATTTACTTACATTGCAACCATTGAGGCCGTTTTATTACTAGGCGCCCTACCCGTTTTCGCAGAAATCGATGAAACGCTTTGTTTAAGTGCCTCTGGCATCAAAGCGGCCATAACGCCAAAAACGAAAGCCGTTTGTTTAGTACACATGTGTGGTGGCAATGCTAATATGGATGAGATAATGGCAGTTATTAAAGAACATAAACTTATTTTGGTTGAAGATGCCGGACAGGCATTTGCTGCTTCATATAAAGGCATCGCCACAGGTTGTTTTGGAAAAGCCGGGGCCTACTCATTCGACTTTTTTAAGATCGCAACTGCTGGCGAGGGTGGTATTTTGGTGACCAATGACGAAACCACCTTTAAGTTAGCCGATAATTACTGCGACCACGGTCATGACCATGTTGGCAGTAACCGAGGAATGGAAAATCATCCGGTAATTGGCTTTAATTTTAGAATTAGTGAGTTACACGCCGCCGTTGGAGCAGCTCAAACGCGTAAAGTGCCTTTTATTCGCGAATCAAATTTAAAGATCAAAAAAGCACTGCAAACCCAGTTATCTAAAACAGAAGGTATTGGTTTTTCTAAACTGGGCGATGATAATGGCGATTCCGGTACCTTTTTAAATATTTTAATGCCAAGCACAGAGATTGCAAAACGCACCGTAGATGAAATGAATAAGGCCGGCGTTGGCGGTTTTAACTACTGGTTTACAAATATGTATCACTTTATCAATCAATGGGATCATATTAAGCAATTAAAAACTGCTTCTAAATTGGCCATTCAGGTTTTAGGTGCACCACAAGACTACAACAATTTAAATATTCCTAAAACGCAGGATGTTGTGGGTAGATTAATTTCTTTTGGTATTCGTTGCACATGGTCAGAAGAAGAAGTTAAAGCATTAGCGACTAAAATTTCAGAATGTGTTGTTAAAGCAATGCAAACCGAAAAAGTTTAATCACAATTAATACTTCAAGATCCATCTGTTTCAACTAACAGATGGATTTTTTATTTGCTTAAATTTACACTCTGCCAAATAATAAAAAATATTTAGCTCCTTTGATCGAAGACCTGAAAGAACTTTCCGTAGGATGTGTCTATGAAAATGAAAGCCTTATCGTTTCATCAAAAGAAAATACCATTACCATTTATTTTGACAGTCCTATTGCTGACGAAAACAAAAACAGCGTCACTATTCCGGTCGATTTTGTGATCTCTCAACATGAAAAGATAATTTCAATTATCTTATCTAAATTAAATTTAAACAAAACCATTTTTGCAAGAAATTGCAAAGTAGAAAAAATTGAAAAGAATACAGCCACAGATTTTTTTAATGAATATCACTTTCATGGTTCAACTACGAGCGCCTACAATTACGGCTTATTTTATAGAGACGAGTTAATTGGCGCCGCTTCTTTTTCCAAGGGAAGAAACATGAACCGTTTACCAAAAGGCAAACAATCATTCGAGTTAATTCGTTTTTGCTGTAAAAGTGGTATCACAGTCACCGGTGGATTATCAAAATTAATGAAACATTTTTATCTTGAAAAAGAAGCGGGTGATATTATGACCTATGTTGATAAGCAGTTCTCTAACGGTGATTCATTCATAAAAGCAGGATTTAAAATACACAGCGAGACGCCTCCACTCGATTTTATTGTAAATAAAAAAACGTTTGAACGCTTTCTCTTAAAAACAGAAGAAAAGTTTGATGAGAATTTGTTTTATAAGGTTCAGAATTCAGGTAACATTAAAATGATCTACCATCCCAATGAAAAATAATTGCCTGGTTATATTAGGTCCAACAGCCAGCGGCAAAACAAAACTCGCTTGTCAATTGGCTTACTATTTAAATGGCGATATCATTAGCGCCGATTCGCGGCAGGTATACAAACATTTAAATATTGGTACTGGTAAAGACCTTGAAGAATATGAGGTAAATGGTAAAAAAATAAATTATCATTTAATAGATATTGTAGAACCCGGTGAGCAATTTTATTTACATGACTTTGTGCGTGAGTTAAAAATTGCTTTTGACGGAATAATTTCAAAAAACAAATTACCGATTATTTGCGGCGGCACCGGTTTATATTTAGATGCATTGCAAAAGGATTTCAGCTTTACGCAAATAAAAGAAAACCAAATATTGAGAAAAGAACTAGAAAGTTTCTCAAAAGAAGAATTGCAAAAAAAACTGACTGCTTTTAAAAATGAAAAACTCGAGAGCGTCGACTTAAATTCAAAAAAAAGATTAATTCGCGCTATTGAAATTGCCGAGCATTTAAAAAATAATAAAATTGAATTAATAAAGACCGAATTGCCTTACAAACCCTATTACATTGGTATTAAAATAGGTATTGAAGACAGAAAAGATAGTATCTACAAAAGGCTTATTCATCGTCTAAATAATGGCTTGATTGAAGAAGTCGAAGATCTTTTAAAAAAAGGCACCACACACGAGCGTTTGCAATTTTTGGGATTGGAATACAAATTCGTTTCAAATTTCTTACAAGAAAAAATTTCAAAAGATGAACTAATTATTCTGTTAAGCACCGCAATCAATCAATTCTCTAAAAGACAAATGACATGGTTTCGTAAAATGGAAAAAGAAGGTGTAGAAATTAATTGGATAGACAGAAACGCAGACATTAAAAATGTTCTTGAAGATGTTGATCAAAAATTTAATCACTGATCTTGTTTTGGTTCGTCCTCCTTGCTTAAAACCTCTTTTTTTGTGTCTACTATCTTAATCAAACCAGCAGTTGCTTCCAGCTTAAAAGTTGTTTTTTCTACTCCTACACCCGGCGTATCCATATCATCGCTGGTTACAATGGAAGCAATCTCTATTTTTCCGTCCGCAGCTATTTTAGCTTCAGTTTGCGTATTCATCATGGATGGCGGATCGCCGCCACCTGATATCTCGGCAATATTAAAAAGTGTGGCCTCGTTATTTTTATTTACAAATGTTCCTATTAATAATGTTCCGGAAAAGAATGGACAGGCTTCATAACTAGCGTTTGTAATTCCCCAAACGAATAACTTATTATTCTCAGGTAAATTAATTAGTGCAACTTTATAGGCAATACAGGTTTTTGTCATACCTATATCTAGCTTTTCTAAATACGCTTTATAGCCACCGCTTTGTTTTAAAGAATCTATTTGCGCAAATTCATTTATATCATAAACTAATCCGTCGCCTAATTCTCCTTTTAAAAAATTCACACCTAATTGCCTTACCTGCTGATACGTAATTCTTTTATTTGTATCCAGTGTTTGAACAAATAGCGTATCAATTTTTATTGGAAGAGGCAGCAACCTAAAACCCTCTTCTGACAACGGAAAAGTCGATGACACAACATTACTATCCGTTTTAGTAATACTTTCTACGATCTTTTGCTCATCGTTACCACATGAAGCAAAAACCAAAACACAAAAAAGATAAATATAATTTTTCATAGGGCTAAGGTAATGAATCTTTCAAAACTTCAATTCTTACTTTAGTTAAACCGCTTTTTACGAAATTTAGTTGTTTCGCAGCACGCATGGTAACATCAATTTTACGCCTGGATGATCTGGGCAAACGATCGTTAACGGTCACAATTACCATGCTATCGTTTTTTAAATTGGTGACCTTAACTTTTGTGCCAAATTTCAAGCTCTTATGCGCTGCGGTTAAACTATCGTGGCGAAATCTTTGTCCACTACTACATTTCCTTCCCTCAAACTTTTTGGCATAAAAACTGGCTGTTCCAGTCTCGGTTTTAGCTGAATCTATTTGCGAAAATCCACTCGCAAAACAGGTAAAAAAGAAAAATAGATAGAAATTCTTCACTTTTCAATTTACAAAATTTTGGGCAGCTAAAAAACCAGAATTCTAATTTCATCGAAAAAAGTTCTAAAAGGTTGTGTATTGGACCTAAATTTCACGCCCTGAAATGCCCGTTAATTCTACAAAAAGCAATTTATTTTAAAATTTATTTGGAAGTATAAAAATAAATAGCTTAAATTTGTCGAAGATTAAAACCACCCATTGTGTGTTTTAATTTATTAAGAAGTGGCGAGAGAATAGGCTCATTGACCCACTGGCAACCAACTAAAAGTTTCGGTAAAACGAAATTGGAAAACAGGTGCCAACTCCTACTCCGATGAAAAACGGAGAAAAATAAATTAAAAAAAGAAAAAATGAAACACACAAAATCAAAAAAACAAAACGACACTCAGTCAAAAGGATTTAATTCTAATCCCCTTTCTTCATTTTTAATGATGGCTTGTTGTATGTGCTGCTGTTGCTGCATGTGCTAAGCTAATTTTCCTCAAAAATTTTATTGGAAAATTTAACCTTGGCAATCCAGGGCGAATTTTGATGTATTCTACTATTTGGAATTTCACATCAGTTTCAATTACAAATTTATTAATCATTAAAAACAAGAAATCATGAACAACAATAATAAACCAAAATATATAAGCGTACTAAACAGCATTAATTTACTTGGTGATGAAGAACACATAAACTTCTTAGCGGTGCAAGCTGAGTTTGGTATCGAGCAACGTGGCGGCGCGTTTCCTTCTAATATTATTCCGTCTCACATAAATCGTTTAGCAAATGACGTTAATTTTTTAACGTCGCTAGAGAAAAAGCAATTGATCTTTTCCGGCAACATATTTAATAACTAAAAAATATTCAGGAAAAATGAGCTTATCAACGTTTACATATTCAAAACGATTCCAGTTAGAAAGTGGGCAATCACTTCCGGGAATCGACATCGCTTACCAAACATTCGGCACCTTAAATAAAGAACGCAACAATGTTATTTGGGTAGCGCACGCACTTACAGCAAACAGTAATGTGTTTGATTGGTGGAAAGGTTTGTTCGGCGAGAACGATCTTTACAATCCTAAAGACTATTTTATCGTATGCGCAAATAATTTAGGTTCTTGCTATGGTACAACCGGCCCTCTAAGCATCAATAACGAAACTAAAGAAGCCTGGTTCAATTATTTTCCACAAATAACGATCAAAGACATTGTCGCTTCACTTGAACTTTTAAAAGATCATTTACGCATTGACAAAATCCATACGTTAATTGGTGGTTCGCAAGGCGGACAAATTGCAATGGAATGGGCTTTACAAAATAAAGACCTTGTTGAGAATTTAATTCTGATAGCTACCAACGCACAACATTCGCCATGGGGTATTGCCTTCAACGAATCACAGCGTTTGGCAATAAAAGCTGACAGAACTTACTATTCAAATACCATTGACGCCGCTAAAAAAGGACTTTCTGCAGCGAGAAGTATTGCGCTTTTAAGTTACAGAGGTTATGCAACCTATGATGAAACACAAAAAGATGAAAACTATAATAAAACTAATAATTATGCGTCGGCTTCTTACCAACGCTACCAGGGTGAAAAATTAGTGAACCGTTTTAATGCCTACTCATATGTTAGACTATTAGATGCAATGGATAGCCACAATGTAGCGCGCAAACGGGCCGAAACAAAAGAACAGGCTTTAAAACAAATTAAAGCTAATACTTTGGTAATAGGATTAACAACAGATATTCTGTTTCCTTTGACCGAACAAAAATTTTTGGCTAAAAATATTAAGAATGCAGTGTACTCAGAAATTGATTCAACTTTTGGTCACGATGGTTTTTTAATTGAAACAGAAAAACTGACAAAAGTAATTTCGGGTTATTACGCGAATGAAAAAATAAAAAAAGACAAACTTAATTTACAAAAAACTAATAACTAGAAACTATGGCAAAGAAATTAAAAATAGGTTTATTCGGATTTGGCTGTGTTGGTCAGGGCTTATATTATGTATTAAATAATAGTACAGGCTTTAAAGCAGACATTGTAAAAATTGCGGTTAAGGATAAAACCAAAGAACGCAGTGTTTCAAAAGAGCTTATCACTTTTGATAAATACGAGATCTTAAATAATCCGGAGATCGATGTGATCGTTGAACTGATTGATGATGCTGAAGAAGCATTTAATATTGTAAGCGAAGCATTAAAAAAAGGAAAACATGTAGTTACCGCTAATAAAAAATTATTGGCGCTGCACCTCGAAGAATTATATAAGCTGCAGCAGGAAAATAATGTCTCATTATTATACGAAGCATCGGCAGGCGGAAGCATTCCAATTATTAGAACTTTAGAAGAGTATTTTGATAATGAAGAACTGGAAAAAGTTTCAGGGATCTTTAATGGAACAACCAATTACATTTTATCAAAAACCATTAGCGAAAAATTATCCTATGCTACCGCTTTAAAACAAGCTCAGGAGCAAGGTTTTGCAGAAACAGATCCTACAAACGACGTGGAAGGTTTTGATCCAAAATATAAATCCGTAATAATTGCATTGCACGCTTTTGGGTTAATCATTAAACCGGAAGAGATCCTGAATATTGGTATTACTACGTTACACAATAACGATATTAAATATGCTTCAGAAAAAGGCTATAAAATAAAATTAACACCGGTTATTCAACGCTTAGAAGGCGATAAGGTTAGTGTTTTAGTAGCACCGCGTTTTGTAAAAGATACAAATCAATTATTTAATGTTGAAAATGAATTTAATGGAGTAATTGTAGAAGGTAAATTCTCAGGCGAACAATTTTTGCAAGGAAAAGGCGCGGGCAGCTATCCGACGGGTGCTGCGGTACTATCTGATATTTCAGCCTTATCACATGGTTACAAGTATGAATACAAAAAGCATGTTCAAAAACACGCGTCTAATTTTACAAACGATGTTCTCGTAAATGTTTACTTCCGTTATAATTCAATCATTGACCTTAACAAATTTGAATTTGATGAGATCACCGAAAAATATAACGGAACAGATTATAATTATATTATCGGGAAAGTTAACCTGCAAACCTTATTAAAAAACCGTGATTATATTTTAAAAAATAATTTATTCATTTCGCTTGTAAACGATACAGTAACCTTAAAAGAAAAAAAGAAAAGTTCTATTTTAAATAAAGAAAAACAATTGATCAACAATTAAAAAATAAAGAATCATGTCAATTAGATTAGGAGATAGCGCACCCGACTTTGTAGCAGAGTCAAGCGAAGGAAAAATAAATTTTTACGAATTTCTAGGAAATAGCTGGGGGATCTTGTTTTCTCACCCTGCAGATTTTACGCCGGTTTGCACCACCGAATTAGGAACAGTTGCTAAATTAAAATCCGAATTCGATAAACGTAATGTAAAAGTAATTGCATTAAGTGTAGACCCTGTTGAATCACATTTAAAATGGATAAATGATATCAATGAAACGCAAAATACAAAAGTAAATTATCCCATTATTGCTGACCCTATATTTGAAGTGTCAAAATTATACGGTTTTGTTCATCCGAATGCGTCGGATAAATTTACTGTAAGATCAGTTGTCATAATTGATCCAGCTAAGAAAGTAAAATTACTAATTACTTATCCGGCATCCACCGGAAGAAATTTTGATGAGATATTACGTGTAATAGATTCCTTGCAATTAACTGCTGATTATAGCGTAGCGACGCCTGCCAATTGGAAACAGGGGGAAGATGTTGTTGTAATACCTTCTATTAAAACCGAAGACATTCCAGCTAAATTTCCAAAAGGATTTAAAGAGATAAAACCGTATTTAAGAACAACGCCACAACCAAATATTTGAGCCATGGAAAAAATCTATATAAGCGAATCTGGTCCCGAAGTATCGGCAGCTATTTACAGTTTCTGGAGATACAGCACGGCCTCATTGGCGAATCAAAAAAAGATAGAAGATATTGTTAATTACAATCTAGAGTTAGGTGTAAATACGTTTGACCATAGCGATAATTATTCCGATGGTAAAATAGAAGAACTTTTTGGTAAAGCCATCTCCTCGAGTTCTATAAAGCGTGAAGATGTAATCATTTCCACAAAAGCCGGCATCCGGAAATTTTCCGGAAAAAACAAAAAGGCTGAGTTTTACGATCTGAGCGCAGAGCATATTACTAAAAGTGTAAATGATTCGTTAAAAAGATTAAAAACAGATTATATTGATATTTTTTTACTGGAGCATTATGATCCGTTGTACAATGCAGAAGAAACAGCATCAGCATTGACCAAACTTTTAATAAACGGGAAAATAAAATTCATTGGTGTTTCCAATTTTAATGTATTTCAACATCGTTTATTGGCTTCTCATTTATCGCAGCCGATCATCACTAACCATCTTGAATTAAATCTTTTGCAAACTAACGCTATCGATGACGGTCGCCTGGATTTTATTAAGGAACAATACAGTAAACCGATGGCTTATGCGCCATTAGCAGGTGGAAGAATATTAAGCGGCAAAGATAAAAAAGCTGTCAAAGTTAGAAAAGCTTTAACCGAGGTAGCGAAAAAACATAATATTAATATTGAACAGGCTGCTGTTGCCTGGTTACACAAGTTAGGCGCTTTGCCAATAATTGGTAGTCCGGATAAAAAACGTATTAAGAATGCAGCAACCGCTTACGCTGTAAAATTAAGTAACGAAGATTGGTATCATTTATATAATGCTACAAAATAAACGTCATGCAGAGTTTTAGAACGGAATTAGAAAACATAAACTCCTCTTCAAAGGTCCTGATCGAAAAAGATATTATCGATCTTGACAAAAAGATCCGTGCTTTTAAAGAAGGAAAGATCAATGAAGAAAAATTCAGGAGTTTGCGTTTGGCTCGTGGTGTGTATGGCCAGCGTCAGCAAGGTGTACAAATGATCCGCATTAAACTGCCCTTTGGTAAGTTAAGCGTGAAGCAATTATTGCGTATCGCAGATATTAGCGACGAATACTCAAACGGCAATTTACATTTAACCACGCGCCAGGATATACAGATCCATCATGTAAGTTTAGATCGCACACCGGAGCTTTGGGCAAAACTTGAACAAGATGATATTACGTTGCGTGAAGCTTGTGGCAACACCGTTAGAAATATTACAGCTTCTCCGGAATCAGGAATAGACCCTAACGAATTGTTTGATGTTTCGCCATACGCTCATGCATTGTTTACTTATTTTCTACGTAAACCTTTTTGCCAGGAAATGGGCAGGAAAATAAAAATGGCATTTTCGAACAACGAAAAAGATACTGCTTTTACTTACATCCACGACCTTGGATTTATTCCAAAGATCGAGAATAATCAAAGAGGCTTTAAAGTTTTAATTGGTGGCGGACTTGGCGCGCAGCCATTTTTAGCGCAAACCGCTTTTGAATTCTTACATGAAGATAAATTAATTCCTTTTGTGGAAGCCACGTTGCGAGTATTTGATAGAAATGGTGAAAGGGCCAGTCGTCATAAAGCGCGGTTAAAATATTTGATAAATAAAATTGGTTTAGAAACCTTCTTAGAATTAACAAAGGAAGAAGAAAAAGCGTTACTAGTAAAAGAGTTTAAGATAGATATCGAAAACAAAGAAACGAATACTATTTCGCGTGTTTCTCTTTTAAAAGAAAAACCGACAATTAATGAATTAGATTATATCAAATGGTTGAACACAAATACCTTTAAGCAAAAGCAAAAAGACCTTGTTGGCGTTTACATAAAAATTCAACTTGGAAATATTTCAAGTGAAGCCACAAGAAAATTTGCAAATGTCGTAAAAAAATATGCAGATGTTGAAGACATACGTATTACCATTAATCAAGGATTTTTATTACGCAATGTCGCACAAGTTGAATTACCATTCTTATTTAACGAACTTAAAAAAATTAATTTAGCAACACCGGGTTTTGATTCTGTTGGCGATATTACTGCTTGCCCCGGAACTGATACTTGTAATTTAGCAATTTCAAACAGTACACATATTTCTGTTGCGCTTGAGGAAGTTATTTATAGCGAATTTCCTGATCTGCTTTATAATCATGATATAAAAATTAAAATTAGCGGCTGTATGAA
This sequence comes from Heterotrichella gracilis, assembly GCA_032358255.1. Classification (NCBI taxonomy): domain Eukaryota; class Xanthophyceae; order Tribonematales; family Xanthonemataceae; genus Heterotrichella; species Heterotrichella gracilis. The sequence continues at coordinate 512,693 of JAULBX010000002.1, forward strand.
TGCTTGCGGGCAACATGGCTTAGCACAAATAGGTTTTCACGGCAGTTCTTTTAAAGTTGGTACAACTGTTGTTCCTGCCCTTCAGGTTCTGTTGGGTGGGGGCACTGTTGGAAACGGCAAAGGAAGGATCTCAGATAAAATAATTAAAGTTGCCAGCAAACGTGGTCCGGATGTTTTACGTTCGTTATTCACTGATTTCGAAAAAAACGCTGTTGAAGGTGAGTACTTCAACTCGTACTACGACAAAAAAGGTAAGGACTATTTTTATCAATTATTAAAACCGTTAGCAGATAATTCCACTTTAAAAAATGAAGACTTCATTGATTGGGGGCAGGATGAAAAATTTGCAACAGCTATTGGTGTTGGAGAATGTGCCGGTGTTGTAATTGATCTTGTTGCTACATTGTTTTATGAAGCAGAAGAAAAATTAGCTTTTGCCGCCGAGGCATTTGAAGAAAAATCTTTCGGTGATAGTATTTATTATTCATACGCAGCCTTTATAAATGCTGCTAAAGCATTATTGCTCGATAGATCAATTCACGTAAATACGCAACACGGAGTAATCTCTGATTTTGATAAATTATTTGAAAAAGAAAAGCCATTTAGTTACGACACCACTTTTAAAGACTTGGTATTACAAATAAACAAGCACGAACCTTCGGAATACTTTGCAGAATTATACTTTTCGCAAGCCGATCGCTTTGTAAAAGAAGTGAAACAGTTAAGAGCAAAGTATATCAAAGAAACTGAATTAGAAAAGGTATCATAATATGAAAATGCGAATGTATAAAGACAAGATGTGTTGTTGTTGCTGTTGTTGCTGCACACGTAAATAATTTAACTGGGTTTGAAATTTTCGGCTACTCAGTTAAACATTAAACCGAAAAAATCAAATTATAAACAGTTAAATAAAAATATCATGTCACAAACTATAAATCCAAAACTAACCCTTGTAGGTGCCGGTCCCGGCGATGTTGAATTAATAACCCTTAAAGGTTTAAACGCATTAAAAACAGCAGATGTTGTTTTGTATGATGCTCTTGTAAACAAAGAACTATTAAAATTTGCTCCGGCTAATTCATTAAAAATTTATGTTGGCAAGCGCAATCATCAACATGCGTATACGCAAGAGCAAATAAATTCTTTAATAATTGATCTTGCTTTCACACATGGTCATGTTGTGCGTTTAAAAGGCGGCGACTCCTTTGTTTTTGGTCGCGGTCAGGAAGAAATTGATTACGCTTATGCCTTTAATATTGAAACGCAGGTTGTACCAGGTATTTCAAGCTCTATTGGTGTTCCGGCTCTAAGCGGCATTCCTGTAACACATCGAGGTGCAAGTGAGAGCTTTTGGGTAATAACCGGAACAACAAAAGAAAATAAATTATCACAGGATGTTTTATTAGCTGCAAAAACAAATGCAACAGTTGTGATATTAATGGGCCTTGCCAAATTAAAAGAAATTACAGAAGTGTTTAAAAAAGAAAACAAAGGAAATACGGCTGTAGCACTAATTCAAAACGGCTCTCTGCCAAACCAGTCCATTGCGTTGGGAACGATTGATACAATTGTTGGTGTTTCCGAAAAAGAAAATATACAAGCACCGGCGGTTATCATTATTGGAGAAGTGGTAAAACAACATAGAGCATTTTCTTTGGCGCGCGTTAATTCTAGATATCTTTTTAACTAATGAGTACAAAACATAAAATATTTACTTTGGTTTATTTTGAACGATGTTGTCTTAATTTTCATTGGGCTATATAAATGGCTTTATTACTAAATTAAATAATTTCAAATACAAAATAAATTTTAAATAAACCTATGAAAACAATTTTAAGTGCTTTGGCACTTCTTTTTTCCCTATCACTTTTTTCTCAAAATAATTTGATTCAATTATCCGGTATCATTCATGATAAAACAAATGGTGAGGTGTTAGCAGGAGCGCTAATTCAGATAAAAGGCACACAAACGGCTACACAAACTGATGGCGAAGGGAAATTTATTTTAAAAACCGCACTTAAGTTTCCTTTTACCGTTATTGTTTCATATATAGGATTTGAGCAACAAGAGTTTTTAATTGAGAATGAAAATCAAAAGACCAATTTCCAACTTAATCAACAGGTGCTGACGGTAAATGAAGTAGTTGTATCTGCTTCTCGTACCGAGGAAAGTATTTTAAAATCACCGGTTGCCATTGATAAGTTAGATATTATTTCCATTCGCGAAACGCCTGCGCCCGCATTTTTTGATGCTTTAGAAAATGTAAAAGGCGTACAAATGACAACGGGCAGCTTAACATTTAAGGTTCCAAATACACGCGGGTTTAACTCTCCTAATAATTTCCGATTTACTCAGTTAGTGGACGGGATTGACATTCAATCGCCAACGTTAGGCATGTCGTTAGGAAATACAATTGGACCAAACGAATTAGATATTAAAAGTGTTGAGATCATTCCCGGCTCGTCGTCTGCTTTATATGGTGTAAACTCCATTAACGGTCTATCCAATTCATTTACAAAGGATCCCTACAATTACAAAGGTGTAAGTGTATATCAAAGAACAGGCGTTAACCATGTGGATAATATTGATCATGCTTTAAGTTTTATGTCGGAATCAGCTTTTCGTGTTGCCAATACAGCCGGAAAAAATAACCGTTGGGGATATAAAATAAATGCAAGCTATTTTCAGGGTGTTGATTGGGTATCAAGTGACCATACAGATCAAAATCCTTACAATCTTACTTCTTCTAATCCGAATTTTTCTCAATTTGGAAGTGGAGAAACTAATCCCGCTTACGATGCTTACAATATTTATGGGAATGAAAGTAATAACAATGTTCCTGTTACAATTGTATACCAGGGAAAAAATCAAACTTTCAATGTCCGCCGCACCGGCTTTCAAGAAAAAGAGCTTGTAGATCCCAATGTAAAAAACATAAAACTGGATGGCGCTATACATTACAAATTAACAGAGAAAACTGAAGTAAGCTATAAGTACCGTTTCGGGCAAATGGATGGGATCTTTCAGCGTGGAAACAAAATTCAATTAAAAAATGCTACGCTTCAAAATCACGCCATTGAAATAAAAAATGACGCTTTAGTTTTTAGAGCCTATACATCTATTGAAAATACTGGTAATTCATATAATTTGAAACCATTAGCGGATAATTTAGACCTTACATTTAAAGATAACAAAACATGGGGTAATACATACAAGTCTACATTACAAACTTTGGTGAGCTCCGGGACGGACCTTGTAACCGCTAATCAACTAGCGCGTGAAAAGGCCGATGAAGGAAGATATACAAGCGATAGTCAAGAGTTTACCGATGCAAAAAACACCATCACTACAATTAACAACTGGGATCATGCGTCATTAATTAAGGACGCGCCATTGACTGGCGGAGCAGCATTAATACAAAAAAGTAAATTGTACCATAGCGATGTTTTATATGACCTTAGCAAATACACTTCAAAGATAATTGACGTTCTAATTGGTGCAGACGGTCGCTTAAATCAGGTTATACCAGACGGAAATAATTTTGTGGATTTTAGTAAACCAATAGCTGAAAGAAATCAAACTGGAGGTAACGATGTTTATTATGGTAAAGTTGGTGGTTTTGTGCAGATAACAAAAAAATTATTCAACGATAAATTAAAATTAGTAGGGTCGCTGCGCTATGATAAGAATTTTGATTTTGCCGGAAAGATAAATCCCAGAGCTGCAATTGTGTATACTTTAAAAAAGCAACATAATTTCAGGGTTTCCTATCAAAATGGTTATCGCTTTCCTGCATTATTTGAAGCCTTATCGTTTGTAAACAACGGAGGGGTGCGTCGTGTTGGCGGTTTACCAGAAGTAAATGAAGGTTTGGGCTTTTTAGAGAACTCTTATACACAAGCTTCCATAAATGATTTTACAAGCTTAGTAAATTCAGATATTGCCAACGGCTCAACAAAATCAAATGCGATCATTAAAAATAAATCCGCTTTGGTTGTCGCAAATTTGCCGCAGTTACAACCAGAACATATTCAGGCATTTGATGCAGGCTATAAGGCAGTATTGTTTGGTAATACTGTTGTTGTAGACTGGGATTTTTATTTTAATATCGAGCAAGGTTTCTTAGGTCAGGTAGAAGTATCTGTTCCCACAACCGGTGCTGTTGGGAGTGATAGTTCGGCATTTGATGCTTACACAAAAGCGCGACAAACCCGTTACCGTGTATTTACAAATGCCAAAAACACATACTACAGTTATGGTTCTGCTATAAGATTGAGTTATAATTTTTACAAGTCCTATACGATCTCAGGGAATGTAAATTACAACGATCTAAAGACTCAGCAGGCAAATGATATTTTCATCACAGGTTTTAATACCCCCAAATGGGCGGCTAACATTCAATTTGGTAACCGTAACTTGTTTAAGAATTTTGGATTTAATCTGATTTGGAAATGGCAGGAAAATTATAAATGGGAAAGCCCATTAGCAACAGGTAACGTGCCTTCATTTAATACATTTGACGCACAGTTATCCTATAAAATCGCTAAAGCCAACACTTCTTTAAAATTAGGTGGTACAAATATTTTAAACAAGCGTTATGTGCAATATGCTGCAGGCCCAACCATTGGAGCATTATATTATTTTAGTTTGACCTACGATCTTAAATTCAAAACCAAACAGGTGGAAAATAATTAGAATGAGCATAGAAGTAAAAAATAATTTATTTCCTGTATTCCTTAAATTGGAGAACTTTCGCGTGCTTATAGTTGGCGGAGGAAAAATTGGTCTGGAAAAAGTAACTGCGGTGCTAAATAACAGTCCTGCTACAAAAGTTACACTCATTGCAACAAACGTTAGCGCTGACATAAAAAAATTCGCTGAAGCACATTCTAATTTAATTCTTAAACAACGAGTATTTAAAAACGAAGACCTTGAGAATATTGACCTGGTTATTGTAGCTGTTAACAATAAAGAAACCAGCATTCTTATAAAAGGAGAAGCTCAGAAAAGAAATATCCTTGCAAATGTTGCCGACACGCCCGAGCAATGTGATTTTTACTTAGGTTCCATTGTTCAGAAAGGAAATGTAAAAATCGCTGTTTCTACAAATGGCAAGTCGCCAACAATAGCAAAGCGCATTCGAGAAACACTTGAAGATACTTTTCCTTTAGAGATCAATGAGTCAATTGATAACTTAACAAATGTGCGTAAACATTTAAGTGGTGATTTTTCGGCAAAAGTAAAAAAATTGAATTCCATCACTTCAATATTAGCACAACATCCTGAAAAACTAAATAAGGTAAGTAGAAAACGCTTATTCATTTATAGTTTTTCAGTTCCTGCTTTAATTATTTTTGGCTATTTATTTTGTTATTATTTGCCGCCGGAAATAATTGGCGGTTATTCCTATCAAATCGCACAAGCTATTGATTCTTCTATTTTATATTATATTCTTGCTGGATTTATTGCTCAGTTAATAGACGGCGCTTTAGGTATGGCATACGGCATTACTGCAACAACTTTTCTATTATCATTTGGCATACCCCCGGCGGCCTCGAGCGCAAGCGTGCACGCATCCGAAGTTTTTACGAGCGGCGTCTCTGGCTTAATGCATTTAAAATTTGGCAATGTAAATAAAAAATTATTTAAAAGTTTATTAATACCCGGCGTTATAGGTGCAATTTTAGGAGCTTACATTTTAACTTCATTATCAAATTACAATTACATTCTTAAACCATTGGTATCTACTTATACTTTAATTTTAGGAGGCATTATAATTTATAAAGCCATCAAAAAAGACAGCATTCGTAAAAAAACAAAACGTATTTTTCCTTTGGCATTATTTGGTGGTTTATTAGATTCTATAGGTGGTGGTGGCTGGGGCCCTATTGTGTCATCCACATTAATTGCCGGTGGACGAAATGCGCGTTACACTATTGGCTCTGTAAATCTTGCTGAATTTTTTGTAGCACTGGCCAGTTCGTTAACATTTATTACCCTTATTGGTTTAACACATTGGACCATCATTGCCGGTTTAATTATTGGTGGTTGCATTGCTGCGCCCATAGGGGCTTTTCTTGCAAATAAGATCCCCACAAAAACAATAATGCTTTTGGTGGGAATAGTAGTAATAATAATAAGTTTAAAACGAATTTTTTTCTAAGTAAAAATGATAACAACAGACATAGCCATAGTAGGCGCAGGACCAGTAGCATTATTTGCCATTTTTGAAGCAGGACTTTTAAAGATGCGATGCCATTTAATTGATTATTTACCGCAAGTAGGCGGACAACTTTCGGAGATCTATCCAAAAAAACCCATTTACGATATCCCGGGCTTTCCAAGTGTGTTAGCGCAGGAATTAGTAGACAATTTAGTAAAACAAGCCGAACCCTTTAATCCGGGTTACACTTTGGGCGAGCGCATTGAAACTTTAGAAAAACGTGGTGAAAAAGATTTTTTACTAACCACCAATTTAGGAACACAAATCCAGGCAAAAGTAATTGTTATTGCTGGTGGCTTAGGTTGCTTTGAGCCCCGAAAGCCTGAAGTAGAAGGTCTGGAAAAATTTGAGAATGGAAAAGGAATCAATTATATGATCCTAGATCCAGAAAAATACCGAAATAAAAAAATGATAATTGCCGGTGGCGGCGATAGCGCATTAGACTGGACCATTTTTTTAAGCGAAGTTTGTTCTGAACTAACGCTCGTACACCGTAGTGAATCATTCAGAGGAACACCGGATAGTGTGAACAAAGTTTTTAAATTGGCGGAAGAAGGTAAAATAAAATTACACCTTAACACCAATTTAAATTACGTAAATGGCAATGGCAAACTAAATAGCGTGGCCATGACAAATAGTAAAACACATGAGCAGACCATTATTAACACGGATCATTTAATTCCACTATTTGGTTTAAGCCCAAAATTAGGGCCAATTGAAAATTGGGGATTGAATATTGATAAAAATGCCATTGAAGTAAATACGGAGGATTATTCAACAAATATTCCCGGAATATATGCTATTGGAGACATTAACACATACAAGAACAAATTAAAACTGATCTTATGTGGCTTTCATGAAGCAGCGCTAATGGCGCACAGTGCTTATAAATATATAAATCCAGGCGTAAAATATACCATGAAATATACAACCGTAAATGGTGTTAACGCATTCTAAAATAAAGTATATTTAGAGTAAAAAACTAAAATGAGAATAAATATTAAACGAATAGATAACGATTTTAAAATGGAGGCCATTAACGAAGATGGAAACTCTTTATTGATGGATGCTTCTCCGGATATTGGCGGCCATGGAAAAGGTATGCGTCCAATGCAGTTATTACTTTCTGCTTTAGGAGGTTGCAGTGCTATTGATGTGATCCTTATCTTAAAAAAACAAAAGCAGGAGATAGAATCTTTTGAAATTGAAGTTGATGGTGATCGTGAAAAGACCGGAGATGTTTCTTTATTCAAAAACATCGTTCTGCATTTTAAAATAAAAGGAAAAGTGGATGAAGATAAAGCAGAACGTGCTGTACAATTATCGGTGGAAAAATATTGTTCAGTTGCAAAAACATTAGAACCAACTGCAAAAATAACGTATAAAGTATCTGTTAATTAATATGGAAAATAAGAAATTTGAAACCCAGGCCATAAGAGCACAAATGGAGCGCAGTCAGAACAACGAGCACTCTGCCCCACTCTATTTAACATCTAGCTTTGTATTTGATACTGCAGAAGAAATGCGCGCTGCTTTTAATGATGAATCGGAAGACTTTATTTATTCGCGTTATACCAACCCAAATGTTAACGAATTTGTAAATAAAGTTTCGCTTCTCGAGAATGCAGAAGCAGGTGTTGCCTTTGCTTCGGGCATGGCGGCTATTTATACTACATTTATGGCTTTATTAAAATCTGGTGACCATATTATTTCCTGCTCATCTGTTTTTGGCGCAACGCATGCCATCTTTACAAAATATTTCCCAAAACTAAATATTACGCACTCTTATTTCAATACAAATAATGTATCTGAAATAGAAAAATTAATTAAACCGGAAACACGTTTTATCTATTTAGAAACGCCAACTAATCCGGCCATTGAATTAATTGATCTTGAATTAGTAAATACTATCGCTAAAAAACACAAACTACTTTTTATTGTGGATAATTGTTTTGCTACACCCTATTTACAGCAACCAATTAAATACGGCGCTGATCTCGTTGTTCATTCAGCTACAAAATATATGGATGGGCAAGGACGTGTTTTAGGTGGTATAACTGTAGGTAAAAAAGAATTGATAAACGATATTTATTTATTTGGGAGATTAACCGGACCATCATTAAGCCCATTTAATGCATGGAACTTAAGCAAGAGCTTGGAAACCTTGGCGTTAAGAATGGATCGGCATTGCGAGAATGCTCTGCATATTGCAAAAGCTTTGGAAGGGAATTCAAAATTAGAGAATGTTTCATATCCTTTCTTACCATCGCATCCAAATTATAACATTGCAAAAAAACAAATGAAAGCCGGTGGAGGCATTATCACAATCACTGTTAAAGGTGGTTACGAAGCTGCCAAAAAGTTTTTGGATAAATTAAAAATGATCAAGATCTCTCCAAACCTTGGCGACGCAAGATCCATCGTTACGCATCCAGCCTCGTCTACACATTGCAAACTGTCTGAGGAAGAAAGAAAAACGGTTGGCATCACACCTGGTTTAATTCGTATCTCAATAGGATTAGAAAATAAAGAAGATATTTTAAATGACATTTTACAAGCATTAACTAGCGAATAGCGATTAGTGAATAGTTATTAGGGTCATTTCTATTAACTATTCGCTATTAACTAAAAATAAATGAAAAAAACAGAAAATCTCATAAAGAATAAATCTCCCGAAGAATCTTTAGCATTATTGGCTAAAGAATTTCCTGGCAAGGTTGTGTTTTCTACAAGTCTAGGTTACGAAGACCAGGCGATTACACATTTTATTTTTTCAAACAATTTGCCTATTGAAATTTTCACTTTAGATACCGGCCGTTTATTCCCCGAGACCTATTCTGTTCTAGAAAGTACCTTGCAACGTTATAAAAAACCAATTAAAGTATATTACCCTCAAACCGAAGAAATAGAAAAATTAGTTTCTCAAAAAGGCCCGAATAGTTTTTATGAATCGATAGAGAACAGAAAAGAATGTTGCTACATCAGAAAGGTTGAACCTTTAAAACGTGCTTTAAAAGGAAATAAGATCTGGATCACCGGTATTCGGGCAGAACAGTCAGGCAACCGAAAAGATATGCCTGCGCTGGAATGGGACGAAGGAAATCAGATCATAAAATTTCATCCGATCATTAACTGGACATTAAAAGAAGTAAAAAATCATATCGCTAAACATAATATTCCTTACAATAGTTTACACGATAAAGGTTTTGTAAGTATAGGCTGCGCTCCGTGTACAAGAGCGATAAAAGATGGAGAGGATTTTCGTGCAGGTAGATGGTGGTGGGAACAGAATGATAAAAAAGAATGTGGCTTACATAGTTTGAAATAAGATTTAAGAACCGAGATTTGAGAAATAAAAAAATGAGCAAAAAAATAGATTATTTAGATGAGTTGGAAGCAGAAGCAATTTATATTCTGCGTGAAGTGGCAGGCCAATTCGATCGCCCTGCATTATTGTTTAGCGGGGGTAAAGACAGCATTTGTTTAGTGCATTTGGCTTTAAAAGCTTTTCGTCCCGGTAAATTTCCATTCCCTTTAGTGCATGTTGATACAGGACATAATTTCCAGGAGGCATTGGATTACAGGGATAATTTAGCAAAAACAATTGGAGAGAAATTAATTGTTCGCAAAGTAGAAGATACGATCAAAACAAAAAAATTACAAGACGCTAAAGGAAAATTTCCAAGCAGAAATGGTTTACAAACCTATACGCTTTTGGATGTAATAGAAGAATTTGAATTTGATGCCTGTATTGGTGGAGCACGCAGAGATGAAGAGAAAGCGAGAGCAAAAGAACGTGTTTTTTCTGTGCGCGATGAGTTTGGGCAGTGGGATCCAAAAATGCAACGCCCTGAATTGTGGAATATCTATAATGGAAAAATAAACAAGGGAGAAAACGTGCGCGTGTTTCCCATTAGCAACTGGACCGAGTTAGACGTTTGGAATTATATTAAACGCGAAAAAATAGAATTACCATCCATTTATTTTACACACGAACGCGAATGTGTGGTTACTGAACACGGTCAGTTAATGTGCACGAATGAATTCTTGCAATTAGACGGGAGCGAACAGATCGTAACAAAAAATGTACGCTACAGAACAGTTGGCGACATGACTTGTACGGCAGCTGTTGAAAGTGAAGCTTATAAAATTGAAGACATTATTAACGAAATAAAAGAAGCAAAGATCAGTGAACGTGGTGCTACCAGGATGGATGACAGAGTGAGCGAAGCCGCAATGGAAGACCGGAAGAAGGGCGGATACTTCTAAAATGAAAAATTATAAATGTTGGATGATAAATTATTGTTTTCATTCAACATCAGATATTTAAAATTTAAAATTACAAAAATGGACCTATTAAGATTTTTTACAGCAGGTAATGTAGATGATGGCAAAAGCACCCTCATCGGGCGTTTATTATACGATAGCAATTCTATCTCAACAGACATTATTGAAACACTTACACGTCAAAGTAAAACTACAGGAGCTAATTCTGAAATTGACCTGGCATTATTGACAGATGGTTTACGCGCCGAACGTGAACAAGGAATTACAATAGATGTAGCCTACAAATATTTTACAACTAATAAACGAAAATTTATTATTGCCGATACTCCCGGTCATATTCAATATACCCGTAATATGTTCACTGGCGCTTCAAATGCCGATCTTGCAATTATTTTAGTGGATGCCAGAAATGGAATTACTGATCAAACAAAACGCCATTCGATTTTGTCAGCTATATTAAGCTTACCAAATATTTTAGTGTGCATTAATAAAATGGACCTCGTGAATTATTCCGAGACGCGTTATAAAGAAATTGAAACTGACTACTTAATTTTTGCGCAACAATTAGCTTTAAAAAACATTTCATTTATTCCTGCAAGTGCTTTAGCAGGAGATAATGTTGTGACCAGATCTGATAAAATGGATTGGTATAATGGTCCTACCCTTTTGGACTTTTTAGAAACCATTGAAATCGAAGAAACAGAAAAAATAGATGCATCCCGTTTCCAGGTTCAATATGTTATCCGCCCTCAAACAGATGAACTACATGATTACCGTGGTTTTGCAGGAAAAATAGTGAGTGGTACATATAAAAAAGGTCAGCGTGTTGTCGTTCTACCTTCCGGAATAGAATCGGAGATCGAAAAGATCGAGATAAATCAACAAGAAGTTGAAGTTGCAGAAGCAGATCAACCGGTTGTTATTCATTTAAAAGATGATGTAGATGTTAGCCGCGGGAATTCAATAGTATCAGTTGAACATTTACCAAAAACTGAAAAAGAGTTAACAGCTACCATTTGCTGGATGGATAATGCTGCCTTTATTCCCGGCCAAAAAATATTGTTTCAACAAAATAGTTTCCGCACAAAAGCTATTGTTAAAGAAGTTATAAGTAAAGTGGATATCCACTCATTTCTGGAACTACAAAGTGATGGCACTATGAAATTGAACGATATTTGCAAGGTTTTAATAAAAACCGCTGAAGCAGTAAGTTTTGACGCTTACTCGGTAAACAGGGGCACAGGGGCCTTTATACTGGTTAATGAGAACACTAATAATACTATAGCTGCCGGCACAATTAATTAAAAAATTTGGATATTAAATAAATAATACATTAATTTGCCGTAGTGAAAAACAATACACAAATACATCATCATCATAACTTACTTCGGGTAGGCTATGATAGTATTGTGTTTTAGAATAAGAAATTACTCCATAATATATTATAAGGCTTACCAATGCGGTAGGCCTTTTTTATGTCAAAAAATTAAAATAACATGCAAACAAAATTAAAAATAGCAATACAAAAGTCTGGCAGGTTAAGCGAAAGCTCGCTTAAGCTCCTAAAAGAATGTGGAATTGAATTTGATAACGGTTTAAATAAACTGAAGGCGGAAGCATTCAATTTTCCTTTAGAAGTATTTTTTCTAAGAGATGATGATATCCCACAATATGTTGAAGATGGTGTAGCGGATATTGGAATTGTGGGTGAAAATGTTGTGTTAGAAAAAAACAAAGCAATTAAACTCATAGATAAATTAGGTTTTGGAAAGTGCCGCTTATCAATTGCCATACCGAAGGAGCAAAAATACGCGTCGTTAAAAGACTTCAATGGCAAACGTTTCGCAACCTCCTACCCAAATATTTTATCATCTTATTTAGTAAAAAACAAAATTAAAGCCGAGATCCAGGAAATAAGTGGTTCTGTAGAAATAGCACCCGGTATAGGGTTAGCTGATGCCATCTGCGACCTTGTAAGTTCTGGCAGCACCCTCTTTACTAATGGTTTAAAGGAAGTTGATGTTATACTAAATTCAGAAGCTGTGCTGATTTCAAATAAAAAATTAAAAAAAGAACAGCAATTGATTTTAAATAAATTATTGTTTCGCATTAATGCAGTACGTAAGGCTAAAAAAACAAAATACATTTTGCTGAATGCACCAAACAAATCGCTTGAAAAAATTTGTAAAATATTGCCAGGCATGAAAAGCCCAACTATTTTGCCATTGGCAGAAAAGAACTGGAGCTCAGTTCACTCGGTAGTGGAAGAAGATCAATTTTGGGAAATAATTGAAAAATTAAAAATAAACGGCGCCCAGGGAATTTTAGTGGTGCCAATAGAAAAAATGATATTATGATGAAGAGGATAAACTACCCTAACCGGAATCAATGGCAGGAGATACTAAAGCGTCCGACACTAGACACTTTATTTATTGAAAAAATTGTTGGCGAAATACTTTCAGATGTTAAACAAAATGGAGATACGGCTATTAAAAAGTATAGCTTACAATTTGATAAAACTTCGCTAGATAATTTCTTAGTATCGGAAGCGGAGTTTGAAGAAGGAGAAAAATTGTGTAGTCCTGAGTTAAAAGGAGCTATTCAACTAGCAAAAAATAATATCGAGAAGTTTCACAGTGCACAAAAGGAAGAGGTCAGCTTTATTGAAACGACTTCAGGTGTGAAATGTTGGAGACGATCTTTAGGAATAGAAAAAGTTGGTTTATATATTCCGGGCGGTTCTGCCCCGTTATTCTCTACAATTTTAATGTTGGCTGTTCCCGCAAAAATAGCAGGTTGCAAAGAAATTATCATGTGTAGTCCTGCAAATAGTGAAGGGAAATTAAATCCTGCTATTTTATACACAGCAAAACTAGTTGGTATTAATAAAGTATTTAAGATAGGCGGCGCACAAGCAATAGCTGCTATGGCCTACGGCACCGAAAGCATTCCAAAAGTATTTAAAATTTTTGGTCCGGGTAACCAATATGTAACATGCGCCAAACAATTAATAAATAAAGGCGGTACAGCTATTGATATGCCGGCGGGACCGTCTGAGTTAGCTGTACTTGCAGATGAAAGTTGTGATTCTGCTTATGTGGCAGCCGACCTTTTATCGCAGGCAGAACATGGAGAGGATTCTCAGGTGATATTGGTTACTGACAATGAAAAAGTAATAACATCCATATTTTCTGAAATTAAAATGCAGTTATCCCTTTTACCAAGAAAAGAAATTGCCGCAAAGGCTTTGGAGAACAGCAAAGTAATTTTGGTAAAAAACATTTCGGAAGGAATTGAACTCGTTAATGAATACGCGCCGGAGCATTTAATAATTGTTTGCAAAAACGACGAAATAGTTGCTGAACAGATAGTTAATGCCGGTTCCGTTTTCCTTGGAAATTACTCTTGCGAAAGCGCGGGTGATTATGCTTCAGGTACAAACCATACACTGCCAACTAATGGTTATGCCAAATCATATAGTGGTGTTTCGTTAGATAGTTTTGTGAAAAAGATCACCTATCAAAAAATAACAAAGGAAGGTATAAACAATATAGGCCCTGCGATCGAACTAATGGCAGAAGCAGAAGGCTTACAAGCTCACAAAAATGCAGTCACACTAAGATTAAAAAAATAAAAATGGAATTCGACTTAAATAATTTAGTAAGAGAGAATATAAAAAAACTTGTCCCCTATTCTTCTGCGCGTTCAGAATATAAAGGAATAGAGGGTATATTTTTAGACGCGAATGAAAATTCGTTATGCTTAATTAATGAAACGCGTAACCCGGGTCTCAATCGTTATCCAGATCCGATGCAAATTGTTCTAAAAGAAAAAATTTCGGAAATAAAAGGAGTTAGCCTTGAGAGGATTTTTTTAGGAAACGGCAGCGATGAAGCCATTGATATTCTATTCCGTGCTTTTTGTGAACCAGAGAAAGATAACGTGATCATTTGTCCGCCAACATATGGTATGTACGAAGTGTCAGCAAACATCAACAATGTAGAAGTTATTAAAGTTCCTTTGATAGCTGAAACATTTCAATTGGATACTGAAGCAGTTTTAAAATCGATTACACAAAATACTAAACTGATCTTTATTTGCTGTCCAAATAACCCAACGGGTAATGGTGTAAAATGGTTAGCAATAAAACAGATTCTCGATAACTTTAAAGGTATTGTAGTGATTGATGAAGCATACATTGATTTCGCAGGTTACAGAAGCTTAATTCCGGAGCTGTCGAATTACTCTAATATGGTCATTCTTCAAACCTTTTCAAAGGCCTGGGGCCTGGCAGGATTAAGAGTTGGGATGGCTTTTGCTTCGTCAGCAATCGTTGAAATATTCAATAAAATAAAGCCGCCATATAATATTAATACTGTCTCTCAAAAAATAGTTTTAGAGGCACTAAATAATTCAGACCAGGTAAACAGTTCGATAAAAGAAATTATTTCCGAAAGAAATAAATTGAGCGAGTATCTTTCAAAATTGTCTTTTGTTTTAAAGGTTTATCCTTCTGAAGCTAATTTTCTATTAGTAAAAACGACTAACGCAAACAGCATCTATAGTCATCTGGTAAATAATAAAATTATAGTCCGCAAGAGAAACACTATTACTTTATGCGAGGACTGTTTAAGAATAACAATTGGCACTAAAGAGGAAAACGAAATTTTACTGAACACTTTAAAAGAATACAAAAAATGAAAAAAATATTATTTATAGATCGCGACGGAACGCTCATCAAAGAGCCCAAAGATTTTCAAATTGATAGCTTTGAAAAATTAGCTTTTTTACCTGGTGTATTTAACTGGTTAGGTAAAATTGCACGTGAATTAGACTTTGAATTAGTGATGGTAACTAACCAGGATGGTTTGGGAACGAATTCTTTTCCGGAAGATACATTTTGGCCGGTACAAAATTTTATACTTAAAATTCTGGAAGAAGAAGGTGTCATCTTCTCTGAGATATGCATTGATAAAACATTTGAAAAAGACAATGCGCCAACACGCAAACCAAATACAGGAATGCTAACGAAATATATGAACGGAGAATACGATCTTGCTAATTCATTTGTTATTGGTGATAGACAAACCGATGTGCAGTTGGCAAAAAATTTAGGCGCTAAAGCAATTTTTATAAAAAATAATGAGTTTGAACTTTCTGAAAACACAACAACGTTACAATGTAATAATTGGCAAGAAATATATGATCTTTTAAAATTACCTGAAAGAAAAATTACATTCGCTCGCAAAACAAAAGAAACAGATATTAAAATTGAGTTAAATCTGGATGGAAAAGGAAACTCTTCTATTTCAACCGGCATTGCATTTTTTGATCATATGCTAGAACAAATTGCCAAACACGGAAATATTGATCTTACCATTAACGCAAAAGGAGACCTGCATATTGATGAGCATCACACGATCGAAGATGTTGGTTTAAGTTTGGGTGAAGCTTTTTTAAAAGCCCTTGGAGATAAGATCGGGATGGAACGTTATGGTTTTTGCCTGCCCATGGATGATTGCCTTGCGCAGGTTGCTTTAGATTTTGGCGGAAGGAATTGGTTAGTTTGGGAAGCGGAATTTAAACGCGAAAAAATTGGCGAAATGCCAACAGAAATGTTCTCCCACTTTTTTAAATCGTTTAGCGATACCGCCAAATGTAATTTAAACATCAAAGCAGAAGGACAAAATGAACACCACAAAATTGAAGCTATTTTTAAGGCCTTTGCAAAAGCAATAAAAATGGCAATTAAACGGGATAAAAATAATATGAGCTTACCCTCTACAAAAGGAGTGCTATAGATGAAAACGGTAATTATTAAATACAATGCGGGTAATGTGAGCTCTGTGTTTTTTGCTTTAGAGCGAATTGGCATTAATGCTTTGGTAAGCGATAATGCAGAAGAAATAAAGTCAGCAGATAAAATTATTTTTCCCGGCGTTGGGGAAGCTGGAAGCGCTATGGGCTATTTGCGGCAAAATAAATTAGATGAAGTTATTCGGTCCCTGACCCAACCAATACTTGGCATTTGTTTGGGTATGCAATTGATGTGTAATTATTCTGAGGAAGGTGATACCGAATGTCTTGGCATCTTTGATCAGAACGTAAAATTATTTCCCACGTCTGAGTTAAAAGTACCGCAGGTTGGCTGGAATACGATCACAGATCTTAAAACAAATTTATTTAGCGATATTATTGAAAACGAATATCAATACCTGGTGCACAGCTATTATGTAGAGCTAAGTGCATATACTATTGCACAAACAAATTATGGCATTAGCTTTAGTTCTGCTTTAAATAAAAATAATTTTTATGGTATTCAGTTTCACCCGGAGAGATCGGGTGCTGCTGGACAGAAAATAATAGAGAATTTTATAAAATTATAAATATGGAAATTATCCCGGCAATAGATATAATAGATGGTAAGTGCATTCGCTTAACACAAGGTGACTACGCTCAAAAAACGATCTATAACGAAGATCCTTTAGAAGTTGCGTTGCAGTTTGAATCTATAGGCATAAAACGCTTACACCTTGTTGACCTGGAAGGAGCTAGACAAGGAAAGTTAGTTAATATCAATATACTAGAAAAAATTTCTTCTAAAACAAACTTGAAGATAGATTATAGTGGAGGAATAAGTACAAACGACGCTATTGAACAGGTGTTTTCTTGTGGGGCTGACATTGCAAGTATAGGCAGCATAGCTGTAAAAAATAAAGAGCTGTTTGCTTCATGGTTACAAAAATACGGAGCTGCTAAAATACTTCTGGGTGCGGATGTGAAGCACGAAAAAATTGCAATAAATGGCTGGCTGCAAACCACCGATATTTTACTTTTTGATTTTATTACAGATAATATAGACAAAGGAGTAACTAGCATCTTTTGCACAGATGTTTCAAAAGATGGTTTAATGCAAGGGCCATCGACGGAACTATACAGAAAAATAAAAAAGAATTTTCCCGAACTAAATTTAATTGGCAGCGGCGGAGTATCCAATAAAGAAGACGTAATGCTATTAAAAGAAATTGGTTGTTCAGGAATAATTATTGGTAAAGCAATTTACGAAGGGTCTATTACCATGAACGAATTAAAAAGCTTAATATAATGCTTGCAAAACGAATTATAAGTTGTTTGGACATTAAAGATGGACGCACGGTTAAAGGTGTGAACTTTGAAAACATTGTTGATGCCGGCGATCCGGTTGAACTAGCTATTGCCTATGCACAAAAGGGTATTGATGAATTGGTTTTTTTAGACATTACTGCTAGTAACGAGAAACGAAAGATCTTAGTTGGCCTTGTTAGCCGCATTGCGAAACAGATTAATATTCCGTTCACTGTTGGTGGGGGCATTTCCTCCGTTGAAGATGTTTCTGCGCTTTTAAATTCAGGTGCCGATAAAGTTTCTGTAAATTCTGCGGCGGTAAATGATCCGGGATTAGTAAAAAAATTGGCCGGGCAATTTGGTAGTCAATGTATAGTTGTAGCTATTGATACGAAATTTGAGAACAACGACTGGTATGTTTATACAAATGGCGGCAGAATAAATACCGGTTTAAGAACACTAGATTGGGCAAAACAAATTACAGAATTGGGTGCGGGTGAAATTTTATTAACCTCGATGAATAATGACGGCACCAAAAAAGGTTTTGCACTTGATATAACAAAACAAATTTCGGAAGCAGTAAATATTCCTGTGATCGCTAGCGGAGGTGCCGGAACAATGGAACATTTTAAAGAAATATTTATAAGCGGCAAAGCAGATGCGGCATTAGCGGCCAGTATCTTCCATTATAAAGAGATAGGAGTA
Source organism: Heterotrichella gracilis (assembly GCA_032358255.1). NCBI lineage: Eukaryota > Xanthophyceae > Tribonematales > Xanthonemataceae > Heterotrichella > Heterotrichella gracilis. The sequence continues at coordinate 531,012 of JAULBX010000002.1, forward strand.
TTAGAGTTAAAAAAATATTTAAAAAATAATAATTTAGAAATAAGAATATGAAACCGAATTTTAGTAAAGCTGCTGATGGATTAATTCCTGCAATAATACAAGATAATAACAGCAATGTAATTTTAATGTTGGGCTATATGAACCAGGAAGCTTTTGAGAAAACACAAAAAGAAAACCGTGTTACTTTTTTTTCGCGTTCAAAAAAACGTTTGTGGACAAAAGGAGAAGAGAGTAGAAATTTTTTAAATGTGAATTCTATTTTATTGGATTGCGACGAGGATACGCTTTTAATCAAAGCCACTCCTCAAGGACCTGTTTGTCACACAGGAACTGATACCTGCTTTAATGAAAAAAATAAGGCAGAGAATTTTTTAATTGAATTAGAAAATATAATAAGTAAACGAAAAGAAGATCCGCAAAGTGATTCTTATACCTCATCGCTATTTAAAAAAGGAATAAATAAAATAGCGCAAAAAGTTGGTGAGGAAGCTATTGAGCTGGTAATAGAATCTAAAGATGACAATAAAGCGCTTTTTGTGAATGAAGCAGCAGACCTACTCTATCACTATATAATTTTGCTAAGGGCTAAAGATGTTTATTTAAAAGATATCGTTGCAGTTCTTGAAGGAAGAAATAGCAAATAAAATTATTTTACACCGGCCTTCGGCTTAGGCTTGGGCTTTTTATTATTCTCCACCTTCTCGACGTTGGTGGGTGGAACGTAACCCGGTTTTGGTTTTAATACAAAATTTCTATTCTTTTCAATATCTACTTTACCAAAGTCAGAAATGGTAATTTCTTCTTTGTAATCTATGTAACCGGCAGATACAATTGAAAGCTTGTAAAATCCTGCAGGCAGACTCATTACAAATCTTCCTGTTTTTGAATGTGGTGTAAAGTTATATTCAATTTTATTTTGTGCGTTGGTTACGATCATTGAAACCGTGTAATTTTTTGGTTTACTTTTTGCAGTTGTATCTCCCAAATAAATTTGCCCAACAAAGATCTTACTGATCTGATCGTTCTCGTTAAATTTTATCCTGTAAAGATCAAGATCGCCAAAGCCACCCGGACGGAAAGCACTAATGTATGCAACCCTATCATCAGGTGTTACACAAATATTTCTGTCATCATCAGTAGAGTTAATTGGGTAACCTAAGTTTTGAGGTTCGCTAAACGTATTCTCCATTACGTTCCATTCTGTTTTAAACAGATCGTATCCACCCATACTGTTATGTCCTTCACTCGCAAAATAGAGCGTTGCACAATCATTAGACAGGTAAGGAAAATCTTCGTTGTACTCTGTATTAATAACAGGCGGTAATTTTTGGGCCATACCCCATTTACCGTTTGGTAATTTTTTACAAACATACAGATCGCTGTTTGAAGTAATTTTATCCCTTCTCGCAAAAACCATTATGCTTCCATCTTCGTTCAAACATCCGCTTGTTTCAACTTTAGCATTAATTAATGGATCGCATAATTTTGGTTTTGGAAATTCAGAGAGAACATCTTTTCTGGCAGAAACATACAGGTCACCAAACTTATCAATGTGATCAAGATAAACATAAAGTTCTAAACCATCCGGACGCAATCCAACTACCTGTTCATCTAAACCCGTATTAATTGTTTTACCCGCGTTAGCGGCTTTTGTCCAGTTATTGTTTTCGATCTTGCTATAATAAACATCACTACTGTGGTAACCATCCATTTCCACTTTTTTTCCACCAACGTTCTCTTTTCTTCTTGATGTAAAAGCAAGAACGGTTTCATCTGCACTAACAAAAGGATAATAATCTGGCTCGTCGCTATTAATTTCTTTTCCCAGGTTTTGAAAAGTTACGTTTGAGGGTGCATCAATAAACTTTTCGGCATTGTCGCAATTTTCGAGATAACGTTGAACTTTTTTTGCTTCTTTTGGTTTTAAGCTTTTAAATTTTTCGAATGCTGTTTTTGCATCTTCAATACGATTATTTAATAAATAAGCTCTTCCTAGATTGATCCAAACTTCCTCATCAACTTTATCTTCTTTTGAGTAATCTTCAAAATATTTAATTGATTCTTCACGGTTGATCTTTGTATTAAGGTAACAGATACCAAGATTGTATTTAATTTTTTTATTGTCCCTGTCTTTTTTTAACTCAGCTTTATAGATAGGAATAGCCATTAAATAGTTCTTATGTTTAAAATGCTCATCGGCATCGTAAATGTCTTGTTTCTTGCTTCCGCTTTTTGATTGCGAAAAAAGACCAAGGCTTAAACACAAAATAATTAGTATGACAGAGAATCTTTGGTTCATTTTGGGAGGACTAATATAATAAAATATTATATAAACCTCATTTTTTTTGTGACAATTTAAAAAGCTCGTCTTTTTCTTTTTTTGTCAGGCTGTCATAGCCACTTTTTGAAATTTTATCAAGTATTTCATTCATAACCTGTTCGGAGTTATAAGATCCTGATTGGCTTTTGCTTACAATTTTTAATTTCTGCTTTTTCCTTGAAAAGATGTCTAGGTTAAAAAGATCGACCCCTTTGCGTAAATTATAACCATATAAAACGCCAAATAAAGCGCCACCTATATGCGATATTTTACCCCCTGTATTTACCGAAAGGTCAATAATAGTGCTTACTACAAAGGTAATAAGGTAAAAGTACTTATACGGTAGTTCTAATACACCAAATAAATAAACCCTGTAATTAGGCGAATAAACAGCCATTACGGCGCCAACACCAAGTACGGCAGCAGATGCGCCTAATAGCAAAGAATGGCCAAAAGACTCCGGGAATATTAGGCCAAGTGTTAAAACTAAACCGCCACCGCATAAGCCGCTCATTACATATACATACAGCATTTTTTTCTGGCCAAGGATGGTAAAAAATATTTGTGCCGTAAAATAAAATAACACCATGTTCCAAAAAATATGACCAAGGTTTTCGTGAGCAAACATGTAAGTAAAAATGGTCCAAAATTTATAGATAAAATCAACACCAATGGTCATTGCCACGTAGGGTGTTAAATTTAAGTGAGAAAGGTTACCAACTAAATTTAGTGTTAAGAAAATGGCAACATTTATTATAATTATCTGTGTAAGTACACCTTGCTGCTGGAAATTATATTTTATTTTTTGAAAAAAGTTCATACTCAATAAAAATGTTGTTTGTCTTTACGCCATATTAAAACAATAATAATACCAACTACTAAACCGCCAATATGCGCAAAATGAGCTACATTGTCTCCGGGATTACTTCTTAAACCTGAGAACAGTTCTAGAGCCCCGTAACCGATAACCAGCCACTTTGCTTTTACGGGAAAAAGAAAATAAAGATACAGCATTCTGTTAGGAAATATCATGCCAAATGCCCCCAACAAACCGAATAATGATCCTGAGGCGCCAACCACAACGTTTTGGTTCAAAAACTCATTTTTATAGTCTAACAAAAATTGTGATGCCAAGCTTAAAGCCCGGGGCGGACTAACCTGTATTGCCTTATTATATTGCTCCACAAAGCTTTGATAAATTGGAAAAGTTTGAGAACTCAAGCTGTTTTGAAACTCTAGGCTATTTAGTAATGCATTAATAGATTCTCCTGTTAAATTAGCTTGAGTTGCATGAATAGAATCTATTAATGGACCAACCGAAAAATAGATAACTATATACTGTGCCAACGCAGCACCAAAGCCGGTTAAAATATAAAAGATCAAATAACGTTTTGGGCCCCATATTTGCTCGAGTACTTGCCCAAAAATATATACGGCCAGCATATTAAATAAAATATGAGAAAAACTCCCATGCATAAAAATATAGGTAACAAACTGGTGCGGTTTAAAGTCTGGTGCGGTAGGATAATGCAGCCCTAAGTACTTTGCAAGATCAATATGTTGCGTACTTTGTAAAGCAACAGTTAAAAGAAAAAAAACAACATTAATAATTAATATGTTTTTGGTTACAACTGGTAAACCACCAAAACTATTAGGCCGATATTGATTATTGAAGTTCATTTATTTTTTAAAGAATTTTTCAATGTCAGTGTAATCCACTTCCATCATGATTGATTTGCCAGATGCAGTATGCAATGGATTTTCACAATTTATTAAATGTTCCAATATCAGGCGCATCTCTTCAGTTTCAAGCGATTTGCCATATTTAATACAAGTATTATAAGCTATTGCACGGCATAAATTATCGTGTTTTTCTATCTTACTATCAATGGTATTTAATTTAAAAGTTTCCAATATGCTTTCAATAGTTTCGGCAATTTTAAAATCTTTAAGATCGCTTGGGGTGCCATTAACAACTATACTGTTCTTGCCAAAAACCTCGAAATCAAAACCCAACAATTTAAATTCATCGCCAAGATCTTTTATAAGTGTAAAATCGTTCGCACTTAACTCTATTTGTTCAGGGAAAAGCATTTGTTGCGATGCGATCTTTGTTTCTTTTTTTGTTCTTAAATAATGCTCATAAACAATACGTTCATGCGCTCTTTGCTGATCGACAATAAGCACGTTCTTATTGTAAGCTGTAACAATATACTTTTGATTTAGTTGAAAAAAAATAAAATTAACAGCCTCGCTTTTTAATTCTTCTAAAGCGTTTTGATGAGGGCTATCGGAGGTTGTTATTGTGTTTTGCTGCGTGTTTTTAAAACCCTCAAACATCGTTTCCCAATGTTGTTTATTTGCTTTTTGCAAAGTATTTTCTTGAGAAAGCGTTACAGAAGAATTAAAAGGATTATAATTTTCGTTATAACTTACTTTTGGCTGAGTGATGATCCTGTTCTCTGATTGCGCGTCTAAACTCACGCTCATTTCCGAATCAAAATCGAGCGAGGGACCCACATTTGCCTTACCCAGTGCGCGTTTGATAGAACTTACCAATAACATGTAAACTGCTTTATCATCGGTAAATTTTACTTCTGTTTTCGTTGGGTGAATGTTGATATCGATATTTTTTGGATCCATTTCTAAGAACAAAAAATAACGAGGGTGAGATTGATACGTTATTAATTCTTTATACGCTTCGTAAATGGCGTGATTTAAAAAAGGGTTTTTTACAAAGCGATTATTCACAAAAAAATACTGCTCTTTTCTTGTTTTTATCGCTGCTTCGGGAAGACTAACATAACCTCGTATCTTTACAAAATTGGTGTCTTCGCTAATAGGAACAAGTTCTTTTTGAATGTAACTTCCAATTAAAGATTTAATGCGCTGCATTAAATTTCCGGCCGGGAGATTTAGAACTTCGTTACCATTACTTTGAAAAATAAAATGGATATCGGTATGCGGAATTGCAACACGTTCTATCTCATCAATAATATGTTTTTGTTCAACCTGGTCGTTCTTTAAAAAATTGCGGCGCGCAGGCACGTTAAAAAATAAATTCTTCACAATAAAAGTTGTTCCGGTAGCGCATTGACATTCGGCTTGCTCAATAAATTTTCCGCCTTCAATAATTATGTGCTGCCCAACAAGATCGTCTGCTTTTTTTGTTTTTAATTCTACTTGCGCTATAGCAGCAATACTTGCTAAAGCCTCGCCTCTAAAGCCTTTAGTGGTTAAGGCAAATAGATCATCGGCCGAATTTATTTTAGAAGTAGCGTGCCTTTCAAAACACATTCTCGCATCAAAAGGGTTCATGCCTTTGCCATTATCGATCACCTGTATGAGCGATTTTCCGGCATCTTTTATGATCAGTTTTATTTGTGTGGCGCCGGCATCAATAGCATTCTCTAACAGCTCTTTTACAACACTTGCGGGCCTTTGCACTACCTCACCTGCAGCGATCTGGTTTGCTACATGGTCTGGCAAAAGTGCTATGGTATTGTTTGACATAAATCATTCAAAAGTAACGATAATAAATGTTTGAAATACTTAATATTTATTAAGTCGAAAATGAACGAATTAACAAAAAAAACACTTCTACTCACTGGGTGGTCAATTTTAAAAAGTTTATTTGTTAAAAACCTGTTGATAATTACTTTTTTTATTACATTTATCGAAATTAAAAATACAGTTATGAAGATTTTTTCCAAAACGGTGCTTACTTCTTTGCTTTTTTTAACCTTTTTTACGCTAAGGTCCCAAAATGTTGACTTATTAAAGGCTTTTATAAATAAAAACAGTATTGCCTTAAGAAGCGTTCAAAAGACTTCCATGAAAATTTCTGACGCTAAAAACTCAGATAATTTTAAAGAGCTATTAAGATTACACCTTATCTCGGTTAAATTATATGGGTCAGACAAGGATCAAAGCACCGCTGCAGCCCTAAAGGTGAGGGAAGGCAGCCTTTCCTATACAAACAAGAACGCAAACCAGGCAACGGCAGAGTACTTTAATTTGACAGATGAAGAGAAAAGTGGTTTAAATACTAAAACCATGCTTAACGCTTCATCTACTTATCTCACCGAAAGCGAATTAAAATCGATCGATACTATTGACAGTATGGATCCCAGCCTTTTTAACTTGTTCACTATAACCATTCAATAAGTTTATTCTATTAATTATTTTACAACATGTACATGCGCCATTTTAAAATCGTATTAAGAGTTTTTGTTTTCTTGCTAGTCTTTATAAATACTAGTTATTCACAAACCTGTCCTGCCCCAAGTATCAATGCACAAGCAGGTACCGGACCAAGCACAACTATTTGTTCTGGACAATGCGCCAACTTAACGGCAACCGTTGTTCCAGTAAATTCTACTACCAGTTATTCTGTGGCATCCATTCCTTATGCGCCATTCCCTTATGCTGGCGGTACGTCACCGGTTGGACCTGTTGATGACGTTTGGAGTAATGTACTTAACATTGGTTTTAATTTTTGTTATTTTGGTAATAATTTCAACCAACTTTTAGTTGGTACAAATGGAGAGATCACTTTTAGTACGGCAAACGCTTCTTTAGGAGAGAATTTTACGGTAAACAATATCCTACCAAATTTAACAGAGCATCCGGGTAACACTATTTGCGGACCATACAGAGATATCGACCCTTCGGTAGGAGGAATTGTAAGAACATACACCACCGGTGTTGCACCCTGCCGCAAGTTTGTTGCATATTGGAGCAACGTTCCACTTTATAACTGTAATAATCCTCAATCTACTTTCCAAATTGTTTTGCATGAAAGCTCAAATATTATTGACGTAAATATTCAAAACAGTTCCGCTTGCTTGGTTTGGCAAAACGGTAGAGGTTTAATTGGTATTCAAAACGGAGCTGGTACTACGGTGGTTGCTCCACCAACCAGAAACGTGTTAACAGCATGGACTGCAACTAATGAATCGTGGCGTTATACCCCAACGGGTGCGCCTACATTTACTGTAAACTGGGCTGGTCCTTCGGGTTTTACCGCAACCGGTTTAACAGCGAATCCTTGTCCAACCGCAACTGGAAACTATACAGCAACTATGGTTCTGCAAAGTTGCGCAAGTGGTAATATTACTACGTTTACGTCGGCGGTTCAGGTTTCTGTTACGCCAACGCCTACAGTTAATGCAAGTGCAACTCCTTCATCAATTTGTGTAGGCGGTTCGTCAAATTTAACTGCGACCGGTGCTACTACTTATACCTGGCAACCCGGAAACTTAATCGGAGCAAGCGTTAGCGTTACTCCTGCCGTTACTACCATATATACTGTTACCGGTAAAACGGGTTCCTGCAGCGGTACTAAAACTGTACAGGTTGTTGTAAATTCAACTGTAACTGCAAGTGCCAGTTCAAACACAATTTGTACCGGTGGCACAACCACGCTTACAGGGAATGGAGCTTTATCATATACCTGGAATCCCGGAAATATTATTGGTTCAACCGCAGTAGTTTCGCCGGCAACCAGCACAACTTATACTTTAACTGGATTAAATGGGGCTTGTACAAGTTCTACTACCATTGCTATAACAGTTACATCTCCTTCTACAGTGAGTGCATTTAATTTGAGCGGTACTATTTGTTCCGGATCAACCGCAACATTAGTTGGAACCGGTGCCTTAACCTACACATGGAACCCTGGCGCTCTTAATGGAAATATCGTAAATGTTACACCTACAATAACTACAACTTATACGGTAGTTGGTGGTGTTGGAAGTTGTACAAGTACAGCGACAGTAACTGTTCCAGTAAGCAATGGACCTACTTTAACCGTTGTTGCCTCTCCAACAGCAATTTGTCCTGGAAATTCTTCAACACTAAGTGCGTCTGGCGCATTAAGTTATACCTGGAATCCAGGTGCAACTGTTTCTAATTCTATTGTTGTTTCACCGTTAATCACAACGACTTATTCTGTAACCGGTGTTAATATCATAGGTTGTACAACTACGAATACAATTAGCTTATTAGTAAATCCTGTACCTAGTATTACCATTTCCCCAGCTTCTCCTTCGATATGTATTGGTACTTCCGGAACACTTACAGCGTCGGGTGCTACAACCTATACATGGAATCCAGGAAATTTAACCGGTTCATCCGTTGTTGTAAATCCAACAGTAACCACTGTTTATACTATCATTGGAAGTAACGGTACCTGCACAAGTTCAACAACATCAACTTTAGTTGTAGTTCCAAACCCAACGGTTGGTGCGTCAACCTCTACAACCTCTATATGTGCAGGAAACTCAGCAACTTTAACTGGTTCGGGAGCCACTAGCTATACCTGGAACCCGGGAAGTTTGGTTGGAACAAACGTTGTTGTTTCTCCGCTTGTAACCACCAGTTATACCGTTATTGGTTCTTCTGCAAGTTGTACAAGTTCGGCGGTTGTTTCAGTTACCGTTAATAATGGCCCAGTTATGACTGCAGTAGCTTCTCCTACAAATATTTGCGCCGGAAACAGTGCCACTCTAACGTCTACCGGTGCGCTTTCGTACACCTGGAATCCTGGTGCTTTAACCGGTGGTACTGTAACTGTTACACCTGCGGCTACCACTTTATATTCTGTAACCGGGAATAATGCTTTCGGATGTTTAACCACGAACACAGTTAATCTAATTGTTACACCAAACCCAACAATTACTCCAAGTTCATCATCTGCTTCAATTTGTATTGGCAATAGCGCCACTCTTTCTGCTATTGGCGCCACAACATATACTTGGAATCCTGGAGCCCTAACCGGAACCAGCGTTGTTGTTTCTCCAACATTAAATATTACTTATACTGTTTCGGGTAGTACCGCGGGATGCTCTTCACAAGCAACTATTTCAATAATCGTTGTGCCGATCCCAACCGTTAATGCAACAGTATCTCCAACTGTTATTTGTAGTGGTGGCTCTGCCACACTTACCGGATCTGGTGCCTTAACTTATACCTGGAATCCTGGTAACATTACGGGTAACCCAATAACTGTTAATCCAATTTCTACTACTTTATATACTGTTACAGGAAGCAACGGAAGTTGTACTTCCACAAAAACAGTAAACTTAATTGTTAATCCAAATCCAACTATTACGGCTGCAGCTTCACCTACAAATATTTGTGTAGGAAGTTCTGCAACTTTATCGTCGTCTGGTGCCACTTCTTATACCTGGAATCCCGGTGCATTAATTGGCGGAACTGTTACTGTTAATCCATTAGTTACAACGCTTTATACAGTTACTGGCGCTAACGGTTTTGGATGTACTACAACAAACACTGTTAATTTAATTGTAACGCCAATTCCTACGGTAAATATTGCAGCGTCTTCAACAACGATTTGTTCTGGTAATTCAACAACGTTAACCGGAAGCGGTGCAACAAATTATACTTGGAATCCGGGTGCTTTAACTACCACTGCAATAGTTGTTTCTCCTACGGTAAATACAACTTATACTTTAACAGGCTCTAATGGTGCTTGTTCAAGTAGCAACACCATTACTATTATAGTTAACCCAAACCCAACTATTACTGCGGTTGCTTCTCCTACAAATATTTGCGCAGGAAGTTCGGCAACATTATCATCTTCCGGAGCTGTATCTTATACATGGAATCCGGGTGCTGTTATTGGCGGAACTGTTACTGTTAATCCTGTTGCAACCACACTTTACACTGTTACAGGTGCTAACGCTTTCGGCTGTACCACAACCGCGACTGTTAACTTAATTGTGACACCAATTCCAACTGTTAATGCTATTGCTTCGCCAACTGCTATTTGCGCAGGAGGTTCTACCAGCTTAATTGCAAATGGTGCTACTTCTTATACTTGGAACCCGGGCGCTTTAACTGGAAGTAATGTTTCGGTTTCTCCTTTGGTAAATACTACTTATACAGTTACGGGTTCTAACGGAACTTGTTCTAATACTAAAACAATTACTGTTATTGTTAACCCAATTCCTACGTTAACAGTTACTGCTACACCAACTGCTATTTGTAGCGGTGGTTCTGCTACGCTTACTGCTTCAGGTGCTTCAGCTTACAACTGGTTGCCGGGCGCTTTAGTTGGCGCTAACGTTGTTGTTAGTCCAACCGTTACTACTACCTATACTGTTATTGGCACAAGTGCCGCAGGTTGTAGCAATACTAAAACCATTACTTTAATTGTTAACCCTATTCCTTCTTTAACCGTTAGTGCAACACCAACTGCTATTTGCAGTGGTAATTCAACAACGTTAACTGGTGCAGCTGCTGGTGGCGGTCCTTTTATTTCGGTTTGGAACCCAGGGGCTATTTTTGGTAATACTGCAGTAGTTTCTCCTGCTACAAATACGACTTACACCTGGACCGTACAAAACTCGTTTGGTTGTAATAACAGCGCAACAATTGCAATCAATGTTACCACTACTCCAACTGTTACTGCTTCGGCAAGTAATTTAACCGTTTGCGCGGGTGGTCCAAGCACCTTATCAGCGATTGGTGCTACCACTTACACCTGGAACCCGGGTGCTTTAACCGGCGCTAACGTTACTGTTAACCCAACAATTACAACTACTTATTCTGTTACCGGATCTAATGGTTCTTGTATCAATACTAAAACTATTACAATTACAGTTAGTCCTAACCCAACTATTACTGCCGTTGCTTCTCCTACAAATATTTGCGCAGGAAGTTCGGCAACATTATCTTCATCAGGAGCTGTATCTTATACATGGAATCCGGGTGCTGTTATTGGCGGAACTGTTACTGTTAATCCTGTTGCAACCACACTTTACACTGTTACAGGTGCTAACGCTTTCGGCTGTACCACAACCGCGACTGTTAACTTAATTGTGACACCAATTCCAACTGTTAATGCTATTGCTTCGCCAACTGCTATTTGCGCAGGAGGTTCTACCAGCTTAATTGCAAATGGTGCTACTTCTTATACTTGGAACCCGGGCGCTTTAACTGGAAGTAATGTTTCGGTTTCTCCTTTGGTAAATACTACTTATACAGTTACGGGTTCTAACGGAACTTGTTCTAATACTAAAACAATTACTGTTATTGTTAACCCAATTCCTACGTTAACAGTTACTGCTACACCAACTGCTATTTGTAGCGGTGGTTCTGCTACGCTTACTGCTTCAGGTGCTTCAGCTTACAACTGGTTGCCGGGCGCTTTAGTTGGCGCTAACGTTGTTGTTAGTCCAACCGTTACTACTACCTATACTGTTATTGGCACAAGTGCCGCAGGTTGTAGTAATACTAAAACCATTACATTAATTGTTAACCCTATTCCAACTATTACTGCGGTTGCTACTCCTACAAATATATGCGCCGGAAGTTCTGCAACGCTAACATCTACAGGTGCTAGTTCTTATACATGGAATCCCGGTGCTTTAATTGGCGGAACTGTTACAGTTAATCCGGCTGCGACTACACTTTATACTGTTACTGGCACTAACGCTTTTGGCTGTACCACAACTAAAACGGTTAACTTACTTGTCACTCCGATCCCAACTGTAAATGCTATTGCTTCACCTACTGCTATTTGTGCAGGAGGTTCTACCAGCTTGATTGCAAATGGCGCTACCAACTATACATGGATGCCCGGTTCGTTAACAGGAAGCAATGTGACGGTTTCTCCGGCAACTAATACAACTTATACTGTTACAGGTTCTAACGGAACTTGTTCTAACACTAAAACAGTTTCAGTTATTGTAAATCCTCTACCAACTTTAACTGTTACTGCCACGCCAACTGCTATCTGTAATGGTGGTTCTGCTACTTTAACTGCAAGCGGTGCAGCCGCATACAATTGGTTGCCGGGCGCTTTAGTTGGTGCTAACGTAGTCGTTAATCCGACTGTTACAACAACTTATACCGTTATTGGTACAAGCTCGTTAGGTTGTAGCAATACTAAAACTCTTACTTTAATTGTCAATCCTATTCCTTCTTTAACTGTTACAGCTACACCTACTGCAATTTGTAGCGGAAACTCAACGACGTTAACCGGAACTGCAACTGGTGGTGGTCCTTTTGTTTCTATATGGAACCCGGGTGCGATCGTTGGACCGGTTGCTTTTGTTTCACCTGTTGTTAATACAGTTTATACTTGGAGCGTATCAAATAGTTTTGGTTGTGTTAATTCTAAAACAATTTCTATTAATGTCAATGCTACTCCAACTGTTGTTGCAACAGCAAGTAGCTTTACTATTTGTGCAGGTGGCACAACCAGTTTAGCTGCCGGTGGCGCCGTAACTTATACATGGAATCCTGGCGCCTTGATCGGCGGAACAGTAACTGTTAACCCAACTATTACAACCACATATTCTGTTACAGGTTCTAATGGCGCATGTACCGATACCAAAACAGTTACTATTGTAGTTAATCCAAATCCAACTGTTACTGCTACTTCTTCTCCAACTAATATTTGCGCAGGAAGCTCAGCAACATTATCATCTTCGGGCGCTACCTCTTATACATGGAATCCAAGTGCTGTCATAGGTGGAACCGTTACAGTTACTCCTGCGGCCACAACATTATACACTGTTACCGCTTCTAACGCTTTTGGCTGTACCACAACCAACACGGTTAATTTGGTTGTCACTCCTAATCCAACGGTAATCATAGGTATACCATTAGTACCTGTCTGTGCAGGATCAACTGCAACGCTCGTAGGGCTTGGCGCATCAAGTTACACATGGTTACCGGGCGGATCTAACGCTACTGTATTAGTTGTTCCATTACCAGTTGCACAAACATTTACCTTAATTGGATCAAACGGGCTTTGTCAGTCAACGGGCACTGCGGCGCTGATCCCGGTTGCAAATCCAACCATAAGTGCAACAGCATCACCAACTACAGTTTGTGCGGGAAGTAATTTAACTTTAACTGCTTCGGGGGCAAATACCTATTCATGGAATCCTATTGCAACAACGGGCTCTGTAGTTGTTACAACGCCAACCATTACTACAACATATAGTGTTGTTGGAACGGACCTAAATGGTTGTATCGGACAAACAACTGTTAACGTATTAGTTTCTCCTATCCCAACTTTAACTGCCAGCGCATCGGCAACTTCAATTTGTGTCGGCACAACTGTCACTTTAACCGCTAACGGTTCCGGAACTTACACATGGAACCCAACCGGTTTAACAACGGCAACTATAACCGACACACCAACTCTTACAACAACCTATACAGTTTCAAGCAGCAATTCATTTGGTTGTATTGGAACTTCTACCGTAACAGTAGTTGTTAACACAGTGCCATCTTTAACAGTATCGCCAACAAACGCCACGGTTTGTAGCGGTTATGCCACAACACTTACTGCTTTAGGCGCAACAAACTACACTTGGTTACCAAGCGGTAATACGACTTCTGCGACAGTAGAAACACCTACAGTTAATACTACATACACAGTAATTGGCGCAAACGGTGTTTGTTCATCACAATTTACTGTTGATGTTTTTGTAACACCATTGCCCGCTAACTTAACAGCTACAACAAGCGGTTCAATTACATGTACTGCGCCAACTGTTACTTTAACAGGTAGTTCAACCACCACTAACGTAAGTTACGCATGGGCTGGACCGTTCTCATTCACATCAACATCTCAAAGTCCAACAGTCAACGTACAGGGTACTTACACATTTAGCGTGATTGATAATAGTACCGGTTGTATTGCTTCCGTAACCTTGAACGTGCCTACAGATTCTTCAATACCATCTGTAACAGCAACTACAAGCGGAAGTATAACTTGTGCAAACCCTAGTGTGACTATTAATGCTACTACAACTTCAACAAACGTGTCTTATTCATGGACGGGCCCGGGTAGCTTTACAAGTACAGCTCAAACATTTACATCGATACAATTTGGTGTTTATACTGTAACAGTTACTGACCTTACCAGCACCTGTTCAACAACAGCAATTGTTTCTGTTGGTATACATACTCAGGTTGCAGTTACGGCTTCAATAACACCGGCTACATGTTCTGGCAGCGTAACTAATAATGATGGAACAATTTCTGTATTGAACTTTACTGTTACAGATAAATATGATTTCGTGATCGGAAGTACTTATACAGGAACAGCAACATATGCTACCGCAGCATTTATTCCAACAACAGGTATCATTACAAATACTTTAGCGAATCCAACAAACACTGTTGCCTACACAATAAGGTTATTTGATGCTGAAGGTTGCTTTAAAGACACCACATTAATTTTAATTCCTATAAATTGTTTATCAGTAAATTCTTTAGGTTTGGCAAAAGCAGTAAGCACGCCAACTTTGAATGCCAACGGAAGCTATGATATTACATATAAAGTAGTAGTTAAAAATTATGGTTTGTTACCATTAAACGACGTTGCTTTAACCGAGAATTTAAATAACACATTCCCGTTACCAACAACATTTAGCGTGGTATCTGCTCCATTAATTACATCAATAGGAAGTAGCTTAACCCTTGATCCTGCATTTGACGGAAGTGTTAATATCTCATTAACTAATCCTCTTACAAGTACATTAAATCTTGGACAAAGTGATACAATTGTTTTTGGAGTTAGAATATTTACAAACGGATTCTTTGGTCCATTCAATAACTCTGTTATTGGTTTAGCAAGTCCGAGTCCAAGTGTGTTTGTAACAGATTCATCAGAAATTGGATTAGATCCTGATCCGGATACTGATCTTGACCCTACAAACAATAATATTCCAACACCTATACAGTTCACTCCGAATGTTTTCTTTGGTATAACTAAAAAAGGAGTTGTTGGCCCTAAGCAGTCAGATAAAACTTATGATGTTACATATACTATCACCATCCATAATTTAGGAAATGATACTTTGAAAAATGTAACTGCAAAAGACAGTCTATTCAATAACACGGTCAGATATCCTGCAACTTATGTTATGAAAACGGCTCCGGTAACAACAGGAAGTTTAAATGCCAACGCACTATTTAATGGTAATAGCGACATTAACCTATTAGCGCCAGGTATGAACGTTATGGCGCCAGGTGATGTGAATACTATTGTATTCACAATAAATGTAAATCCTGATACAGTAACGATATTTGAAAACAGCGCATATGGAAATGCATTAAGCTCAACCAGTGTTACGGTGTCAGATACATCTAATACAGGTGATAATCCGGACTCAAATAACAATGGCGTTTGGAACGAACCATCTGACAATGTTCCAACTGTATTGATCATTCCAAATACCGATTTCTTTTTCCCTGAAGGTTTCTCTCCAAATGGTGATGGTAAAAATGATCTGTTTGTAATAAAAGGATTACCGGTTGGTGTTGATAATGTATTTACAGTTTATAACCGTTGGGGAAATAAAGTGTATTCTAAATCAAACTACGATAATACATGGAATGGAACTCCTAATGTGAACGGCACTCTTGGAACTGAAAAATTACCGCCGGGCACTTACTACTATATCCTCGAATTTAAAGGCGGAGATATACAAACTACTAATGGATTTATTGTGATACAATACTAATTGATAAAAAATATTTAGATGAAAAGCACCATGAAAAAAACAAAAAAAATAGCAATAGTTGCAATTCTTTTTATGATCGTTACCGCAGGTAAAGCGCAATACGACGCACTATTCACGCAATACATGTTTAACGAGATGTTCATAAATCCTGCTTATGCGGGAAGCAAGGAAGCCATGAGCGCAACTTTATTGCATCGTCAGCAATGGGTTAATTTCCCAGGCCGTCCGGTAACAACTTCCTTCTCCCTTCATGGTCCATTAATGGATAATAAAATGGGGTTAGGTTTGAGCGTTTTAAACGAAAAAATTGGTGTGCTAAATAGGAATTTAGTTTATGTAAGTTATGCTTACAGAGTAAAAACCGGCGATAAAGGTCATTTAGCCTTTGGCTTAATGGGTGGTATCCATAATCAGTTGAATAAATTTTCAACTTTAAAAACAAATGATGATGGTACTGTCGATCCTCAATTAGGTCAAAACTCACCGAGTGTTTTAGCTCCAAATTTCGGAACCGGTATTTATTTTAACACCAAAACATTTTACACTGGACTTTCGATTCCGAGAATGGTGGATGACCGTGTAACGTTTAATCCAAACGGCGATGTTTTACAAACTACAAAAATAGACCCTTCAAAATTTCACTACTATTTTACAATTGGAAACATGTTTACATTGTCGAGCAGCCTAAAATTAAAAGGCCAGGCAATGGTGAAAGCGGTTCAAAACGCGCCAATACAATATGATATTAGTGCAAACTTCTTTATTAAAGAAATGATCTGGGCAGGACTTTCATACAGAAGCAACGCTGCTGTTGCCGCTATTGTTGGCGTGCAGGTTAATCCACAATTTTTGGTAAGCTACTCTTATGATTATGGCATTAATGCTATTCAAAAATATTCTCAGGGGTCGCATGAGATAGGGATAAATTATTTATTCTCTTACAAAGGCAAAAAAGTTGTTACACCTCGTTATTTTTAATTATTACAATTTAATTTCTTATGAAAACCAGTTTTAAATATTTCTTGTTATTGAATGTTTGTTTTTCTATTTATTCGTTTGGCCAGGCCAGTGCATTAAAAAAAGCAAATAAATATTACTCTACCAAAGCTTATTCGCAGGCAATTCCCTATTACGAAAAATTGCTTAAAAAAGACAGTAGTAACAAGATCATACTTTCCAATTTAGGAGACTGTTATCGCTTAACCAATAACACTAAAGGGCAATTACTTTGTTATGGTGGCTTAGTAAAATCCGGTAATGCTGAACAGATCCATAAATTATATTATGGTCAGGCTTTAACTGAAAGCGGGCAAAAAGAAAGTGCTAAAACTTATTTTGAACAATACGGTGCTGATGCGAGAGGTAAAAATCTTGCTTCATCTGTTGACAAAATGAAAGCATACACTAAAAATGCCGATGCCTATAAAGTTGAGATCGCATCTTACAACTCTGATCAAAACGATTTCTCTGCTGTAAAATATCAAGAATCTGTTGTGTTTGCTTCCTCAAGAAATAAAACAAAATGGATCAATAAAAAACACGGTTGGACAAGTGACAGCTACATGAAGTTGTATACCAGCGAAAATAGTGGTAACGGTGTTTATTTAAAACCAAAAATATTTATGGGCGATCTGAGTTCAAAATATAACGACGGACCAATTTGCTTCAGTAAAGATTTTAACACAGTTTATTTCACCAGAAATAATTCAAATAAAAAAATGATAAGTAGTGAAGATACTTATAAATTAAAAATATTTGAAGCCGGTTTAAATCAAAATGGTTTTGATAGGGTAACTGAATTACCTTTTAATAATAACAACAATAACTGCGCGCACCCTTCACTTTCTGCAGACGGGACATATTTGTTCTTTGCATCTGATATGGAAGGTGGTTTTGGTGGAATGGATATTTACTATGTTAAAAAAGAAGGTGAAACTTGGGGTACCCCGGTTAACCTGGGCGAAAAAGTAAACACAGCTGGCACTGAAGTATTTCCTTTCATTGCGGCAAACGGATTATTATATTTTTCATCTAATGGTCATGATGGAATGGGTGGTTTAGATGTTTACGAAACTAAATTTAAAGACAACAAAGCAGGAAGAGTTTATAATATGGGTGAGCCTGTAAATAGCACTCATGATGACTTTGGTGTTTTCTTAGGAGAAGATAATAAAATAGGTTACTTAAGTTCTAACCGTAAAAGTGGCGGTATGGATGATGATATTTACAATTTTGAAATTTTACGCGAAGTAAAAAGAGGAAAAGAAATATTGATCGTTACTAAAGATAAAGATAACGGCGAAATAATACCAAATACTAAATTTGCCATGAATGGAGATACAGTTACTACAAACGAAAAAGGTGAGTTAGCAACTGTTATTGAAGAAGATCTTAGTTATAATTTAGTAGTTAATAAAACTGATTATTTTAAATTAGAAGACAGTGTTTCTACAAAAACTTCTCCTGACGATACTTTCACAAAAGAATTACGTTTAGAAAAAGATCCACATCTTTCATTATTAGCCTTTGTTACTGATGCAAAAACAAATCTTGCATTAGAGGGTGTAAAAATCACCATCAATGAGTTGCCGAGTAAAGCGCCTTTTGATAGCTATACTACTTTGGCAACAGGCGATTATCGCAAACCGTTAAAAGGTAAAAAAGTTGGCGATAAAATAAGCTATTTTATAGTTTTAGAAAAATCTGGTTATATAACTAAAACATCAACTTTTATTTATGACATTAAAGCTCCGGGAGAAATAAAAGTAAATGAATCTTTAAATCTTACATTAGGAAAAGTAGAAGTTGGTAATGACCTTGCAAAAATGATAGACATGAAGCCTATCAATTTTGACTTGGGAAAATCGACTATTCGTAAAGACGCAGCGGTTGAATTAGATAAAGTTGTTAAGATAATGAATGAATACCCTAACATGTACATCGAGCTTGGCGCGCATACTGATTGTAGGGGTGCTGCCGCTGCCAATACTAAACTTTCTGGCGCACGCGCAAAATCAAGTGCTGCTTATATTATTAAAAAAGGTATTAAAAAAGATAGAATAGTTGGTAAAGGCTATGGTGAAGCAAAATTATTAAATGGTTGTATCTGCGAAGGAAAAATAAAACCAACTTGTTCTGAAGATGAACACGCTAAGAACAGAAGAACGGAGTTTATTATAACTAAATTGAAATAAACTCTTTAATGAAAAAATTATTTTTTTTATTATTTAGTTTAATAACTCTATCTTTTTTTTCTCAGAGTTTAACTACTAGCTTAACTGCCTGTTATGCTTTAAACGGAAACGGTGCGGAACCCATAAATAATTTTACCGGGACTTTAAGTGCTGTAACACCAACATTAGATAGATTTAGTAATCCAAACTCAGCGTTTTTTTTTAGCGGAACCACATCCAGTTATATCGAATTACCTGATAATCCATTAATAAAATCAAATGCTGTAACATTCTCAGGTTGGATAAAAATTAATGTAATAACAACGTCGCATATTGTATTTACGAAAAATTCCGCCTCTTCTAACTTTGAAGCTTTTTGCTTAAGCCTAAACAACACTGCTTTTGGTTATAAATTTCGAGTTACAAAAGGAAATAGTGGCTTTGTAAATACAATTGACTGTACAACACCTATTGTAGCTAATACATGGTATCATGTTGCTTTTACAATGGATAATACCAACATCAACATTTATTTAAATGGTGCCTTACAAGGTGCAACACCAAGTACAGTTCTTTTTGATTATGTGGCGGGGAAAAAAGTTTATCTAGGTGTTTCAAATGAAAGTTTTAATTTACCGCTCAACGGCACAATAGATAACGTAAGATTTTATAACCGAATTTTAAATGCTTCGGAAATAAACCAATTGTATTTAACTGATCCCGCCTGTGTAGCTTCAATATCAAATCCAAATTGTAACTCTTCATTTTACGCACAATCAACAAGTGGAATATTTGAATCAGGATTGGTAGTTCCAAACACTTCTACCCTTGTATCACTACCACCTGCCAGTAGCGGATTTGCAGTTGGCCCTGCTTTTGGTTTTCCGGCGCCCAACCCAACTTTCTGGACAACCATAGCAGGAAACTTTGCTTATTATGATGGAACTAATTTTATAAATACCGGCCATTCAACATCAAACGCCGGCGCTGTTAATATTGGCGGTAGTAAAAATCTTATTTACAATTTAGTTGGGGCCACAGGACAAGTTTATAAATATAACGGTACCGGCCCTGCCACTTTGGTGGCAACAATACCTGCGCTGGCAGGAGGAGGGCCATATGATCTTGTTGGTGATGACCAGGATAATTTTTATTATTTAAGAACTCAACCTCCACAAAGTTTGAATGTTTACGATCCGACGGGAATTTTAACTTGCTCATATTCTGTTGCAGGTATTTTACCAGCTACTGCAGGTGGTGGATTCTCTATTGTTGGTAATACCGTTACTGCCCATACCGGTAGCGCTTATTATGTTGGAACTATTGCAGGTTCCGTTGTTAATTTTACAACCACACCTTCCAGCTTTGCTTCTCCATCCGATTTTGCCAACTGTCATTTGGTAAATACATTTAGTTCTAATATTACAGGAAATCCAAGCGCTTCATTAACCTGTTCAAGTCCTACACTAACTTTAACGGCAAGTTCAACTTTAAGCCCAAACTCTTATACATGGACTGGGCCAGGTATACTTACACCAATTAATAATCAAACCATACAGGTAAATGTGGCAGGTGTTTATACCTGCTCATTGACTTCACTTACTGGTTGTCCAGCTAAAACTTCTGTTGCAACATTTACTGTAATTAACAGTGGTGGTATATTAACACCTACAATTACAAGTACTGGCAGTTTAAGTTGTACCAACCCAACAACTCAATTAATAGTTTCACCTAACTCACCTACCAATACAATATTATGGTCTGGTCCGGGTATAGTTGGTGCAAATAACACGGCCACTATTATCGCCAATGCGGCAGGAATTTATTCGGTAACATTAACAAGTACATTGTGCAGCGGTACCGCTACTTTTAATTTAGCAAGTGGTGTTGGGCCGTTAACATTGATTCCTAGCCCAGCGTCTGCTCAGATCTGTTCTTCGAGCGGGCCTGTAACTCTATCCGTTACGGGTGCAACAAATTATACCTGGGCTCCTGCGGCTTCATTGATCCCTTCAACAGGATCTGTTGTGGCTGCTAATCCGGGTTCTACAACAACCTATACTATTAATGGAGTAACAGGCGTTTGTAGCGGCAGTGCGATGGTAACTGTTTCGGTAAATGCAACGCCAACTGTTATAATTACAAGTGGTAACCAAACTGTCTGCGCAGGTAACTCTGCAACTTTATCCGCTTCCGGCGCTACATCCTACACATGGAATCCGGGTGCGTTATTTGGCAGCCCTGTTATTGTTTCTCCTACAGTTACAACTATTTATACAGTTATTGGCGCTAACGGTTCGTGTACTGCCAGCGCTACCACAAGTGTGGTGGTGGTGCCAAGTCCTACTATTTTTACACTAGCCTCTCCCTCATCTGTTTGTCAGGGTGTTTCTACAAATATATTAGCTGCAGGTGCTTTAAGCTATACATGGCAACCGGGTAATTTAAATGGTGCCTTAGTAACGGTTACCCCTGCCATATCTACAGTTTACACCGTAAGCGGAACGAACGCTGCAGGTTGTGTTGGAACTTCAACAGTCTTAATTAATGTAGATCCTAATCCAACTATTACTATCAATCCGGCTTCACCAACAATTTGCGCTGGAACTTCGGCAACACTTACGGCAACTGGTGCTGTTAATTACACGTGGACGCCGGGTGCAATTGTTTCTTCTTCTTTAGTTGTTACTCCAGCAAGTTCTACTTCATATACTGTAAATGGTGATGATGGTACCTGTCCGGGCTCTTCAACTGTTTTTGTAACTGTAATTTCTAATCCAACTGTTACGGTTTCAGCAAGCAGTACTTTAATTTGTCTTGGTGGTACCACAACTTTATCAGCCGTAGGCGCAGGTTCTTATACCTGGAATCCGGGTAATTTATCCGGCAGTTCGGTTACAGTGTCCCCTCTTGCAACAACGGTTTACACTGTTACGGGCGGTACAGGTATTTGCTCTGATACTAAAACAATTTCTATTACAGTAAATAACGGACCTACAGTAACGGTGGTAAGTTCGCCTACAACTATTTGTAGCACAAGTGGAAGTTCCGCTACCTTAAGCGCCAGCGGCGCTTTAAGTTATACGTGGAATCCCGGCGCGGTAGTTGCTTCTTCTTTAGTAATTACACCTACGATCACTTCTACTTTTTCTGTGAGTGGTACTAATGGGCTTGGTTGTGTTTCTACTACTACCCTTTCATATTCGGTTACGCCTACGCCTACAATAAACGTTAGCTCATCTTCAACTGCTATTTGTGCCGGTAATTCTGTTACTTTAAGTGCAACAGGTGCGACTTCTTATACCTGGAACCCCGGCGCGTTACCAGGAGGAACAGTTACAGTGGCTCCTGCAACCAATACAACTTATACTGTTACTGGAAGCAATGGTAATTGTACAAGTACGGCAACTATTGCCGTAGTAGTAAATTCCAATCCAACTATTACTGCGAGTTCTTCACCAACAATTATTTGCAGCGGCAGCTCCAGTACACTAACTGCTGCTGGTGCTTTAACCTTTACGTGGAATCCCGGCGCTTTGAACGGCACATCTGTTTCTGTTAGTCCGGGTGCGACAACCAGCTATACTGTTACTGGAACTAGCGCTTCTGGATGTACCGCAACAGCTGTAACTATTGTTTCAGTAAATATTACGCCTACTCTTAATCCTATTGCTACGCCAACTGCTATTTGTATTGGCGGCACTTCTACTCTTTCTTCTACCGGAGCTACTTCATACACCTGGAACCCGGGAAACCTTTCCGGTGCAAGCGTTACAGTTGCTCCATTAGCAACTACTAATTATACCCTTGTTGGGTCTACTTCAGGATGTTTTGATACTAAAACTGTTTCTCTTATTGTAAATCCTTTACCTATTATTAGCGGCGCCAGTTCACCAACTGCTATTTGTGTCGGTAATTCTGCAACGCTTACCGGCTCTGGTGGATCAACTTATACGTGGACACCTGGCCCTGTAACCGGCGTTAACGTAACTGTTTCTCCGATCGCAAATACTACTTATACTGTTGTCGGAACCAACTCGCTAGGTTGTTCTAATTTTGGCACTGTGAGTTTAATAGTAAATGCTAATCCAACAATTACTGCCGTAACTAATCCAACAAGTATTTGCAGTGGCTCAGGTGCTTCTGCTACATTAACTGCTGGCGGTGCTATTTCTTACACCTGGAACCCGGGTGCTTTGATCGGATCTCCTGTTATTGTTAATCCAAGTGTTACAACTAATTATACCGTTACAGGTACCAATGCTTCCGGCTGTGTAAGTACCAAAACCGTTAGTATCTTGATTACGCCTTCACCAACTATTACTATTATTGGCAATCCCGCTCCACTTTGCCTTGGAAGTTCAAGTACATTAACAGCTAATGGCGCTGCATCTTATACCTGGTTACCGGGCGGTTCTACTGCAACAAGTATTGTCGTTTCGCCAACTGCCACCACAGTATATACAGTTATCGGTGTATCTGGAAATTGTTCCTCTACTAAAACATTTACATTGGTAGTATTACCGCGTCCTAATATTAATATAACAACTCTTCCTCCGGTTATTTGTAACGGCGGTTCTGCATTATTGCTGGCGTTTGGTGCCTCTAGCTATACCTGGAATCCAGGCAGCGCAGTTGGTAATACTATAATTGTGTCGCCTTCGGTTACTACTTCTTATACGGTTACCGGTAGTAATTTAGCGGGCTGTACAAATACAGCTGTTACTACTGTATCCGTCAATCCTAATCCTACAATTACAACCGTTCCTTCGTCTACACTCGTTTGTTCAGGAAATTCTGTCACTCTGGTTTCGAGTGGTGGTTTAACTTATTTAGTTAATCCAGGCGCCTTAACCGGACCGATCGTTGTGGTTTCTCCAACCGTTACAACAACTTATACTGTTACCGGTTTAAATAATTTTGGTTGTACAGATACTGAGACAGTAACTATTGCTGTGGGTGGCAATCCTACTATTACTGCCAGCGCTTCAAGCTCACTTCTATGTGACGGCGGATCATTTACTTTATCTGCAACCGGCGCTACTAATTACACATGGATGCCAATTGCTCTTACAGGAACTACTGTTGTTACAACTGCTACTAATTCTATTAATACGTATACTGTTATTGGTGAAAATGGTGGCTGTAGTTCTGTAGCAACTGTTTCTGTATTTGTGATCAGTTGTAACAATACTATGTTTGGAATGACAAAAGCGGCAGGAAAACCTGTTTTAGTTTACAACACGTTTTACAATGTTGATTTTACTGTTACCGCAGTTAACGCTTCTACTATTAACTTAACCAACGTTACTTTAAATGAAGACCTTGGTTTTGCTTTTCCAATGCCTAGTAATTTTAGCGTAGTAAGCCAACCTGTTATTACTTCGCAAAATAGTAGCCTAAGCATTAACCCTTTATTTGATGGTGTGTCACAAATAAGCTTAACATCTCCATCTACCAGTACTTTATTAGCCAACAAACGCGACACCATTGTCTTTACTGTACGTATCGATCCTAAAGGTTTTTATGGTCCTTTTAAAAACTGGGTAATTGGTTTTGCTGATTTTATTAATAACGTTACTGTTATGGATACCTCGAATAATGGCTTTACATGGGATCCTGACTTTGATGGTGATCCTACCAACAACGACACGGTGACCATCATCAACTTAACGCCTATCGATCTTTTTATCCCGGATGGTTTTTCTCCTGATGGTGATGGAAAAAATGATGTTTTCTTCATTAAGGGTTTAAATGGCAGACCTGTGAAATTGACTATCTTTAATCGCTGGGGTAATAAAGTATATGAGAAATCTGAATACGATAACTCATGGAATGGTTTGGTTAATGCCACCGGCCTGGTGCTTGGTAGTAACAAAGTGCCACCTGCTACGTATTATTACATTATTGAATTCCTGGACGGTGACAAAGAAACAAGGACCGGATTCGTTGTCGTGCAGTATTGAAAATAAAATTAAAAAATTTATTTCCTAAAACCGGAAAATGAAATTAAAATATTTTATACTCAGTCTAATTAGTTTAACCGCTAATTTATTTTATTCGCAATCGTTGTCTACAAGTTTAACAGCATGCTATGCGTTAAATGGAAATGGGACAGAACCCATTAATAATTTAACGGGCATATTAAGTGCGGCTGCCTCTCCAACATTAGATAGATTTAACAATCCTAATTCTGCCATTCACTTTAATGGTACAGCTGCAAGTTTTATTACTTTGCCAAATAGTCCTTTATTAAAACCAAGCAATGCGGTTTCATTTTCAGGTTGGGTAAAATTTGATAATATTATTCAATCGCATTATATCGTTTTTGCACATAATACTTGTACGAGCTATCATGAAGGATATACTTTGGTTGCGCAGAATCTCGGTCTCGGCTTTAAGCTACACGCTGTAAAATCAAGCGGGGCCTGCTCGCCGGCGACGCAACAAGTTTTATCCAGTAGTTCTAACATGCTGGCAAATACCTGGTACCACGTTGGCGCATATATTGGAAATGATTCATTAAAAGTATACATAAACGGTGTATTGGAAGGTTCGGCTATTTCTATAAATCCATCTTTCAATTATAATCCGGGGGATAATGTATACTTAGGCGGTTCAAACATTGCTTTTAATTTGCCTATGAATGGATCACTTGATAATGTGAGGTTTTACAATCGTAAATTAAATGGTACAGAATTTAATCAATTATATCTTACAGATCCAATATGTTCTGTTCTTGCATCTCCAAATTGCAATAGTAATTTTTATTCTATTGCAAATAATACTTTTCCCTCCACAATGCTGGTATCCGCATCATCATTAGGAATTCCAAACACTTCGACGGTTTCCGCTGCGCTATCAACCCCAGGAATTAGTGGATTGGCAATTGGGCCAGCCTTTGGTTTTCCAGCTCCAAACCCGACATTCTGGACAACAGACGGTAACAATTATTTATATTTTGATGGCAGTACATATATAAGCACTAACCACGCTGATCTCGCTGGTAACGGTCAAAAAAAATATGGCGGAAGTAAAAATTATATTTATAGCTTAGACCAGATCGGTCAAGTATTTTCTTATAATGGAACAGGGCCGGCTAGTCTACTTACTACTGTTCCTACTTCTTCAAATGGTTTAATGGTAGCTGATATTGTTGGAGACAACCTAGATAATTTTTATATTCTTAAATTAACAATACCTCAAAGTTTACTTGTATATAATTCATCAGGCGTTCAATTATGTTCATATTCCATTACCGGAATACCGTCAACGACATTTCCCTTTCCTGGAGGAGGTATGGCAATTATTGGCAATACAGTTACTGCTTTCAATACCAATAGCTCAGGCACACCGCTATACTATGTTGGAAAGATTTCAGGTTCCGCCGTTAATTTTACGCAAACCGCACATACTTTTTCTATAAATCCAGGTGTAGATTTTGCAAGTTGTCCAATAACAACATCTCCTTTTTCTTCATCAATTACCGCAATTCCAAATCCTTCTATAAGTTGTATAAGTCAAACTATCACATTAACGGCGAATTCAACTTCAACTGTATTTCCCGGAAATTATTCCTGGTCCGGTCCCGGTATTATTACCTCACCTACAAGCCAAAGTGTCCAGGTAAATCAACCGGGTGTTTATTCGTGCACCTTAACAAGTTGTCCTATGGCAGGTTCAGTTTCTTCTTTTACTGTGTTAAGTGGACCGGGGCCTATCACACCAACTATTACATTAACGAATAGCTTAAGTTGTGCAAGTCCAAACGCTACACTTGTGGTTACACCAAATATAGCGCCACATACTTTTTTGTGGGCAGGAGCAGGTCTTGGTTCATATACAACACCAACAACCGTTGCCAGTGCTGGTGGAATTTTTACTGTAACAGTTACAAATCCTGTAACAGGTTGTTCAGGTACACAAACTATAAATGTTCCAAGTAGTATAAGTATACCCACAATAAATGCAACCGCATCCAGCACACAAATTTGTTTTCCGAGTGCTTCCCCAATAACTTTTACCGCAACCGGCGCTACCAATTATACGTGGACACCAATAGGTTCAACTGTTCCGGGAACAGGTTCTGTTGTGGCTGCTAATCCAACGGTTACCACAACGTACACGATAAGTGGTACTACTGGAGCGTGTACAGGAAGTACGTCTATCACCATCTCTGTAACGCCAACGCCAACAATGATCGCCAGTGGAAGTCCAACAGTTTGTTCAGGCTCACCAACAACTTTATCGGTTACCGGAGCAACAAACTACACATGGATGCCGGGAAGTTTAACGGGCTCTAGTGTTACAGTTTCTCCAACTGTAACCACTAATTATACTATAACTGGTGCTAATGGAATTTGTACATCTACAACAAGTATTTTATTAACGGTAGTTCCAATTCCAACCATTACTGCTTCTGCTTCACCAACAATTATTTGTCAGGGTAGTACTTCTACTTTAACCGCAAACGGCGCAATAACTTACACCTGGCAACCGGGTAATTTATCCGGCAATACAGTAACCGTTAGTCCGCTAGCAACAACTATTTATACTGTAAGTGGTAAAAACATATTGGGTTGCTCTTCAAGCACAACGGTTCAGTTGGTTGTAAATAATCCGACAATTAACGTTTCACCATTGTCAAATACTATATGTACCGGAAGTTCGGCAACGATATCTGCAAGTGGGGCAAGTTCTTATACATGGAATCCAGGTGCTTTTACAACTTCTTCTATTGTGGTTTCGCCAACAACCAGCACTACTTATACTTTGATCAGTATTAACGGCGCTTGTACTTCTACGAGTACAATTCCAATTTCTGTTGCTCCATTGCCAACAATAACAGCTGTAAGCAATGCAACGGTTATTTGTGCAGGTGGAAGCGCTACTTTAACTGCATCTGGTGCTTCCACATACACCTGGAACCCTGTTGCTTTATTTGGATCTACCATAAGCGTTTCTCCAACCATAACAACAGTGTATGTTGTAGCAGGAACTTCTTCCTTAGGTTGCATCAACGCAGGAACCATTAGCGTTGCCGTTAACCCTACACCCACTGTTTTCGTTACCAGCACCCCAACTAATATTTGCAGTGGTTCTCCTTCTTTATTAAGTGCTTCAGGTGCTGTAACATATACCTGGGCACCAATAGGTTCTAACGGCAGTACCTTAGTAGTTACTCCACCAGTAAGTACAACTTATACCGTTACCGGAACAAACTCTTTAGGATGCGTCAGTTCTCAAACCGTTAGTGTTTTAGTTTTGCCTACGCCTACTTTAACTATTTCTTCTTCGCCCACTGTTATTTGTACGGGTAGTTCGGCAACATTAACGGCGAATGGCGCAACAACTTATACCTGGATGCCCGGAGCATTAACCGGCACTTCGGCAGTTGTTTCTCCAACTGCCACAACTGTTTACACCGTTAACGGCGCATCTGGCATATGCAATTCTAACAAAACATTTACTTTAGTTGTATTACCACGTCCTACTATTTCAATTACAGCAATACCTTCGGTAATGTGTAGTGGTAATTCTGGTGTATTATTAGCGTTTGGCGCTTCAAATTATACATGGAGTCCGGGTAGCTCAGTTGGAAACACTCTAGCAATTACTCCTTCCGTAACTACAACATATACTGTTACTGGCACCAACACTGTAGGTTGCGCCAACACAGCAACAACAGCAGTTACCGTTAACCCTTCGCCAACTATTACTGTAATTACATCTTCAAACACCGTATGTTCAGGAAATTCAGTAACACTAACTTCCAGTGGCGCTCTTAATTATATCTGTTTACCAGGCGCACAAACAGGTTCTGCTATAGTAGTTTCTCCAACAGTAAATACCACTTACACAATTAGTGGAATTAATGGTTCGGGTTGTACGGATACGGAAACTATTAGCATTACAATTGCCCCGGGCCCAACAATAAGTGCAACTAGCTCAAATACGCTTTTGTGTGATGGAGGAACTTTTTCTTTAAGTGCGAGTGGCGCTACAAATTATACCTGGATGCCCGTTAATCTTACAGGAAGTATGGTTGCAACAACCGCAAGTACTTTAGTTAATACTTATACCGTGGTTGGAGAAATTGGTGGTTGTACAAATACTGCAACTGTAACTGTTGCAGCTATAAGCTGTAACAATTCTATGTTTGGTATGACCAAAGCAGCCGGAAAACCTGTTTTGGTGTATAATTCTTTTTATAATGTTACGTTTACAATTACTGCGGTAAATGCTTCAACTATTAATTTGACAAATGTGAGTATGGATGAAAATTTATCTCTAGCATTCCCTTCACCAACAAATTTCTCAGTTGTTAGCCAGCCTGTAATTACATCACAAAATAGCAGTTTAAGTATTAATCCTTTATTTGATGGCGTTTCTCAAATAAGTTTAACCTCACCTTCTACAAGTACATTGTTAGCCAACAAACGTGATACACTTGTTTTCACCGTAAGAATAGATCCTAAAGGATATTTCGGCCCGTTTAAAAATTCTGTGATCGGTTTTGCTGAATTCATTAACAACGTTATTGTATCCGATAGTTCTAATAATGGTTTTGTTTGGGATCCGGATAGTGACGGAGATCCGACTAATAATGATACGGCAACTGTAATTTATTTTAACCCTATTGATCTTTTTATTCCAGACGGATTTTCACCGGATGGAGATGGAAAAAATGATGTTTTCTTTATCAAAGGCTTAAATGGAAGACCAGTTAAATTAACTGTTTTTAACCGTTGGGGAAATAAAGTTTATGAGAACCGGGAATACGATAATGCCTGGAACGCCTATCCAAATGTATCTAACACGCTGGGTAATAATAAAGTGTCCCAGGGAACCTATTATTACCTTATTGAATTCCTGGATGGTGATAAGGAAACAAGAACGGGATTTGTAGTAATACAATATTAATTAGCATTTATAAATTCACTATTAGATTTTAAATGGTAATTTTACTTCCGTAAAATGAAGATCCTTGGATACATATTTTCTCCTATTTGGAAAATCTTATTCGTCCTTAGTTTTGCTGTTCCTTTTTTAATTTTATTTCCAGTATTTTATTTTGCCCTACGAGCCGGTAAGTTCGATCTTGTTTTTAAATTGAAACGTTTATGGGCCAGACTAATTTGCACCTTTTCTATTTTAGTTCCGTCTATACATTACAAAACAAAAAAATATAAGTTGCCTAAACCCTGTATTATTGTATCCAACCATACTTCTTACTTAGATATTATTTTTTGTCCCTTTTATATTGATCATACTGCAGTTTTTATGGGCAAGTATGAATTGCTTAAAATTCCGCTGTTCAAATACTTTTTTGTTTATCTGGATATTCCTGTTAATCGCAAAAGTATTACTAATGCACACAAAGCTTTTTCTGATGCCGGAAAAAAAATTGACGAAGGATTAAGTGTTGTTATTTATCCGGAAGGAACAATAAGTGAGAACGGAAAATTAAGGCCTTTTAAAAATGGCGCTTTTAAATTAGCTGTAGAAAAACAAGTTCCCATAGTACCGATCGTTAATTTAAATAACTGGCAGTTCTTACAAAACGGCGGCTTCTTTAAAAGTCACGGAAAGCCGGGCAATCCTAAGATAATAGTTGGCGACCCAATATATACCAAAGGAATGACGGATAAAGATGTTGATGGACTTAAAGAGAAAATTCATACCTTTACTTTACAAGAATTAGAAAAATTTAATGGCAAATAAAATAGATATTAAAACGGTTGATGAAGTTGCTCACCTGGCACGCTTAGAATTTAATGATGCAGCAAAAGAGGAGATCTTAAATGATATGAATCGTATGCTGAGCTTTGTAGATAAATTAAATGAGTTAGATACTAACAATGTAGAACCTTTAATTTATATGACAGATGAAAAAAATATTATGCGTAAAGACGAGCCCGAAATAACCGTTACGCAGAAAGAAGCTTTGAAGAACGCACCTAAAAAAGACAGCGATTATTTTAAAGCACCAAAGGTAATTGACCAAAAAAGTTAATTAACTTTTATGAATTTGTGAGTTAGATTCTTTATACGCAAAAAATAAATTCCTTCGGGTAATTCTCTCACATCTAATTCTCCGACTTCTAGTTCGCATTCTTTTACGATCTGCCCTAAATAATTTATCACCTCCACTTTTGTTTCTTTACCAGTATTTTTTATGGTGAGTTTATCCTTTGTTGGATTTGGAAATAGAACAATACCTTGTTTTTCGGCTTGAATAGTATTTAATGAAGTAATTAAACTGGCATTATTATTTGGCAACCTGGTTAGTATACCATCGTCGTTTCCGTTATAAGTATTTTGATAACAAGACGCAGTTGTAGGATAAGTTGAAGAAGACGATCTGCCACAAAAAAACAGGTTGTTAGCAGTAATTGCAAGATCATTCCCGTAATCGTTACCGGCAACACTGCCAAAATAAGTTGAATAATTTGGTTGACCGGCAGACGTTAACCTTACAATTACTAAATTCTGAACTCCCGGAAGCACACTGTAATTGGGCGTTCCAAGCATGGGAAAATTTGCCGACGCAGTTGTGCCTAAAATATACAATTCATAATTATGAATCTTCATTCGGTTAACAACATCTACATCCGAACCGCCAATTAAAGTAGAATAAATTAAATTTCCAATTGGAGAGATCTTCGAAAAATACATATCCGTCATGCCTGCAAGTGTTGATTGATAGGCTGCCGTTGTAGTTGTAAAATTTGAGCTGGTTGTTTGTCCACTTAAATACAAATTCCCTAAACCATCCGTGATCAAGCCCCATGAATCATCCTGTCCACTTCCACCGAGGTAAGTTGAAAAGATCCTGTTTCCTAATGAATCGAATTTGATCACATAACAATCTAAACCCGCATCCTTTGAAGGCTGTATGCAACCTACCGATGTACTTAAATTAAAACTATTTGTGCCACCGGCTCCAAAAATATTTCCAAAATTATCGGAAGTTAACGCGTGAATATCTTCGCTTCCCAAACCACCGTAATAAGTACACCATTTTAAATTTCCTGCGCTCGAAAATTTTGCAACAAATGCATCTGTATTCCCGCCAAAAGTTTGTTGAAAAGATGAAGCAGTAGTGTAAAGATTTGTAGAGGTTGTTGTGCCTCCAATAAATATATTGCCATTAAAATCACAACTCAGATCATAAGCAAGATCGGATCCTGATTTACCAAAATAGGTTAGCCATATAAGATTTCCATTTGGTGTTATCTTTCCTACAAAACAATCCGATTGTCCAGAGTTTGTTGGTTGAAAGCAGGCAGCGGTTGTAGGTAATCCGGAACCCTGCGAATAGCCCGTAAATGCAATATTACCATCGGTGCACATGATTATTTTTTCGCCACTGTCAAAATTAGCGGTGCCTAAATACGTTGCCCAAATAAAATTACCGCATGAATCAAATTTTGCAATGTAGGCATCATTAACCCCGTTTATAACATCGCTTATTAAACCGGGCATTACAGTCAACGAAGGACTATCGGTTTGCATAATAACATAACTGTTCTTGTTGTTATCTAATGCAAGTCCTCTTATGTCATCTGACCCAATTTTTCCCGAGTAGGTTGACCAGTAATTACAACTCTGACCAATAAGCTCAAGTTGAAAAAAAATCAATATGCCACAGAGGTATTTCATGAAATAAAAAAGCCCGAAACTACTTGCTTCGGGCTATTAAGATACGCAATTTTTTTACCTTATTAAAGTTACACTTCCGTTCAATGCGTGTGATTTACCGTCTTTACCAACATAACTTACTTTGTAAACGTAAACGTTATTTTCTGCTGCCTGACCTTTAAAGGTACCATCCCAACCTTTTTTAATGTCACCAGATTGGAAAACTAAATTACCGCCTCTGTTAAAGATCAACATCTCAAATTTAACCGTGTTATTAGAAACTGCTAAGAACACATCATTGCTTCCGTCACCATTTGGTGTAAAGGCATTTGGCAAAAATAATCCCATCTCATCAGCAACAATTACTTTTTTAGAGATCGAAGACTTACATCCTTTATCCGTTTTTACTTCTAAAGTAACATCATACCTTCCACTATCCTGATATGTATAAGTTGGATTTTGAACTGTTGAATTAATATCCGGACCAAAGGTCCAAAACCATGATTGTACAAGTGCTTTTGATGAAAGATCAGTAAACTGAGTTGTTCCATTTATCCAGGTTGAACCGTTATTGCTGATATCAAAATTTGCAACCGGCACAGGATATGTTTCAAATGTTTTTTCGATTTTTGCTTTACAACCTTTAGCATCAACACCCGTTAATTCAATTGTAAATACACCTGC
This sequence comes from Heterotrichella gracilis, assembly GCA_032358255.1. Classification (NCBI taxonomy): domain Eukaryota; class Xanthophyceae; order Tribonematales; family Xanthonemataceae; genus Heterotrichella; species Heterotrichella gracilis. The sequence goes on from JAULBX010000002.1 coordinate 564,347, forward strand.
TGAATTGTAGCAGATATTTTTTGGATTTACAGATTGATTAACATCGCCGTTACCTAATTTCCAGCTGCAATCAATTCCACTTGTAGTTGATAGAGCTTTATATTCTACATTACAAACCGGCGCACAAGCTGAAATAGCTTTACTCATATCAATATCAATACTTGGTTTTGGATTAACTTTTACAGAAGCGCTTCCGGTTGCAACACAACCTGCAGCATCAGTTAAGGTTAAAATATATGTTCCGCTATGTAATGGTGTAGCATCTAAAATACCCATATTTGCTTTATTAGAACCAAAGCCATTTGGGCCTGTCCATAAATATGTAACGCCACTTCCATCTAAAGCTTCAAAATTTATTGTACCGCCTTCGCAAAGTTCAGCAGGCGAAATTGAAGGATGTAATACTTTTGAAGCGTTTACAAAAACACTTGTAGTTGCAGTTGCAGTGCAACCTTGTGCTGATGTAATTGTAACCGTGTAAACACCACTTGCGTTTGAAGTTGCATTATTTATAACCGGGTTTTGTGAGTTAGAAGTAAATCCGTTAGGACCAGTCCAAACAAAAGTTCCGTTACCGAAAGCATGTAATTGCACATTGTTACCTGAACATGCAGGGCTATTATTACTTGCAGAAACACTTGTAGAGCTTATAGCTACAGCAACTGTTGCACTTGCATAACAATTACCGGTTAAAGTAGCGGTTACAACATAATTTCCACCGGAGTTATTTGCGGCAGTTAACGAAGGGTTATGCTGCGCAGATGTAAAACTATTTGGACCCGTCCAACTATAATTACCACTTCCGCTTGCCGTTAAATTTATTGGGCTTCCCGGGCAAACAGGGCTGTTAGCGCCTGCGCTCATTGTAGCCTGGTAGGTTGCTAAATTTACAGTTGATGTTGCTGTACAACCGTTTGCATTAGTCGTAACACATGTATATATGCCTGCCATTGCTGCAGTAACATTCGTGAGAACCGGATTTTGTACCGTTGATGTAAAACTATTCGGACCTGTCCAGCTATATGTTACACCATTGGTTACAGTATTTGTAAATGAGGCTGTACCTCCAATACAAACAGGTGAGTTAACAGAAAGAACAGAATTTGGTGCAGGATAAACCTGAACAGTGTAAGTGCCAAAGGCGGTGCAAGGACCGCAACCCGCTTTTGTAACAGTTACAGTATAAATACCTGCAGCAGTATAAGTGTGAACTACATTAGTACCAGTACCAACTCCGCCATCACCAAAATTCCAGTTAAGGTTAAAGTTACCTGCATTAGCACTTACATCAGTAAATGTAAAATTAGGAGAGCTTAAACATGTATTTGGTGTCATAGTTACTGTTAATGGTGGTGGTACACTCAATACGTTAACAGTTACAACGGCAGGTTGAGCTGATAAAAATGCGCAACCGCATAAGCTTCCGGTTAAACAACTTGATAAAGCTTGTGTCCAAACTGCATTACTTGCAGCAGTAACAAATGTATTTGTAATGTTAGACGAAGACATTGGGAAATTTGTAAAAATGATTGGTACGCTTGGCGGTGTGTACATTATAGTACCAGATGGTGACGAACACAAATAAGCTAACCAAACAGAAAATGTTGTAGTAGATGTTAAGTTAGTTACAGATAAAATATTTATTGAAGTAGTAAAAGTATTACCATTACCAATTGTAGTTGAAACAGGATTAGAAGCCGTCCAGCTAAAAGTTGGAGTTACTGTAACATTTTTTTCGCATGAAGGCGTGTTACCAATACACTGACCATAATTTGTTCCCGTAAATACTGCAGTTAATTGCACAGGCCCACAACAAACAATTGGGTTTGGAGAAGCATTAAGCGTCATGTTTAAAGTATTTGGCGGGTTAACAATTGGCGCACCCGGAACAACAAATGATTGAACGGCTGTCCATGGACCAGTGTTACCACCGCCCATTACCATTTCGCGCGAGCGAATATAGTACGTTTTACCCGGACATAAATTTGCAAACGGAATTACATTTGGGTGATATGGTTCTAATACACAATTATCAAACCAACCGGTTGTAATATTATAATTAGGCACATTTAATAATGAATTATAATAAGGATAATTTAAATAGGATGTCGCAGGGTTGTTCCAGTTAGTTAAGGTGCTTGTTAAACATGCAGGTTGAGCACCCACAAAAACCGGAGAACACGAAATTTCGGTTTGCATCCAATATGGTCCACAACCACATGTTGAAGGATCGGAATTTGCATTAATAGTTACGCCTGTTGCACCAACTGTTACCTGATAATTCACCAAAGGCATGCCATGACAGGCTTTTAATTGTTTAAATCCAACAACTGTAGTTAGAAGAGCGAAGAGCGTTAATTTTAGAGTTTTCATAGAAGTATTTGTATTACGCCTCAAAACTACCTTATTAAAAATTTACAAAAACTGTATTTGAGCTAGACTCAGATTTAACTTATTAAGAAGCCGATTTAATAAAGGGAAAAAAAACGAACTGAGTGAAAAGGCTTTATTGCTGAGGGAATAAGGCGTATCCCAAAAAACCCTTATTTAACGGGCGATTGCGAAGATTTAGGAAAGATCTTCCTCCAAAGTTGAAAAATTTGTTTCCTGAAAATAACACACATTAATAAATAGGGTACAGCCATTAAATATAAAATACCACTATTTAAACTTCTTGCCATAGAAGTTGGGTTTGCTTTTAAAGAAGTTTCTGCAGCCTGCTTACACATTGCACATTGCGCTTCAGCATCAAAACTAAATAACACGGCGAAAAGAATAATTAAAACTGTAAAATATTTTGTATGTTTTTTCAATGTATTTATACCCTCCACAAATTTACGTTAATTTTTGTGTTGGTTTGTGTATTTAACAGGTAAAATGATCAAAATCAGCATAAAAAAAGAGCTGTATTTCAACAGCTCTTTTTAAACTTAAATTTTTAAAAGCTTATTCGCCTTTAAAGTTGGCTTTTCTTTTTTCTAAAAAAGCGCTTACACCTTCTTTAAAATCTTTTGTTCCAAAAGATTTACCAAACTCTTCAATTTCAACCTCAAAACCATTCAGTTTAGTGTTGTAACCTGCATTAATAACCTTAATAGCAGTTCTAATTGCCGTTGGACTTTTCGTAGAAAGTTTAGCTGTAATTTCGAAACACTTATTTAATAATTCCTCTTGTGTAGTTACATAATTTGCAAGTCCCCATTTATAAGCGTCTTGTGCATTGATCATATCGGCCGTAACGATCATCTCAAATGCTTTTCCTTTACCTACTAGTTGTGCTAAACGTTGTGTTCCACCGTAACCGGGAATTACCCCTAAACTTACTTCAGGCAAACCCATTTTTGCGTTGTCACTAACAACACGAATGTGGCAACACATTGCCAATTCCAATCCGCCACCTAAAGCAAATCCATTAACAGCAGCAATAATTGGCTTACTGTAATTCTCAATAAAATTAAATATTTTAAAATGCCCTATTGAGCTAAGTTGTTTTCCTTGCTCAATAGAAAAATTTGCGAACTCTGCAATATCTGCTCCTGCAACAAAAGCTTTTTGACCCGAACCGGTTAAGATGATCGCACGGATCTCCGGTTGATTTTCTGCTTCAACCAAAGTTTCGTGCAGTTCTTCAATCGTTTGCTTGTTTAAAGCATTTAATTTATCCGGACGATTAATTGTAACAACTAAAACGCCGTTTTGTATTTCGCATAAAATATATTCACTTGTAGCCACCATGTTATTTTTAATTATAAACTGAGCAAATATAGAATATTAGACTCTAAGTAATACAAAAGTTTTAAACCGTTAAAAAGTTAAAAAAAAGCTTCTTTTGGCGGCAAAACATAAATTTAAAATTCAGAAATTTAACATCTCTTCAAATGGCATTATTTAAATTATCTGCCAAAAATTTACCCATACTAAAACACGATTGAAGTAAGTAACCCCCTGTAGGCGCGTCGTAGTCCAGCATCTCACCTATTACAAAATTATTTGGTAATTTTTTTAATTCAAATTTCTCCGATATTTCTTTCAAAGAAATTCCACCAACGGTAGAAATTGCATCTTCAATTGGTCCGAGTGAAAAAATGGTCAATTCAAAATTCTTTAACTTGTTAACAAGTGTTATTGGGTCTAAGAATTCGTTTTTACTGAGTTTAGATTTTAGTAAAGCTATTTGCGTTTTATTTAAATGAAGTTGTTTTACTACATTTTCGGTATAAGACAATTTTGATAAAGGCTTAGAAAGTCGTTTTATTATTTCCTCAAAAGAGAGATCAGGTTTGAGGTCGATAAAAATTTTTGCTTCATTATTTTTTTCCAGCTCTTTTCTTACTTGCGGACTTAGCGGATAGACCCCACTTCCTTCAATACCTGTAGCGGTAATTACTATTTCACCAAAATGAATGGTGTTATCACATTTTAATGAAATATTCTTCAATGGTTTTCCCTCAATAACTTTAAGAATATCTTTTGGCCATTCAATTTTAAAACTACAATTGCTAGCACTAAAAGGAATCACATCAATATTTTTTTCTCTAAAAATATCTAACCAGTCGCCTTTACTGCCTGTTACCGGCCAACTGGCGCCACCCAAACAAAAAACGGCGAGATCGCTTTTTATTTTTTTATTGCCCGTGGCTGTTTTAAATAGCAATTCATTTGTTTCAGAAAAACCCTGCCAGTCGTGTTTAAAATTTATTTTTACAGATCGATGTTTCAATTTTTCTTCCATTGCTTTTAAAACATCAATGGGTTTTATTCCTTTTTTTGGAAACACGCGTCCGCTTGTTCCCACAAAGGTTTCAATACCAAGATCATTCATCCAGGCAATAAGATCTTTATTAGAAAAATGTGAAAATGCTTTAGTCAAAAAGTCTTTTGGTGTATATCTGGAAATAAATTCTTTTTCATTTTCAGAATGCGTTAAGTTTAAACCACCATCTCCGGCCACTAAAAACTTACGACCTAATGCCGTGTTTTTTTCAAAAATTGAAACAGAATATTTTTTGGGATCTAACTCCGAAGCTAAAATAATAGCGCTGGCGCCGCCACCAATTATAGAGATCGTTTTTTTCAATTATGCTTTTACTCTCGCCAAACAATCTTCTATGTTTTTGTACATACCGCTAAAGAACTGGTAACGTTGTTTCTCCGACACACCACTTATCAAGGTACTTTTTTTCTCTAAATTTCTCACCCAATGCTCTGTCTCTTCACAAAATTGAGGATTGTTGGTGGTAAGTGAATTCATGGTATTAAAAGAAATATACGAATAGGTTGTGTCGCCCATTACTACATAAATACAATTGGTACCTAATACCACTTCGCTATTATACAACGAGAAAGTATCTGTTTTATCGCTGATGTTCTTTCTGCTAGTTTCTGCATTCTTCAATATCATATCTATCATTACCTTGTATTCGCCAAGTAGTTCGGTTGCATGTGCAGCAGAAATTATGCCGCTGTCAAAATAAAATTGAATTTGTTTTAAGCCGGTTAAAACTGTCTCAGAGGTCCAGATCTCCGAGCTTGGAACCGTTAGGTATTCTTTATAAACATTGTGCGCAATATCTATGAGATTTTGCGGTACAATTCCCCATTCAAATTTTTGTTGCTGGTATGCCGGAATATTTAAAACGCTGCGTTGCCAATAAAATAATTTAAAGTCAGTTAATTTTTTTGAGAAAAAAGAATAAAAAATAGGGATCTCTTCGGCAACATAATAAACTTTTCGGTTCTCAAATTTATTCATTGTTTTAAGGTGCGATAAGATCCTGTTCAAATACGTTTCAAAGTTCTTTTCGCTATCCGTTAATTTGGTGTACGAAAAAGTAACCGTATCATTTTGATTACTAAAAACTTCATCCAGACTAATTGCATATTTTTTTGAGATCTTGTAAACCTCTTCAATAGTTAATTCCGTTTCGCCTCTTATTCTGCGGTAAGCACTATCAATGCTCACATCTAAAACATCTGCAATTTCTTCTGCCAAACCAACACTAGGTGGAATTATGGCTTTGAACTTGGTTATAAAATGATTCTGTATAAGAAGGTCAACTTTGCCTCCTTTTTTTTCTTTTTTAACAGGCATATTTCGATGATTTATAGAGATAAAGATAGCGTTTTTAGTAAAAAAAGCAAATTGCAAACTAAACATTTGCATTTATTGCAATTATTTCACTGTTTTTAAGTTATACAGCATTTTAAACGCGGTTTATAGTGCTTTTGGAAACCTGTCCGCAAAAGGTCGTAAGGCGCTGCTGTTTTAATGCGATAATTTTGACTAAGAAAAAAACCTAACTATGAAAACAAAAATTTTAAATCAAACGCCTTACCTGTTAGTTTATAGCAGGCTGTTAATTGCTCTGTATTTTATTTTCGTTGCTGTTTTTAAACAACTACAAGATCCTATCACCGTAAGTTTACTTTTAATTTTTGCAGTTTTAAGCGATGTGTTTGATGGTATCATTGCCAGAAAATTAAAGATAGATTCAGTTCGTTTACGCCAATTAGATAGTAGAGTGGATATAATTTTTTGGGTGACACTTTTATACGTTTTGTTGGTGATGGAAAATTCGTTTGTAAGATCGCACGCAACTGCGCTTTTTATTTTATTAATGTCCGAGGTTTTTATACAGCTATTTGGCTATTTAAAATTTAATACCGCATTGGCATTACACACCTATGCTGCAAAAGCCTGGGCGGTACTTTTAACGTTATCGGTATTACAAATATTATTGGGTACAAATGCAGAGGTCATTTTTTACATCATGTTTGTTTGGGGACTGATAGCGCAATTAGAAGTTGCATTGATCATTTTTAAAATGAAAACGTCTAAAGTAGATGTAAGTTCAATTTTTAACCTAAAAAAATAATTATGGAACAGGAAGATAATTTAAAACGATTTGATCTATTGGCAGACATCCAGAAAACCATTTTCAGGATCCCTTTTTTAAAGGAAGCCGTAAATTCATTTTTATTACAACCTTATGAAGACTATATCATCAGCAAAAAATTAAAAATCTGTTTTGAGTTAAAAGAAAGATGGTCGTTCATTGAGTTGGGCCTTATCCATTCTGAATTAGCAAAACAAATTTTAAATGAGTTGGAATTTATAAATAACGGCATCAAAGAAAGCATTAAAATGGTGTCTTTTGGAAGCGAGCCGGCAATCGAGTTCTTTTCGAGGAACGACGGGCCTTTCAAGGACTCTGACAACAGCATTTGGAACCGTTTTATCTCTAAAATTTAATTGCTACAGTTTTTTTTGTTTCGTATCTTTAGTGTCATTTTCAGAAGATATGCAACAGATCAAAAACTATATAAACGGCGCCTTAACCGAACCTGTTTCAAAAAAATATTTAGATAATTTTAATCCTTCAACGGGTAAAGTTTATTCGCACATACCGGATAGTGATGAAAAAGATGTGGAGTTGGCATACGCCGCTGCTAAAAATGCGTTTAAAGAATGGAGCATTACTTCAAAAGAAAAACGTTCGGCTTATCTTTTAAAGATCGCCGCATTAATAGAAAAGAATTTAGATAAGTTAGCGCTTGCAGAAAGTATTGATAACGGTAAGCCATTAAAACTGGCTAAAACGGTTGATATTCCGCGCGCGGCGGCTAACTTTCATTTTTACGGCACCGGAATTTTACATTATGCCTCGCATGCGCACAGCATGGAAGAAACTGCAATTAATTACACACTGCGTCAACCGGTGGGTGTAGCAGGCTGTATCTCTCCGTGGAATTTGCCGTTATATTTATTTAGTTGGAAAATTGCACCGGCTTTAGCTGCCGGTTGCACCGTAGTTGCAAAGCCATCTGAAATAACACCTATGACCGCATTTTTATTATCTGAAATATGTATTGAAGCAGGTTTGCCTGCCGGTGTTTTAAACATTGTGCATGGCCTGGGTGCTAAAGTAGGTAATGCCATTGTTAGTCATAAAGATATTCCGTTGATCTCGTTCACAGGCGGAACAGCAACCGGCAAAAGCATTGCCAGCATCGCAGCGCCTATGTTTAAAAAATTGTCTTTAGAACTTGGTGGTAAAAATCCAAATATCATTTTTGCCGATTGCGATTACGATAAAATGCTGGCTACTACCTTAAATTCTTCTTTCGCTAACCAGGGACAAATTTGTTTATGCGGTTCGCGTATTTTTGTGGAGCGTAAAATTTACGATAAATTTAAAACTGATTTTGTTGCAAAAACAAAAGAGCTAAGTGTTGGCGATCCTTTAGATGACAAAACAAAAGTAGGCGCCATTGTTTCTAAACCGCACCAGGAAAAAATATTAAGTTACATAGAACTCGCAAAACAAGAAGGTGGAAAAATACTTTGCGGTGGAAACAAACTCACGTTAAAAGGCGAATTAACAGAGGGATATTATATTGAGCCAACCATTATTGAAGGTCTTGCATATGATTGCAGGACCAATCAGGAAGAAATTTTTGGTCCCGTTGTTACCATCACCCCTTTTGATACTGAAGAAGAAGCGTTGATGATGGCTAACTCAACGGTGTACGGATTAGCAAGTATTGTGTGGACACAAAATTTAACCCGTGCGCACAAAATTGCAAATAATTTACACGCGGGTATTGTTTGGATAAACTGCTGGTTGTTGCGCGATCTGCGGACTCCTTTTGGAGGTGTTAAAGCCAGCGGTGTTGGTAGAGAAGGCGGCTTTGAAGCTTTAGACTTTTTTACCGAACCAAAAAATGTTTGCGTAAAACTTTAAACGATTCTATTTTTAAATTTTTAGGTTTTGGCTAATTACTACGAAATTTTAGGTGTACATTCAGGAGCCGGTTCCGCTGAAATAAAATCTGCTTTCAGGCGTTTGGCCAAGATCTATCATCCTGATAAAAATCCCGCAGGTAAAGAGCATTTTGCTAAAATTTTAAAAGCCTACGAAACTTTATCTGATCCCAAACTTAAATCGATGTATGATTACCGTTTGGATTATAATCTTGCGATCAACGAAAATTATGCTTCTAAAAGTAACAAGACAAAAAACTGGAGCTTTGATGAAAAGGAATTAAAGCGCAGAAAATACTACGACGAACACATAAAAAAATACGCAAAAACAAAAGAAACCTATAAACAAGCCACCGAAGGAAAAACACATTATAACGAATTTAAATACATACTTTTTGCAACACCCATTGCGGTTGGCCTTTTTTTATTGATCCTTAACTTAGCCTCGCCTGCAAATACAGCGCTAAAAAAATATGTTCCACAAAAGGAAATTGAAGGCCCAAGAGTTACTTCGCTAAAAATGGGCGATGCCCCTTACAGTAATTATTTTGGAAGAAATAAATATGACACCACCGCAAACTTTGATCTTACCGTTAAAAATAATACCGGCAAGGAGTTGATCGTTTGCCTTTTTACAAAAAAGCGATTTATTAGAAGCTGCTACATTCAAAAAGGTTTTTATGCCCAGATAAATGAATTGCCAAAAGACTCATTACTGATCAAATATTGCACAGGTTCAATTTTTAGTTACTCGTTGAAGCCTTTGGCGATTGAAGTATTTGGGGCTTTTAAAGAAGATCCCGAGTTTTTTGAAAGTAAAGAACCAACTGCTTTAAATTCAATTAATGAATTAACTTTGCAGGGAGGGAAGAACGAAGGGTTTACGAAAATTGACGAAACAAAATTTTTTAATAAGGACTAGCACATGATAAAAAAAATTGAACATATTGGCATTGCCGTTAAAAATATAAACCAGAGCAACGAGCTATTTAAAAAATTATTTGGCAAAGAACATTACAAAGTTGAAGCCGTTGCATCAGAAGGGGTGAGCACTTCTTTTTTTATGTTGGGCGAAACAAAAATTGAATTACTGGAAGCAACTTCTGAAAATAGTGCGATTGCAAAATTCATTGAAAAAAAAGGAGAAGGCATTCACCACATTGCTTACGAGGTGGATAATTTAGAAGCAGAGATGGAACGCTTAAAAAAAGAAGGTTTTGAATTAATAAACCAAACGGCAAAAGATGGTGCGGACAATAAACGCATTTGTTTTTTGCACCCGAAAACTACCAATGGTGTTTTAGTTGAACTTTGCGAAGAAAAAAAATAAGATCTTATGACAGACATTAAAATAAACATTCAGAATCCGGATAACAGCATAACTACTATTGAAGCGCCAACAGACATGGGCTTAAGCTTAATGGAAATTTTAAAAGGCAACGATTACGATATTTTAGCAACCTGTGGCGGCATGGCGCTTTGTGCCACCTGCCACGTTGAAGTATTAAAAGGTTTTGAAAATTTACAGGAGATCTCAGATGATGAATATGCGATGCTGGACACACTTCCAAACATTACCCCTACTTCGCGTTTATCCTGCCAGTTAAAACTGGTTCCCGAAATGGATAATATTACGGTGAAGATCTGGGGAGACGGGGTGGTTTAGTAATTCTTCTCATTGATCGTTTATAATAAAATGGTTATATTTAATAATCCGAAAAGAGTGAGTTTGTCACCCCAATCTTGCAAAATTTACCAGATTGGAGCCATAAAGTCACCCCTATAAGGAAGTTAGGGGTAAGTGGTGGACAAATCCCGTTAGACAAAAAAACAGTGAGACATAAAATCATGTTCATATTCGTTGCGACAGTGTTTTTTACAGCATGCGGCGACAAAATTTGCCCACCTAATGATCTACAAAGCGTCTTCATGAATTCCGTTAATTCTAAAATATCAGACAAATTGGTAATTAAGCATGTTCCCTGCTATTACGATTACATGTACGTATATCTAAACGGCGACTACGACAAAAATCTTATTGACAGTCTTGAAAATGAATATAAGCAGACCATTGGTTTTGTGGAATTTTTGGTTCACGACAAAAAAGGAAAACTTATTCGTGGTAATACAGGCTCAATGTGACTTAATCAGCGCATGAAAAAGGAAAATATCTATAAAGACCTGACGGACGCCACAAAAATTCTGCTCGACCTGGCCAGGGACAGTTCCTTTAATAACATTTCTGACAACTGCCTTTATATAATTTCTGAAATCAAGGACACTCACAAAAATTTTCATGAACTCCGTGAAATTCGTATAAAAGAAAATTCACTAAAGACACCAAAACCACTCGCGAACATCTTATCCGACCTCGAAACACTATACCCAAACTTTTACGACGTAAATCTATACGTTTATAAAGCTGTCAAAGACCTGACGATAATCGAAATTCAATATTATCCCCGTTCGTCGCTCGAGCTCGACTACAGAAAAAAGACACAGACGCAGGAGACAATGCTTCACTGCAAAGTGGCCAATCCACAATATTATTCAGAAACTAAAGAAAAATTTGACATTAACTGGGAGTTTCAGCCTTTTAATCACAGATGGAAAATGTTTTGGTGGAAACGCAAGTTAGAAAAACGCCTTGCAAAACGAGGCATTAGAATATAGGCGGACACTTACCTAGACGTGTCCTGTGTGCCACCACCATACCCCCAACAGCACCTACTTGCAATTTTTTGCGGGTTAACGCTCAAATGTGTAACTTGACATAGCAAAAAACTACAAGTAGCTGCAAACCGTTAGCGGTAAAAAAAGACAGCTCAACTAAGTAATTAAAATGGACAAAACTAAATACAGCAAGACATCACTAAATATCTTTATCATTTTTATTTTAGCAATTCTCTTGACACAAATCTTTCTCTATGACAAGACAAAAATTGAGGAGACAGACGTTTTTTCAACTGCAATAGGTTTTATAACAGTTTTGTTTTTCTATTTTAATTCACAAAGATTGATAAACAATAATCTTTTTTTTAAATGTGGTGTTGATGGTTTTATTGTGTTTGTTTTTTGTCTATTAAAGCAAGTTCTGACAGGGTTTCACGGTTTGCCGTTGTCCATAGCTGGACTTCCATTTGTTTTCATTTTGTATTTTAGAGGCCTTACGTTCTTGTTCTTCAAGGATTATCCAAATAGTTTAAAAAAACCTATTATAGTTTTTGCTTCGCAATATAGCCCCGCATCCTTTGACGGTAAGGACGAAGGTTACGTTCCGACAATAAAAGAAAAGATTTTCTCTCTTTTATTGTTTATGGGTTTTGGGCTCTTTGCAGTTGGACTTTTAAAGCTTATAGTGGTACTGTCCCGGTATACTTAGATATAACTATTAGTACAGATTGACTACCGTTAACATCAACTACCCTCCACGTTTGCGGGTTAGCGCTCAAATGCGTAACTTGACATAGCAAAAAACGGACACCTGCTTTTAGAACGTTAGTGGTAATTTTAAAATGACAAAATATTTAATTCTATTGAAATATTATTTATTCATATTAGCTACTCTTATTTTTTTTAAGATGCAATCTCAAACACTTCCCGGTTGTTGGATGTGGGCTGGCGGCTCTACCTTAAATAATTATGCTGGCAGTTTCGGCACTAAAGGTATTTCATCGCCAAGCAATAAACCGCCAGGTTTGTACGAAGCAATTGAGTGGCAAGATGCGCAAGGTAACCTATGGCTTTACGGCGGCACAAATGAAGTGTTTGGATTTTTTGAAGATATGTGGAAATATGATCAAACCATAAATGAATGGACATGGGTTTCCGGTAGCAGTTTAACAAGTCAAAATCCAAAATACGGTTTACAAGGTGTGCCCTCTGTTACAAATTCGCCAGGGCTTAGATCAACAAGTTATTCGTGGGTAGATAAAGTTGGTAAGCTCTGGCTTTATGGTGGTATAGGTAGCGTAACCAATACACCCGGTGCCGGTTTGGCATATGGCGATCTTTGGAAGTACGATCCGGCCAATAACACGTGGGCGTGGATGAAAGGGCCAAAATATTATTACAACACGGCGGTGTATGGTGTTAAAGGAGTTGAAGATTCTTTGAATTGCCCGCCGCCTCAGGTTGAAATGGGTGTGTCTTGGACAGACGATATAAATGGCAATTTGTGGATGGTTGCCGCTAACGGTTGTTTGTGGCGTTATAATATAACCACTAATAATTGGACCTGGATGAAAGGCGATACAAGTCAAATTTATGCCAACTCGGTTTACGGTGTAAAAGGCACGCCGGCCTTGGCAAATACTCCCGGTTACACATATTTCGACTACACGCGCTGGAAAGATTCAAAGGGAGATTTCTGGTATTTATATTCCCGCGGTTCCGCATACTTAAAAGTTCTTTGGCGTTATCAGATCCAAAACAATTGTTGGACATGGATGTGGGGAGATACAACCTTTACCGGTTTTCATAACTACGGTAATAGTAAATGCGATTCAATGGAACATGAGCTTGATCCCAAGCCTCGTGTCGAGGGTCGCGCCTGTTGGATAGATGGCTGCGATAACCTTTGGGTAATGGGCGGCGCATCGGCAACTCAAACCTCTAACTTGTCGTTAAATGATCTAATGTACTATAGTACGAGAACAAATCAGTGGACATGGGTAGCGGGCGATACCGTGCAAAAATATTACTCTTCATATGGCGTAGTAAATGTTGCCGGACCTAATAATTATCCTTCCTCCAGAAGCGGTGCTAATCCTTTTAAAACTTTAGATGGTGATCTCGCGCTTTTTGGTGGTATCGCTTCAAATGGTTATTCATGCTTAGCAGACATGTGGATCTTTACGCCGGATAGCAGCTGTACGGATTGTAAAGATAAATTGTCACCAATGTCAATTAAAACTACATCAGATAAAAATCGCCAAAGCTTTCTATTTCCAAATCCCTCCAACGGCAAATTCGAAATTAGAAATGGTAATGATTTTACTGAAGTTGTGATTTATAAAATAACCGGAGAATTTGAGTTACGAAAACAAATTACCTCACCAACAATAAGTGTTTACATCGAGCAGTCTGGTGTGTACACTGTGCATCTCATTTCGAAGACCAACCGAAAAACAATAAAACTCGTTGTAACTAAATAGACAATTTGAACGACATTCGCTCTCCGCATTTTAATTTTACTTTTGACAAAGTCTAAGAAGATTTTCCAGACTATCTATGTGATTTACAGAACAAACAAAACCTATCCAAAATCCCTGTAATGATTCCAGGTAATAGAACTCAGGTTCTTGCCGAAAGCAAAAGTAATATAAGCGGTTACGCCACCATGAAAGATGAGCAAGTGCATAAAGGCCGCTGCTCTATAGCCGCTCCAGTAGCCGGCAGTGGCATCTAATGTAATTAATGGCGTTGGTATACATAACGTAACGATCAATGTATAGATCAACACCGTTGCAAATAAATGATCAAAATTCTTTAGTGGCCAGGATAACATTTTTCTGTACCATTTAAAGTCAGTACCCCATTTATGAATAATATAATAATTACCAAGATTAGTGGGCGCTAATAAAATAGCCGGTTTTTTAATACCGTCTTCTTTAAATGCTTCTAACGGTGCTAAGATCTTAAAACCTTTAATGTCTTTTTTATAAACTAAATTAATGTGCTTTATTTTTAAGATCGCTTCGTAAGGGATCTCTGCTTTATAATATTTACTATCAATAAATTTTAAACGGTACTGCAAGGCAATTTTTTTGATCTCCGAAATTTTAAAGATCATATCAGCATCTACATCTGCTTCGTCAACTATTTCAAAAGAATCATTGTAATGTTTTAAATTCTTTAAGATCTTATCTTCCGAAAAAATATCATTGCTTAGAATTCGGTTAGCTTCCTGGATGAGTTCGTCTTCCTTACTCCTGGTCTTGTTTTTAAACCGGGTTAGCTCCTCTTTTATATTCACAGCCTTCATACGTTTTCAATTAATAAGGAATGATAGCAATACCAAACGAGTACATATTAACACCGTTAACGCCTCTGTCTTTTTGAAATACCTCGCTCACATAATAACAAGCGGTAAGGCAAATTTGTTCAAAACCGATGCGGAAATTTACACCATAACGGATGTGATTGATATTCTTTGTATTGTAAACTCTTAACTTGCCGTCGGCATCTACCATTTTACGAAAATCGTTTATCACGTAACCACCTTTTACACCAAATTCCATTTTAAACTTCCTATCGGTCTTACTTCTAAATCGTATTTCTAAAGGAATTTCGAGGATCTTTTCGTTATAACTGTTTGTTTTATACTCGGTTGTTTTAGGTTGAAGTATAGTAGTTACACTTTTATTATTTGTACTATCCAGCTTATAAATAAAATCGGCATTGCTGTGAAAATTATGACTAAAAATACCAATGCCATAGCCAAAACTAAAGCTACTACGGCCAATGGGTTTATCGAACATAAATGCAAAATTTAAACCCAGACTTCTCCAATGTGTTTTAATATCAGCCGGTGCGCCTAACCAGGCCGTGCGGTTAATTTCTATGATCAATCTATCGCCGGGCTCACCTTTATATTTTTTAATATTAAATTCATCCTCCGAACCGGGTTTGTCTTTTGGCGTTTGCGAAAAGCATAAAACAGGCAGCAATAAACATGAAAATATAAAGAAGAGCTTACTCATTTATTGGGATAATTATTGAACGTCAAATTTAATGATAATCGCTTAACTAAGCAACATCAGGGATTGCGCTAAAATTGACTTGGTCTTGAACTTTAATTTATTTACAAAACCGGTACTTTTACTAAAATTTACCTCGTTATACACCCATCTTATGGCGTATTGATAGAATTTTTTTGAATGGGAGCGTTTAAAATCATAATCTCTGTCGCTGATCTTATTCCAGGCGCCATTGGCCTCAATAGTGCCATTAACCTCTGTATGCAAAGGCGTTCCCTTAATAGGATAAGCCAAAGTAACGGTATAATAACTTGGGTTAGATATTTTTAAATGGCGAATGGTCTCTTTTATATCCTCTTTATTTTCTCCCGGGTAACCAAGCATGATAAACGTTCCGGCTTCAATACCGTAAGCTTTTGTTTTAATGATCATCTCACGCACTTCCTTTACATTCACACGACGATCCATTGCATCAATTATTTTTTGCGAACCACTTTCTGCGCCTATCCAAACTCTAAAACAACCTGTTTCTTTTAAAATTTTTATGATGTCTTCGTTTAATCTATCGGCACGTGTAATAATTTCATATGGAATAAAG
Source organism: Heterotrichella gracilis (assembly GCA_032358255.1). Classification (NCBI taxonomy): domain Eukaryota; class Xanthophyceae; order Tribonematales; family Xanthonemataceae; genus Heterotrichella; species Heterotrichella gracilis. Next base: position 580,410 of record JAULBX010000002.1, read on the forward strand.
ACTTGTCGTTTTAAGATCTCTTCTTTAAACTCGTTCATCCATTTATGGCTTATGGTAAATACATCATCTACAAACCAAACACGATCGGGATTGTAATTTTGTTTTAAATAAGCCAGCTCATCCACTACTAATTTTGCACTGCGCCTGCGGTAAGTACCGCCATAAACCGCCCTGCTGCACCATTTGCAGGTGTACGGACAACCACGCATGGTACTTATTGAATACATGCTGTAACCATGATGTTGTTTCCATGCATTGCCGTATAAAGTAAGATCTATTTTACTTCTTGCCGGCATTGGCAACGTATTTACATCTTTTATTAAGGTACGTTCGGGCGTAAAAAAAACGGTTTTGTTTTGACGGTAGGCCGTGCCCGCCACTTCCGTTGGAAGAGCCTTATTAGCTTTAAAAAATTCCGCGATCTCAAAAAAAGTTTGCTCGCCTTCGCCAACGACTAAGATATCAGCACCGTTCAATAAATAATTTTCGGCATTGTATCGTATTTCTGGTCCGCCTAAAATAACTTTGCAATTTTTAAGTTCAGGATGTTGGTGAATAAATTCTGTAATTTTTAATACAGAAACTTTGGTCATTAAATTTGTATAAATACCAATTAAATTAGGTTTGTTTTTAAGCAGGTAAACTTTAAACGCTTCAAAAGAAGAGAAGGTTGAATCATACACGTCGTGCGCAATATCTTTACTTTCCAGATAAGCCGAAATGTATAGAATGCCTAATGGAACATAAGGTTTCATGATCTCCAATTCTTTGGGATCATCCTTTAAAAAATATCCGTGTGTTAAAAGTATCAACTTTCTTTCTTTAAATGCAATATGTAATGATCGGCATGATCAGCGGTCCAACTAAATTTACAAAATAGTTTATCAAGACCATTAAAAATTGAAAGTAGTGCTTTCTTATTCCTGAAAAAGGGATTCAAATAAGAGGGAGGCACAAATAAACCAACGCCGGCAAGTGTTTGCGTTTTAAAATTTGGGCCAAATATCTGTTGAATTTCTTTGGGAGAATAATACCAGATCTTAAATTCAGTGTCGTTGTTGTGCGCGCTAACGCTTTCGGTCAATTTTCTGCGATTAGCGTCTTTCTTTCTGGATTTTAAAGTAAAATATATTCGTTCCCAAATACATTTCCTGCCCATGATCACAAAAAAAAGATCTACCTCTTTTTCTAAAAGTAAATTGCACTTTGTTGAGAGCTCATTCAGATCGTTTGGTGAAATACAATTCAATCCTCCAAAATTCGAAAAAATAAAATTTTTATTTTTCAGCTCTGTTTCAAGCGACTGTATTGATTTTTTTTCGAAATCAATATTAGCGGTTTTTTCTTCTTGTTTTTTTGCCCGGCATTGTTCGATCATTTTTGGAGATACATCGGTAGCCAAAATTGACTTTGCCTGTTTGGCAATTTCAAATGCATCGTGACCGGTTCCACAGTTCAATTCCAGCACATTTTTTTCCTTGTTTAATAAAGGAATCAAATGTGAATAGACCATTTCCCGCTGGAGCAAACCAATAGGCGAATAGGTAAAGTGCTCATCGTAGAGCTCGGCATAACTATCAAATGAGGCTACTTGCATTGGGTTCTAATTTTTCTAATTTCTTTTTAAGGCTTTGTTGTTTAAATAAATAATACGGCCTTAGTAAACTTCTTTTATTGATCGTTCCTTTTTTGATGAGGTCCTTTGCTTGTTGCCCTCTGAATTTGTAATGCACAAAACGTTGCAAGTAGCGATAAAAATTTGCCTGGTAAGTGCTATTGAACATGAGGTGCAGGTCGTCAGAATCTTTCCAATTCTGTTTTGCTACCAGATCTTGCTTTACGTTTTCATAAAATTTTGTTCCCGGTAATGGATAGGAAACCGAAATACCAATATCGTGTGGTTTTAATTCTTCCACCATTAAAATGGTTTTCTCTATATCAGAAATTAATTCGCCGGTATAACCAAACTGCAAAAAGAAACAAGGTTTTATATTGTATTTTTTAAGAAGCGCAGTGGCCTCTTTTATCTGTTCTATGGTTGTGCCTTTATCCATGGCATCCAATATCTTTTGCGAACCGCTTTCGGCACCTATCCAAACTTCTTCACACCCGGACTCTGCAAGATATCTTATATTTTCGTCTTCCAATAAAAGATCGGCGCGACTTTGGATTTTGTATTTGATCTTTATGTTTAGTTCTTTAATTGACTGATTAAATTCTTTTAACCAATTTGGTTTTAATCCAAAAATATCATCAGCAAACCAAATGTGCGTAAAGCCAAATTGTGCTTGCAGTTGTTTAATTTGTTTAGCCACATTTTGCGGCGAATGCGAATTGTATCTGTTACCATAAACCGGTTTGGCGCACCAATTGCATTTATAAGGACAACCACGTGTAGTAACAAAATTAATTGAAAAGAAACCGTGTCCGGAAAGCCAGGTGTTCTTATAATTTGTTATGTCTACAAGATCCCAGGCCGGCAAAGGCAACTGATCAAGGTCTTTTAATACAAGTCGCGGTGGCGTTTTTACGATCTTGTTCTCTAAAAAATACGCAAGGCCATTTACTTGAGACGGATCAAAATTATTTTTTTGTTTTAAGCCATTTATTAATTCTAAGAGCGTTTGCTCTGCCTCTCCAATAATAATATAGTCTGCGCCCTTAGAAAAATATTTTTCAAGATGATCGGTTGCATCCGATGAAGAAACAATAGCCGGAATATTATATGCCTTTGCTAATTTCTGCATACTAAAAGCAGCCTCGCGCATATTGGTTAAACACATTTTAGTTAAGTAATTGAATGAGTCATCATAAATTACAAATACATCCGGTTTAAAACTTTCTAAATGTTGTTTAATAGCATCGGGCGAAGTAGCAAATTGAAGATCTGCCAGTTTTACTTCGTATCCATTTTCTCTTAATACAGACGCAGCGTATAATGTTGCCAAAGGCGGAAAAGGCGTCTTTGTTTTTAACTGTTTATTATCAAAATGCAGGAAATACGAATGTGTAAAAAGGACTTTCATTTTATGAGGTCAACAATTTATCTTTTCAAGGCGCAAATTCAATTCTGTTAACACCTTTTTTTGATAGCCACGCGGGTGATGTTTTGAAACATTTTTGCGACTGCGCAAATTCAGGTCAAAATCTTCTTTACTAAAATTTGGGAATTTTTTTTGCCAGGACGAAAGCGTTAGCTCGAAACACTTTCTATCCAATTTATCGCCTAGTTTCCGTCCAAATAAAATTTCAACCAGTTTGAAAAAGTACTTGGTTGCTTTTTTTTCTTTTAAGAAAGTTGAATTATACGCCTGTTTGTTAGGCAAAAAATCATTTGTCCAGTTATTTGCACTGAGAAATTTTTCAAACAACGCTTTATTGGTGATTGGCACAAGCGTTCTTACCTCGGTAGCTACAAAAATATTTTTATCCGGGATCTCGAGGTTATTTGAATCAACCAAATAATTAACGCAAAAATATTTTTTTGAATTAAAAAGAAAGATCTTTTTAAAAGCGATTAAAATAGAACGGCATAGCCATAATTTATTTGGGGATGTGATAATGAAATAATCTATATCACCATCATTTTCCAATAATCCTTTTGAACAAGAACCCGAAATACAAACCGATTCAACAAAAGGAAAGCGCGAAATAAAATTAGCGTAACGCTTAATTACCTTTTGTTTTTCCAGAAATCTTTTTTCTGAATCAGAACGTTTTGCAATAAAATCTGAATTGGCTTTATCTAAAAAATAATAGCCATCTGCTTCAGAAATCATTTTTAGCTCCACCAGTTCGTTAAGGATCAAATTAACCTGGGGTTGGCTTGTTTTAAAATTTACAAAATCGAATATTTGATTTGGCTTTACAGGATATTTAAACACATCAAAATAGCATAGGCAGCTATACACCGCAAACTGACCTTTGGTTAAAGTCACCTTATCTAAATCTACTGCTATCATGTATCCTTTGTAACTTTAAAGATAAAGTTTTTTTCCCACTTTATTTTCTTTTCGGTTACAAGGTTTAACAAATAATTATGCTTTTTTGCTATGGTTGTGATCCTCTCCAGGTCGCAATTATCGGCCAAAGACATGAAAATTTGAGAGGATGGCAGTGAATATTTACCTAATTGCGCGAATAATTTCTCAAAATACTCTCCATTTTTACCACAATACCAGGCAAAGGCGTCCTCGTTCTGAGGATCGCTAAAAAAATAGGGCGGGTTAATAAATAGAAGGTCGAACTTATTCTCAGGAACAGCATCAAACAGATCAGATAGATACACCTCAAAATTTTTAGCATCAGGAAAATTATTTTTAAGATTTTCTTTGATGCCATTTACTGCAGTTGAACTAATATCAAAACTGCAAACAGTAGCTCCTTTTTTTAGCGCAATAAAACTTAATAATCCCGAACCGGCGCCAACTTCACAGATCTTTTTATTTTTCAGATCAAGGTTCTGAATAAATTCTGCAAAAAAAGTAGAGCTAAAAAAATAAGCAGGATGAAAAACGCCCGGATAGATCTTTAATTTGATACCCTGGTAGGTAAACGACCTTTCTTTTTTTAAATAGAGTTTTAAAAAAGGTTGTACAAAAACGTCGTAAGTTTTTTTATGTAAACGATCTAACATTAAAACCCTTCTATTTCAGGTTGGCGGTAGTTCCAGATCTTTTGGAGCGCTTTAATTTCGTATGGAAAATTATAAAAACCAGTTTTGTATCGCAAACTGGTATAAGCTTTTAAAAAGCTACGCTGCCAGTTCTTTAAACGTATATCAGAAACAGTTGGATAAACACCGTTAATTACCGTTTCAAAATTTTTGATCTTATCGATCATGTAAGGTTTAAGCCATGGCGTCAACGGATTTTTACGCAGATCAAAATTTTCCCAGTGTGGTGAGATCCAGTCTTCCAACTTCTCGGGAAATTTAAAACCTGTACTAGTAACCATATTGTATAATTCAGATCCTTTTGTTGGAACCGGGCTGTACAAATAAATAATTATTTCTGTAGCCGGATTTACTTTTTTAATCTTTTTAATGAACTCAATATCCTCATCAATTTGTTTATTAACGAGCGCTTCATCCGATCCCGGCATTCCCAAAACAAAAGAATATTCAGGAATAATATCAAATTTGGCAATACGTTCGGCAAATCTTAAAATTTGTTCCCCGGTCTGTGTGCCGCCTTTATCCATAGCCTTTAACACAGTGTCATTACCGGTCTCAGCGCCAAAAAAAATCATTTTGCAACCAGCCTCACGCATTAATGCCAGGCTTTCATCTTTGTATTTATCTATGGTATCTATTCTTCCTTCGCCCCACCAGATCATTCCTTCATTCTTAATTAAATTGCTGAATTCAACGGTGCGTTTTTCTGACACAAAAAAATTATTGTCATGAAACTCAATAGCATTGCCTCCAAAATTATTTTTTAAAAAAAGAATGTCGTCGTAAATTGCTTTTGCTGATTTTCCTTTCCAGCGCGCGTTATAAATTGGCACCACACCGCAGAACGAGCAGGTAAACGGACAACCAAAACTACTATGATAGGCAATTGTTTTTGTACCCAAATAGGTTTTACCTAAATACTTTTTTATATCGTAAAACTCGTTAAGTTTTTTGTAAGGAAAAGCGGGCAAAGTATCCAGATCGTAGATCGAATCCTTTTTTGTAGTAACGATCTTATTATCTTTTTTGAATATAATATTTGGGATATTATCTATGGCTGAATTATTTTCAAAAGCTTCTAAAACCATAGGAAAACAAATATCACCCATGCCATTAATAATAACATCCACAAAACCTGAATTTAAAACCGGCTCTGGTTGATTCGAAGGAAAATAACCTCCCCAAACAATTTTTAAGTTGGGGTATAATTTTTTTAATTTGATAGAAAATGGAATAGCTTGTTTTAGTTGGGGGCCCGGCATTACCGTACTTGCAAAAACGTGTATTTTTTGGTTTGAGAAATAATTTAAAATAACCAACTCCGGATCACTCTCCATATTGCCATCAACAATAATATAGTTATGCTTTCCCTCAATAGATGCCGCCACCTGCAAAATACTGTTGGGTATCCTGGGTTTTGACCTGGCACTTCGGGGGTTAAATAACAATATATTAAGAGCCATTCTTGAAACGGTGTTTAGCAACAACTTTAAAGTATAAATATAGTGCAAATAGGCTTATAATATTTGCCAAAATTGCGCCTATTACCTCAAAATATCTGATAATAACGAAGGATAGAGCAATATTGATAAAAGAACAGAAAAGCACACCTGTTAAAATAATACGGTGCTTATTTTGATGCGTATATAAGTATATTTCCAGTAGCGTGAATGAGAAAATAAACAAGTTTAAAAATACCAACGCTAACATAGTAATGGAAATGTTGAATTTGTAAAAATATAAAGTGATAAAATAAAAACAAGGTAATGCCAAAAGCGATAAAACAAAGGAAACAAAAGCAAAACGCTTCATATCAACATTAAATTTATCTTCTTTTGATTTGAACCAGCTTACCATTTGTCGTGAAAAAAAAGAAGTAATGATTATTTGTGATAGACCAATTAAGCTACTATAAATATGATAATTGATGAGATCTTTCGCGATCAAATAAAATGAAGAAATATAAAAATCGACCTTTGAAAGCAGGAAAGCGAAAAAGGCCACTAAAAAATAATTTACTGTTTCTTTTAAAAAAGGAAAGGGATTAATAAGTCGCAACGAAATTTCTTTATTGAATAAAAGAAGGCCACAAACAACTTTTAATACTTCGGATGACGTAATTAAAATAAAAACTGAGAGAGACGTAAAGTTAAAATTCATTGTATACGCGATAACTAAAGTACAAAGTGAAAGGATATCGATAAAAGCAAATCCTGCATTTTTATTCCTCGAAGTGGAAAAAGCTTCAAGGGTATTATTAATAGACTTAAAAAAAGAAAAGGCCAGTATAAAAACCAATAAGATTAGTTTAATGGGAAGAAAAACGAGAACTATTGCCAACACAAAATACAAAAGAATCCTTAATGAAAATAATTTTGAAAATATATTCTTAGCCTCAGTTTCGGATGTAAATAATTTAACGCTGTAATCTCTTAAGCCCCAATTAAAAACGATCAACAATAAATTACTGCCCGTAAAAAAAATAATGAAGTCTTTAAGATCTAGTTGTAAATTAAGAGCGGTAAAAGCAAAACAAACGAAAGCGTTCAGCAAAGAAGAGGAAACTCCCCTTATCGTATTTGAAAAAACAATACCTGTATTTGAATTCAGTACCTTCAATTATTTTATAAAATTTGGCTCCCGGGGATCATTCTCCCTTACACTAAAAATTGGAATACTGGCTTTGAAGGGAGCAAATTGAATAATGGAATCGCGGTAATAGATATCCCCAAAAAATTCAAAATCGTGGTATTGATGCGTGCGATTATTTTTCAAAATGTCTTTCAGAGCTTTTGCAGGAATATTCCACTCTTTAGAAAGTTTAATGAGAGATGGCTCCATATAACCAACATATAAACGCTCTGTTAAAGAATGATCCTGTGTTTTTGAATAATCAATATCGCTATTTAGTTTTTTACGCGCGGCAGTTAAGGTGTCCATTAATGTTTTAACCAAATTGAGATACTGCCTTTGCGAGATATAACCAGAAATTGAATCGTTATTCGCAAAAAGAGGTTGAATATTAATTTCATGGCACCATAAACATTTAGCAGGCTTACCGGCCTCGCTAATAGCCTGCGGACTTCCATTCATTATTTTACCTTCTACATCGTAAACCGAAAAGCGCAATTGGCCATTTGGCATAATATCAAATACTTCGTAGGCACTTACTTTAAATTCATTTTTACCTATATCACCAACACCTTCTTCGGCAATAAATAACCAATCGGTATAAGCACCTTTGTTATACACTTTTAAAACACGTGTATTTTTTGAGACCACCGACTTTGACACCGGGAAAACAATTGGAACTTCGCCCTTATGTTTATTTAATTTTTCGGCATAGGTTCTTTCAACACCTGTAATACGGTAATAGTGTTCGCTACTCCCTAACAGCACCGAAACAAAAGCTCCAAGATCGATCGAATTTTTAATTTTATATTCTTCCGTTCTTTTAAGCGAATCCGTTATCGTTTTTAACGCAGTTACTGCCTGTGCAGAAAAACCAACTTTAGAAAGATCAAGATTGAACCTTGTAGAATCTAATCGCGCGATAGCAGCATTTAAACTGTCTTTTTTAAGTTCTGCGCCTAAAAAAGAAAGGGCCCATAATAAGCCACCGCGGCCATTTTCCCAATTATCAATTTCGTAGATTTTAGTAAATTCGAGGTTAATGGTATTATCAACCTCAACTTCTTTTTTGCAGGAAAAAACCAAAAAAACAAATCCAATAAAATATATACTTGCTCGTTTCATTATTCTACTCTTGTAGGTTTTATTACTTGTAAATAATACATACCAACCCCACTATTTTCGTCTGACATAAATATAAGGTCTTTATTATTTACAAAAATAGCCTTATTCGTCAATAAATGTTCAGGATAATTTTTTCTAAAGGTAGTTGAATCCATTTTATTTGAGACAAATGCTATCCTTTCTAAAGTATCTCTATTACCCATACAGGTGTGCATATCAATATGATCAGGACTTACATTAAAATCATAAACAATACCGGCTTTTGACCTGAACTCATTTACACTTTCACTTTTATAGTTATAAAAAGCCATAGAGGGTAAAATAAAGACCAGCGAACAGGCTACAAAATATTTAAGATCAAAAACGGTTTTAAATTCAACTATTATACTAATAAATACGGCTATTAAAAGCCATACACGCGTGTATTGTAATGAGAGCGGTAAATTGCTCAATTTATGAATTGGAATATTACAGGCAAGGAATAATAGACAGCAGATAAGCGCCATTCTTTTGATGCTTATGTCTTTTAAAAAGAAAATGAAGGGGAACAGTACTATCAAACCATACACGGTGGAGTATTTATTTATTAAAACCAAAACTAATACAGAAATAAAAAAGGAGGCAAATAAATTTTGCTTTAAAACCACTTTTATAAACAGGCTAAAAACAAAACTGTAAAACGCTACCTGTGCGATGACTGCTATTAATGTAGCATTAACCAATGGTGAAGGATTTAAAAATGGATGAAAAACAAAACTATTTAATAAAAACGTGTGAAAACTCTGGTTAAAATGCGAAAATGGTGCTGTTACATCGTTAAGCGCTAAACGCGGAAAGACATCCAAATAATAATAATTTATTACTTCTGCACCAACCAATAAATAAGTCAATAAAAGTATGGCGCTGGTAAACAAAATAGTCCAGCCAATCGTTTTCCAGTCTTTTTTGAATAAAAACAGAACAGCAATAAATGCCGGAAAGATCTTTAAACAGAACAACAGAGCAATAATTAAGCCCAGGGTTATTTTTTTATTGTTTTGTAAGGCAATATAAAATTCAAATAATAAAGCCGCTATTAGCAAATAAGCTTGTCCGTGATGAAAATTAGAATAAAGCGGTTGCAAAAAAATAATAGGAAGAAAATAAAAAGCAGGGCTAAACATCTGTAATGTTCGTATAAGTCGTTGTAGCGAAAAACAGAATACAAAAAGACCCATAAGATTAAAAAGCGATTTGGCAACCGACAATTTTAAAAATGTGAAGGGCCAGTAAAAGAGCAATGAAAATGGAGGCACTGGCGTATAGTTCTCAAAGAAGACACCAGTTTCATGATGTCTTATCTCCGAATTAAAAAAATGAATGCTTTGGTAAAATTTTAAGGCATCAATGCCTTCTCTCCAAAACTTGCTGCCGTAATAATAATTGCCAAAATCACCTATGGGGTGATGAAAGGTGATCACTAAAAGAATGCAATTGAACAGAAGAAAAAAGTAAATAAATTTTTGAACGTCTGAGATCTTAAATTTATTCTCAAAAAGATCGTCAATTTTTAATTTTGCTGTACCGGCCAAAGATCACGCTTTAATCAATTAACAATTTCTGACTGTACACCAATTTATTATCGCTTGCTATTTTTATAAAATAGGTGCCTTTTACAAATTGGCTAATATCAAGGTTTGTTACTTTTGTGCTGATAGTTTTGCTCAACAGAACTTTTCCTTCAATATCGTACATGCTTAACGTGTATTCTTTTTTTAACTCGTCTTTAAATTCCAGTGTGCATTTGTGTTTTGCCGGGTTTGGATAAACTTTTACATCTACACTATTTTTTGCATGTTCAATTATTCCAACCGAACTTGTGTCTGTAGAATTACCAAATGCATATTCGCCTAGTTTTAAAGTATCAATTTCAATAAAACCTGTTCTAGTTCCTGAAATAAATTTGTTCATGTTCTTAATTACTTTCCAGTCATCGGCTGCGTTTGCTCTGTAAAATAATCTCACACTGTCTCCATTTACAATGGTTAGAAGTGTGTCTAAATAAGAAAAAGTGCCGCCAATCGTTTTATTACCATCGTAATTGAATCTGATCTTTGAAACAAAGCCGGGAGACAAGATCCCTTCCACTTTCCAAAAATGTTGGTTAGAAAGTTTATGATTTGAAGGGTTGTTCTTGAACGGATCTGGCTTCACGTAATTATGTACCACACGAATTAAACTCGAATCCAAACCTTTATTCTGAACGATCATGGATACTTTTCCTAAATTCCAGTTAAGGTTTCCGGTATTTTTTACGGTTTTAACTTCGTGTGATGTGGCATCTCCAATCTTGCTATCGTAATTTAAAGCCGAGTAAACCGGACTGAATGGAAGATTAACTGTAAAACTTCCGGTGGCGCCGCTCATAGTAACTGTTTTAACGGCGAACGACCAATCGTTCTTAAAAAATTTAACTTCTAACGGCACATTATTATGAAGCAACGTTGTGCCATATGTTTTTTGTTTTAAAGCAATAACGGCGTCGTAACTTGTGGGTGAGATCTGCGTATATTTTACAGAATCAATTGCAAAATGCGACCAACCTCCTGTAAATACCCAGTTGGTGAAAAAATCAGTTAAATTTTGTCCGCTGCTTGTTTGAAGTAAGTTCCTAAACTCATTACTGTTTATACTTTTATATGCGTTTTGTTGCATCACATATTTTGCACCGTTAAAAAAAGGAACATCGCCCATATATCCTCTTAACGTATGCGCAACATCTGCTCCTTTTTTGTAAACATGGTCGCCATACGTTGTGCTGTGCGGAATCCCACTAATTGCTCTAAAGCCACCATCTTTTTTATGAAGGAAATGTAACAGATCATCGTGTTCTGTTTTTACCGCATTTAAATAACTTGTTTTACCGTATTGCCATTCTAAAAACATGTATGAGCTAAACGTTGCCATACCTTCATTGATCCACATATCTTCCTGAGTTTCGCAGGTAATAAGATCGCCCCACCAGTGATGCGATAATTCATGCGCCATTAATTCAGCCTCGTAAGCAAGGTTACCAATTACCGCACGCGGATAGGCAATGTTTGTTGCGTGCTCCATAGCACCACTATTAAATGGCACCAACGCATAACCAAAACGGTTCCACATATAAGGACCAAAATAATTCTCGAAACCGTTGATGCAATTTTTTAAATGGGTAAATCCTGCCTTCATTGCAGTAGTATCTGCAGCTACGCCAACCAAAGTAATTGGCTTAACACCATTAAGCGCATTGATTGTCCAGTTTACCTGTTTGTATTTTGCTACCGCAACACTCGCTAAGTAAGTAGGGATCTCTTCGTTCAACACCCATTGGCGGGTGCGTTTTGCTAAAGTAACTGCATCGGAAGTTAGTTGTCCGTTGCAATATGCACGGCGTGTAGAATCGCAGGTAATATTAAATACATATTTACTACGTTCTACAAAATTATCAAAACATGGAAACCAAACACGACCATAATTATGTGGCTTGGCACCAAAACCAACACCTAAATTGTAAGCGTATTGGTTACCAGCGTGGTTATCAAAATAAAAACCACCCCAACCGCTTGGATCGCCTTGCGGCAAACCATGGTAATAAACTGTAAATATAGAAGTATCGGTAGTGTTTTTTGGTGCAATAAAATTCACCTTTAAAATTGTATCGTTGTAAGCATAGGTCAATAAAGTAGCATTCTCTTTTATCGAATCAATCGTTAATTTAAGAAGATCGAAACGAATAAAGGTTCTGTTATTTAATTTTGGCGCAAAACGAATTTGCGTATTGCCTTTAATATCCTTTGTGGTAAAATTACCTATCTCTAAATTGATTGTATAGGTTAATATATTAAAGGTATCGCTTCTAAGATTTTCGGCACTATAATATATAGGTGCCGCCGATTGCATATTTTTTCCATGCTGACAGCCGTAATTTTGTGCCGAAATAGTTGAGCCTATCAACAAGCCTAACAGGCACATCGTTTTTAAATAAATTCTCATAACCTAAATTTAGGAAAAAAATCTTTACAAATAGAAGAAAAAAACTGTTTATGTTTTTACCACAAAGGCACAGAGGACACTAAGGCACACTAGCAAAAACGCTGTACCGATCTAAATATAATTACTTTTTACAAGATAATTTTTAACATAGTCCGTTACACCCTCTTCAAGACTGGTGAATTTTTTTGAATAACCGGCATTTATTAATTTGCTCATATTGGCTTCGGTAAAATACTGGTATTTGTCCCTTATATCAATTGGTGTATCAATAAATTCAATGTTCGGTTCAATATTTAATGCTTTAAACGTAGCATTGGCAAGATCCAAAAAAGTGCGGGCCGTGCCGCTTCCTAAATTGTAGATGCCATTTTTTATATTATTTGAATACAAGAACCAGATCACATTTACCACATCTTTTACATAAACAAAATCGCGAAGCTGTCCGCCATCTGTATAATTAGGATTATGCGAACGGAACAATTTTACTTTACCGGTTTTATTTATCTGCAAAAAAGAATGGTAGATCACCGAGGCCATTCTGCCTTTGTGATATTCGTTTGGTCCGTACACATTAAAGAACTTTAAACCATACCAGTTGGGTGGTGTTTGTTTTTGTTGCAAAGCCCATTTATCAAAATCATTTTTGCTTTCGCCATAAAGATTTAACGGTTTTAAAAGTGGGATCTTCGTTTCATCATCGTCATAACCCTGCTCGCCCAAACCATAAGTTGCAGCCGATGAAGCATAAATTAAAGAAATACTATTTTTAGCACAGATCTCCCAAATGGCTTTGGTATAATTAAGGTTCAATTCATTTAAAATATGAATGTCTTTTTCGGTAGTATCTGTTCTGGCACCAATATGAATAACATGACTAACAATATTGTAGTTCTTGTCAAACCATTCAATAAAATGTTTGCGTTCTATCTTTTGGTAAAAGGTTTTTAAAGTATAATTGGCTTGTTTATCGGCTATAGAAAAATCATCCACTAGTATCAAATTATTTACACCTTCCGAATTAAATTTCGAAACGATGCAACTGCCAATAAATCCTGCCGAACCTGTAATAACGATCATAATGAGTTTTGTGATGTAAAGTTAATTAAAAATAATGAAAGAGAAGCACGGTCATCCATTGCTCCGGAGGAGCAAACTATTTACAGAAATAATTTAATAAGGGTTGGCGTGCAGGAGGTAAGCAACATTATTACGATAGGTCTATTCTTTTGTTTCGCACCTCTGGTGCGATCGCTGCACATCTGTGTTGTTTTTAAAATGTTTGGCTCCTCCGGAGCCGAAAAAAAGTAACGTTTGCAATAGGGCTGACCACCAAAATCCAGCTACTTAAAAGATCTATTTTGTTATTCGCTTAATTTTTAAGAAATTTAACTTGTATTATGGAAATAAAAAGAGTTTTTGATATTCTTGACAAACTGAAGAATACCTCAACAAAGGATGATATTTTAACAGCTAAAGAAAATAAGCAATGGGTAAAGCACAGCGTTGCCGATTTTGTAAATAAAGCAAATTATGTTGGCTCGGCACTTTTACATTTAGGTTTAAAAAGCAGCGATAGTGTTGCCATAATGGCCAGCAACATGCCCGAATGGAATTTTGTGGATTATGGTGCGCAACAGGTTGCCATGCCAACCGCGCCAATTTTTCCTACCATAAGCACTGGCGATCTTACTTATATACTAAATCATTGTGAGGCAAAAATTATTTTCATATCCGAAAAATCTACTTACCAAAAACTCGCAAGTTTAGAAGCTGAATTACCACATTTAAAATATGTTTTCAGTTTTCATCCTATTGAAGGTGTTAAATCGTTTAGCGAATTTTTAGAAATAGGAAAACAAAATTTAGATCTTACTAAAATTGAAGCTATAAAAAGTAAAGTCACCGAAAACGACCTGCTTACCTTATTATATACATCTGGCACAACGGGTCAGCCAAAAGGTGTGATGATCTCTCATCGTAACTTGGTGCGCAATGTTTTAAATTGCCAAGATATTGCGCCTTTTACGCCCAACTGGCGTGCTTTAAGTTTTTTGCCCTTGAACCATGTGTACGAGCGTTTTTTGAATACCATGTATTTATATCAAAACGTGAGTATTTATTATGCAGAGAATTTTGAAACTATAGGAGACAATTGCCGCGACATAAAGCCCGAGATCTTTGTTGCTGTTCCCAGAGTACTGGAGCGTGTACTGGAGAAAATAATGTCGGCCGGCGAAAAATTAGGTGGATTTAAAAAAACAATATTTGATTGGAGCGTAAGATTAGCGGAGAAATATGAATTGGATGGCGCAAACGGTGCCTGGTACGAATTCCAAAGAAAGATCTGCGATATAATGGTGTACTCAAAATGGCGCGCGGCTGTTGGGGGTAATGTTTTTGTAATTGTTAGTGGCGGCGCCGCATTAAATCCAAAAGTTGAACGCATTTTTGCCTGCGCCAATTTAAAATTATTGCAAGGTTATGGTTTAACCGAAACTTGCGTGGTTGTTGCTGTTAACCGTTTAGGAAAAGGCAACCAAATGTTTGGAACCGTTGGACACGTGATAAGAAATACAGAAGTAAAAATTGCCGAAGAAGATGGTGAGATATTAATGAAAGGCGAAAGCTTAATGATGGGTTATTATAAAAACCCTGAAGCAACTGCTGAAGTAATTGATGAACAAGGTTGGTTTCATACGGGGGATATTGGAAAATTTGTGGGCAATAATTTTTTGAAAATAACCGATCGTAAAAAAGAGATCTTTAAAAGCAGTGCTGGTAAATACATTTCGCCGGTAGCTATTGAAAATAAATTAAAAGAAAGTAAGTTCATAGAACATTGTATGGTAATTGGCGAAGGGCAAAAATATGCCTCAGCTTTAATTATCCCTTCTATTTTAAATTTTAAAGAACACTTTAATAAGAACAACATTGAATGGCCGGGTACAAATACCGCGCACGAACATGATGAAATTAAAAAGATCATCAACGCACATATTAAAGCCGTTAATGCCACTTTGGCTCCCTACGAACAATTAAAACGCTGCCAGTTCATTTCCGGCAACTGGACAGTTGAGTCTGGTGAGATAACGCCGAAACTAAGCCTGAAACGAAAAGTGATCGCCGAAAAAAATAAGGATGTGATCACGAAGATCTTTGGTGAAGGGGAATAATGTTTTAATGGGACAATTCGAAGATATTCTTAATAAATGTAATTGGCCAAAACGGACTAAAAATTCAAATACTTCAGTTGAAGAAATAGAAAAAACAATCAAATTCAGAATTCCTGATGACTATAGGTCTTTTTTGAAAAACTTTTCTGGTTCTGACGATTTTATTGGTAATCAATTTGTGAACCTGTGGGATATGGATGAAATTATTGAAGCTAATAGAGATTGTCAAATAATTGAAAATCTTCCCAATACTATTGGTATTGGAACAAATGGAGCTAGTGAATTTATTGCGCTTGAAAAAACAAATGAAGGTGGCTATAGAATTGTACTTTCTCCATTAATTGACTTAGACAAACAATATCATATAACAATCGGCTCGTCATTTACGGATTTTTTAATTCGGTTAGATAATGGTATCGAATGGTTTGAAAATTAGAACTAATTCGTAAATATTCGTAGGTCTACGACCAAACCTTAGTCCCCTCAGTACAATTTGTACAAATATCAATTTGGCTTCTGCTCTTTAAGATCGAACGACGGAAGTTATTGTAAGAATCCGAGAACCAAATGCTCTCAAAAGTATCTTTTTCTAAATTCCCTAATTTGTATTTAGCATCTTTATCAAAACAGCAGGGCACAATTTTACCGTCCCAGGTTATGACGCAACCCTGCCACATACGCCAGCATTGGTTCAATAATTTGTTCTTAAGCTCAAATTTTCCCGAATCACCTTTTTTATAACGTGCATATTCTTCCTGATCAGGTATAAGATCGTGCCCATTCTCAAAATCGTAGATCTGTGCTGTTTTAATCTTTACCTCATCCACGCCCAATTCTTTTCCTAATTTTTTTACGGCCTCAATTTGGTGCTCGTTGGTTTTAAACACTACAAATTGCCAAACAACATGTGGCGAACTGCTGTTTAATAGTTTTTTTTGTTTTAAGATCTCTTTGGTGCCGGCAATTACTTTATCATAATCGCCACCAATGCGGTACTTTTCATAAACTTCCTGCGTAATACCATCTACCGAAATAATAAGCTTATCGAGTTTGCTCAAAATAGTTTGTTTGGCATTTTCCTCAGTTAAATAATGTGCATTGGTGCTGGTGATGGTAAAAATATTGTTGTTGCTCGCAAAAGAAACCATTTTTAAAAAGTCCGGGTTCAAATAAGGTTCGCCCTGAAAATAGAACGTAAGGCTATGCAAATGTTTTTTGGTCTGCAGGATGATCTTTTCGAACAATTGATTTTGCAGCATACCGGTTGGCCGGGTAAATTCGCGCAAACCACTCGGGCATTGCGGACATCTTAAATTGCAACTCGTGGTTGGCTCAATACTAATAAAGAATGGCAAACCCATTTGAACCGGTTTATTGATCAAACGCGAGTAATAAAATCCAAAAGCGAGTTTAAAAAAGTTAAATACTTTATAAACGGACAGTTTTTTAAATATTTTAAGATAATAGCGTATCACAGCGTTTTGTAAAGATATGCTTTAATGGAATAATGTTTTACTTTTACAGCTTTAATTAATGGCAAAGCAGGTTTATAAAATAGTTTCAGCATTCTTTCTTATTCTTTTATTCGAAAAATGTGCGCAGGTTGGTCCATTAACCGGTGGCAAACCGGACACTACTCCACCAAAATTAATTGAAGCGCTTCCCGCAAACGGTTCGGTAAATTTTAGTTCAGATCAAATAATATTAAAGTTTAATGAGCATGTAAAGTTGAGCGATCTGCCCAATCAATTAATTATATCGCCCAAACTTAGTTTTGAACCCGATATAGAGACGGATGGAAAAAAAGTGATCATCTCTTTTAAAAAGCAGGCTTTATTACCAAATACTACTTATCGTTTTTATTTTGGAAAAGCGATCATAGATATGACCGAAGGAAACAGTCTGACCAATTTTGAATATGTGTTCTCGACAGGTACTGTGATCGATTCACTCAGGATAAAGGGTCTTGTAATCAACGGTTTTAATAATAAACCCGAAAAAGACATTATTATAGGACTATATAATAAGAGTGAAGATTTAGATAGTCTGCTATACAAAAAAACACCCAACTATATTACCCGGAGTTCTGAAAGCGGCACCTTTGCTTTTGGTAATTTACCGCAGGCTACATATAAAGTATATGCATTAGCAGATAAGAACAAGAACTATATATATGACGGCGAAATTGAACGACTGGCTTTTTTAGATTCTGCACTTGAACTTAGCACCGATACAAATGTGAGCCTGAAGTTATTTAAAGAAGAAGCAAACAAGGTCTTCGTAAAAAAGATCTATTCGCCTTATTATGGTTTTAGCCAGGTAATATTGAACAAAAAAAGTGTTGTGACCTTAAAAGCATTAAATAAGGAAGATGATGCTTATATATATGAAACAAATGTTGGTAAGGAAAAAGACACCATATCGTTCTACTATAAAGATCTGAAAGATACTTTAGATCTTGTTTTAAAGAATATCTCATTTAAAAGAACTGATACTGTTAAAGTTCAATTACCAAAGATCAAAGGCGCTAAAAAGAAATTCAGCGCAACATTGAATACATATCTTGGCAAACTACCACTAAATAAACCGTTGCAACTAGTATTCTTAAACTGGATGGATACAAGTAATACGGATGCAACAAAGATCAAACTCAGTAGTAAAACAGATAGTTTAATTAGTGAAGAGAAAATTAAATACAAGTGGATAAACATTAATACCCTTCAAATAACTAATAAACTAAAACAAGGCAGTCAATATTCTTTAAAAGTTGATACAAATGCATTTTTGGATGTTAGCGGCAACAAAAATGATAGTTTGATGCTCGCTTTTAAGACCGAAAGTGAAAATGAACTCGGAAAATTATCATTAAAACTACTTTTTAATAAAAAACAGGGCTATTTAGTTCAATTAATAAATGAACAAGAACAAATCATCAGAGAGCAATTTGTGTCGTTCAGTTTATCTGGTAGTAACGCTACAACTATTGATTTTACTAATGTTGCGCCGGGTACCTATCAAATTAAAATTGTGTTTGATGTGAACGAAAATAAAAAATGGGACACAGGTAATTTAAATTCGAAAATACAGCCCGAACATGTTTTTATTTATCCAAAACCAATAAAAGTTTTGTCGGATTGGGAAATTGAAGAAGAAATTTTAATAAAAGAATAAAAAAATCATTTTCGGGTTTTTGACCCGTTTTTTCAAAAAACAGTACGTCATTTTTTTCTATCAAAATATACGATGCTCTGCAACAATAGTAAAATCAATATGCGCCGAGCATCACGAAAAAAAAAATTTATTTAAATCATCATATTGTAATTATTAATTAGGGCGAGATATTCCGCTATTAACAATTTCAACAATTCAATGTTGAAAAAATAATGACTTAATAATTAGATAACTCTGAAAAATTTATTTACTTCGTATCAACAAATCTCAAAAACAAAAAAACCATGGCAAAAAAAGCAACAGCTAAAAAAGCTACAGCAAAAAAAGCAGCTCCTAAAAAAGCAGCAAAAAAAGGCGCTAAAAAAGCAGCTCCAAAAAAAGCAGCTAAGAAAAAAGCAGCTCCTCGTAAAGCAGCTAAGAAAGCAGCTAAGAAAAAGTAAAAAGAAGCCCCGCAGAAGCGGGGTTTTTTTTTGACCTTTTTTTTGTACCAAACAAAAGTGTTCATCTCAAAATTTAATTTATATTTACACTTATTATTAAAACAGAAAAGAGATGAAAAAACTAATTAATTTATTATCCGTTGCTATAATCGCATCAACCCTTGCTTCATGTGGCGGTAAAAAGGCAGAACAAGAAGCCATAGTTGCCCCTCAAGGCATGAATGTTTTAGATCTAAGCAAATATGGCAAGCCATTTGCGATCTTTGTTCCCGATACCGTTGCCGCTAAACTTACCATTACCGAACAATCTTCAGGCGCACTAGATATTAAAGTGGGTGGAAACTTTGCTATTACTATTAATG